>BFEA01000084.1:259358-281570 GCA_003427395.1 Chara braunii
CACACACACACACACACACACACACACGCGTATACACATAAACACCATCGATTCACCCACCCGTATCCCACCCAAAGCATCGTACCTGATGGCCCCGCCCATCCCGCAGTCCCACCCGGGACGAAGAGGAGCCACTCCAACCGCACAGACAGTATTCCCTGTGGTCCATTTTTATATATTATTTTTATTCCCCCCTGCTCCTTCCACCAGTGCAATGATAACTTATGAAGCTCCCAAAAAACCAAAAAAAAAAAAAAAAAAAAAAAAAAAAAAAAAAGCCCAACCAAACTAACGAAAACGACCACATCACGCCGAAGTATTCATTGGCTTGGAATCCCCCGTCCCGCGCGAGCGCGGGGAAATCAGACCTACTGAATAGATGGCACACTCATGCGACTGTTAGGGCACGCTCACACTAGGTACCAAATCCCCATTTCCCCCCAAAAAAAGGGTTCCCGGAAAGTCACACATGGTGAACATCTGCCCAAATTCTCAAAAGGGGTGACCATTTGTCAGCGGCCTGCGAAGCCGCGGGGGAAGGAAATTTGCGGTGACCTCCGGAGGTTACCGCAAATTCTCAAATCATTTTCTGAATTACCGTGCAAAATTGGAGAAAAAATGGAACCCCACGATATTAGCGGCCTATCAATTGAAGAAAAGGAAATTTGGGGAAATGGGTGCAAGCACGGAGTGGTCAGACGCGCGGAGCACGAGCAGAGAGGTTCGTATGGACACCCGTTGCCAGCAGTAACGACCCAAAAAAAAAAAAAGGAAAAAACAGCTTGTAAAAACTGAACAATTGCATTTCCCATTTGAGGTACCACCGTGTGACCGGCGCCCTCCACAAGCACCTCGCAGAGAGCGATGTCGCGACCTTGTCTTTAGCGTGTTGGGAACACAGTGTGACAGGCCAGGGCCACATTTCCTCAAAACGGCCGTTCCCATTTTCCCATTTTTTTGGGAATTTGGGTACCTAGTGTGAGCGTGCCCTTAGTAAGCGGAGCATGAGTTCGACTCCTCCGCCGGTACTCCGAAGAACATAATCAAATCAGGGGCTATGCAACCCCCCGTTTCAGAAAAGGGGCAAACAAAAGGGGAAAATTCAAAATTATATATTATAATAAAATATATATATATAATAACGCATCAACTCCCGAAACGTCCACTCCTGCCGAGGGCCCACTCCCCTGCATACCATAATTCTATAAGTGCAATCCATTACGAGGATCCATCGACGGCCATCACTGCAATCATTCTCTTCGGGCAAACCTTGCCCCCTCCGTAAGAGCCAGACCATAGCAAGCGTAACGACGAGGGAGTTTCACCGGACAGAAACAAAATCCAACAACACCACGGGTCTCGCCGCACGGCACACGAAACGAAGACGAAACGACTGCATCTGCCCACGAAAAGTCGCAAAATACACCCGTTTCTATCTATAGCAAACCGATGAACCTGGCCATTTTCTACAGGAAGATGCACTCGTTTCGTTTTTCGTTTCGTGTCCCGTGCGGCGACGCCTCAAACCCTAAACCCAAAAGTAGAGGGCCAAACCGGACAACACGACACGACAGTAAGGGCCTAGCCACACCACTGTCGAATCGCAAGAAGTACAAATGCATGTGCCGGAGGTGCGTGACCAGATGCGTCCGTTACTATGAATAGCAACAGATGCATTTCCCCACTTTCTGAGGAAGGTGCACTCGTACGTTTTGGATTTCGACAGTGGTGCGGCGAGGCCCTAAGGGCCTGGTTGCACTGCTCTCCATATGATCGCCTCGCCACACATGGCACACGAAACGAAAACTTTCACGAGTTGGTTCCGTGTTCACACAGCCACACGGTCACACGACACACAATAGCGAAAAAAGAAGGGGAAGGAGTGATCTGTGGTCAAGTAGAGCAGGCTGCCACAGATGCTTTGAGCGTTCTAGATTGACATCAAGGAAGGGAAAAAGGGGGAAAGAGGGGGGACCGGACCTTGCTTAGACCGGCGCTACGGGCTCGGGTTCAGCAATAACCGAGATGCCATCCAGCGGCGTGATATAGCCCCAGAGTCCCCTCACCACACGCCCTCCATGTAGGGTGGATATGGCTATGTTCTAGCCATAGGAGAAGTGGGACAGGCAGAGGTAAGGTCTCCTCTGAGAAGCCCTGAGCGGATTAGACGACGGTTTGCTGTGGAGATTGAAGTATAGAGGAGGACAGACGTAGAGGGAGAGAAGAGAAAAGTAGGACCTAGGGTTACGATGGAGGCACCTCCTGGCCAGGAGGTGCGGGGAAGATATCCCCCTCCAGTGCCACATGAAGAACGTAACTATTGGGAATACGAGCATAGGATAAGGAGTCTACTGGCGATGTGCTTTGATGATGGCGTCTACCCAACCCTAATTGATCCAGGAGAGATGGTCATTGAACGGCCAAAAGTGAGATTTGATGATGGTGTCTACCCAACCCTAATTGATCCAGGAGAGATGGTCATTGAACGGCGAAAAGTGAGATTCTAGACGAACACCTTCCTAGATGACATAAAAGTCAAATGGTTAAAGGAGCGTACAGTAACCGTTATCTTGAAGGATGCCACCAGGTTTTTACCGAAGAATGTCAAGTACCCTCTAGTTCGAGCCGTCGAAGATGGGTGGGTGCTGGGGAACAAAGATCTTCCCGAGAACCCGCGAAGAGGACGAATCATATGTCGTAATGGGTGGAGACTGGAATTCCACCCTAGATACATCAAAGAACCAACTATACGGCAACTGTCTGAAAGATGTCCTCACTCTTGTGGACCTGATGGTAGATTTAGACCTCCACGATTCGTACAGAGATCTCCACCCCGTAGAGAGTGGATTTACGTGGTTCTCTCATAATGGCAGAGGTAAGAGATGACTTTCTATTGACGTGGGGAAAGGTGAAGGACGCAATGATCCAAATCTCGGAGGTGAACTCCCCGATTTCATATCACAAGCCGGTAGTGGGGTGACCCGACGCCGCAGGGATAGGGATATCTGCATGCATGTTGATTGTAATCGACCCGCTGAACGGTCTGAACCACCCCGCTGTTTCTCACGTGCACGCTCGCGTACGACCGCGATCTCGAGGAAACCGAGTCGCTACGTACGAACTCGCCTGCGTGAGTCAGCCTAGAACTTCGTATGAGGATGCAGGGGACCAAGCCTTCTAAACGGATATGGCTGCGGAATTTCCCGCTTGGATGTCCGATCGTGAGAGTCTGAGGGACCCGGAATACCGCGAATACTGGGAAGGTGAACAACTCAGACGGCGGGGGAACTTAAGAAACCCGGAATTCCCTTGTCTGACAGAAAGCGATCGATTGTGTGCGAGGGACTTTCACAGTGCCATAACTAACGATCCTAGGGGTCCCGATTACCCGGATACTTACAACACGCAGTATTTCATATCCCCCGGTTTCGTCGTTATTACAACCAGTTTCCCTCCGTTCCACCTCCTCCTTCCATATCACCAACTCACGGTGGTGCCATGGAATTCCATAGCCCGCTATTGGCCCCGTAGACCGTGCGAAAAGTGTCGGCGGCACCAGGCCTATCGAGCCTCGAAATTCGCTCGGCAAGCCCGAACTGAAGACGAGGGGCGCCAACGACTGATCAAGCCGCACAACCGTCCACGAAGGCAAAACCAGAGGAGATGGTGATTCCCGTTTCTTTCAGGCTTGAAAGTTAAATTCGTTGGCAGGGGCAATGTTGTTGGTTTTTTTTTCGAGAATGCAAAAGTGTTTAGATCCATCGGGACGATGATCGTGGAAATGTGCCCCGGATCTTTAGCCTGAGATGCACTCCGCATGCCATTTGCCTTATGCTGCACGACATCAGCAACTTCCCTTCTGAGCACACCCTCTTTGCGCCTATACCCCCGAAACTTGGGAAAAGTTATAGATGCCCCCCGCGGCGAAACCTTTGTAGCGATTTCTCCCCAAAATGGACTTGTTGCGTCGGAGGTCCCCCACAAACGTTTTTGTCATTCTTGCACCCCGGTCTGAGGCCCGTATGGCCTCAGACCGGGCCTGAGGCCACCTCAACTTGATTTCCAGCCGCAAGCCAGCCCAGTTGTACGCAGGCGATATTCGGGTTTGGTACATCCGAGAGGGCATAGCATACTCGCGTCGACACTTCCTTCACCTCACCTGCGCCCGATTCAAGAAAGATACATCCAAGAAAGTACAAGTGTGACGCAGGTCCGAAAAGGGCTTCCCGCCATTTTTGCATAGCGGGCATTACCCGCCCAGTACGGCCTGGAGGTGCTCGGGCCTTCACCTCACCTGGGCCCGATTCGAGAAAGATACATGCAAGAAAGTACATCCAAGAAAGTGCAATTGTGCCGCAGGTCCGAAAATTACTTCCCGCCATTTTCGCATTGCGGGCGTTACCGGCCTTGTACGGCCGGAGGTACTTGAGCCTTCACCTCATCTGGGCCCGATTCGAGGAAGATACATCCAAGAAAGTGCAAGTGTGCCGCAGGCCGAACGGAAACTTCGAAAAGAGCCAAGCTTATCAGCTTCCGCGGCCTCAGGCTCGGTTTGAGGCCCTACCGGGGAGAAATAAATAAATAAAAGTTATTGGGGGACCTCAAATGCAACAAATCCATTTTTGGGGAGATATGGATACAAAGGTTTTGCCGCGGGGGGCTTCTATAACTTTTCCCCCGAAACTTGCCACAGGAGATCTCAGTTCCAACCTGGGACTCCACCACCACTTCGTAAAATCCTTGGCATACCCCTTTTCGCACTTTCAGGCTCCCATCCCACTCCGATGTGGAATTCACACTGGGCGTGAGGTTGGTATCGGAGCCGGCACGTGGCAGGCTTCCGGATTAATACAACGGGTAACCCACGCAGAGCGATTTGGCAAACAGAGGACGACCAAGACAGCGGAACGCGCCACGACGTGATCCCATGGTAACAAGGAGTAGATCGGTTGGGCGACGAGCAGCCCCTATGAACACTCAACCAGCTGTGAACCAAGCCCAAAACCAGAACCCCGCACCTAACCCGGCTCCGCGGCCTCGAGCACCCATGGCTCCACCGGATATGTATCTTTTTTATCCTGCACATCATTTAGCCGAAGCGTGGTTAGCTACCTTACGAGCACAGCAGTACGACAATGACGAAGCTCGGATCAACATCCCCGCCAAATTAGGAGGAGACGCACATCATTGGTTTGACACTTACGTTTGGGTAGAGCTCCCAACTTTTGAACGGGATTTTTTGAATCGATTTGACTACATTTATCCGGAGCAAGCTTTGTTCATGATCGAAGATCGAGTACAAAAGCCACTCGAGTCTGTCACGGAATACCGAAACCGATTTTATAGGATGTTTGTCAAAACTGAGCGAGGGGAACAAGTCGGGAGGGATCTATTCATCGATGGGCTTCGCAGCAGGACCATGAGGACGAAATTGTGAAAACAGTTCTCCCCGATCAACCATACTCTCCAGCAGATTATGTCTGCGGCTGAAAAAATGGAGCGGAAATTAACCGCCAGCTTCCTAGAACATTATCCTAGAGAGGGAGAAGGGGAACATTATCCTAGAGAGGGACCTTCCTAGAAGGGGAATATTATCCTAGAGACTGAGCTAGCTAGGGCACGGGCCGAGCTGGCCGCACTTTATAATAAATTCGAAAACATGGGTTTTGTCTCTGGTCCCGTTACTTATCTAGAACATATCGTAACCAAGAAGCCTGGGGTAGATGTAACCTATGTGACACCCGTGGCCTAGGCCACGGGCATTTCGGCTGCCGCGGCCGAGAATCTCAGTCGCGGCCACGGCCGATGAGACCCAATCCGCGGCCTGTTTTTTTTTTTTTTTTTTCCCTATAAAAATATGTAAAAAAAACAAAAACAAATATGGGGGTGTAGGGCTTGGAAAACCCTACACTCCTGTATTTTTTTTTTTGGAAGCCGACTTTGTTTCAAAAATTAAATCGATTTAAATAAAATAAAAAAATAAAAAATATAAAGAAAAGCAGAATTTTTTTTTTGTCATTTTTTATCATGAGATATATGTTCCCTGAGTTAACCGGTATTTTTTTTTTAAATGAATTTCTGTTTTTTGCATGGAAATGAGTTGTTTAAAAAAAATGCAGATGCAAAATTTGAAAACAAATAAACAAAAAAACAGTTTGATTGATTGATTGATAGATTGATTGATCTGATTTAATTGATTGATTGATTGAGTGTGAGTATGTGTGTGTGTGTGTGTGTGTATGTGTGTGTGTGTGTGTGTGTGTGTGTGTGTGTGTGTGTGTGTNCAAAATTTGAAAACAAATAAACAAAAAAACAGTTTGATTGATTGATTGATAGATTGATTGATCTGATTTAATTGATTGATTGATTGAGTGTGAGTGTGTGTGTGTGTGTGTGTGTGTGTGTGTGTGTGTGGGAATGTGTGTGTGTGTGTGTGTGTGTGTGTGTGTGTGTGTGTTTATGCGTGTGTATGTGTGTGTGTGATGTGTGATGTGTGATGTGTGTGCGTGTGTTCCTAGACGCACTTTGGAGCAGCCCGTTTTAGGGTTACCTGTTGAATCTTGTAGAAAGGCAGTATTTTTTTTTTTTTTTTTGAAAATCAGGCGGATGCCCTTCTGACTGGAGTGATATGAGCACTGCCATGTCAGAGGGGTCACCCTTAGATTACTCCTTTCAATTGGTGGGGAGCTGCACCTGCTGGAAACCGGGTTCAATGTCCCTTTCTTCTGGAGGAGAATTATAAACAGACAACTTCTGGGTCCTGGGGGAGGAGCAAGTCCTCCTTTTCGTCCCAAAGGTGACGAGAGAAAACCAACTGCTTATTTTCTAAGAAACGAACCCATTGAAACTCAGAGGCCCAACGGCTGCTGAACAGTTTTTGGGCATCTGAGAGTAACAGAGAGCTATCCTTAATTTTGAACCATTCGGCTAAGATCAAATTCCTAACTGCAGCCTTAAAAGAATTACGAAGATGGGCAACAGACCACACCAAGTTACTGAATCTTCGGTCCATGCGAGCCATCCACAGGACCCAAAAGCCAATAATGCGAAATTTGTTACCAATCTTTGATCTAGCTGTCATAGACTGATATCCGAAAAAGACCATACTCTTAGTCCAGTACGACATATAGCCATATGTTGCGAACCAAAGCCTGCTCAACCATTCCCAGAAGCCTCTAACAACCACACATTCCCACAAGAGGTGAGAAGAATCTTCCAGCGATGTGTGGGGCCACACATTCCCACCAGAGGTGAGAAGAATCTTCCAGCGATGTATGGGGACATGGTTGTCCATACCTTTCTCTGTGCACCAGGCTGCAGTGGGGACACAGTTGTGCATGTGTAACCACTGAAGCCCCGCGAGCTTGACCTCCGTAATCCCCATGATGATGCTGATGAAGACGTGAACCCAGGTCAGCCCTGGACTTGGTAACTGCATTTTCTTGCACTGACTGTTCCATGAGTCCCATACTCTGATTTGGAGCGATGAGGATTTAGAGTGAATTTTGTAACCAATTCGTGAAGAGTAATCCGGCAGTAGTACTGTGGTAACTGTTGTAGATTCCGGTGTAGTATTCCATCCCATTCGTGTTACATCTACCCTCCAAGTGCTGTAATCCGAGCCATTTTTCACTGGTGTGAATTTGGTTCTGCTGTCCTTTCCAGTATGCACCTTGACCCTCACTTCGCAGCATTGCTCCAAGTTGAGTGTCTGAGTAGGAGGGTCAGAGCGTCGCAGTGTTCCTTTGTTGTGTCTCCAAGAGGAGACCTCTGCTGCCTGCCTGGTGCCCTGTTTGGTTGCGCAGAAGTACTTTTGAGTTGTGGAGTCCCGCCACCAGGAATCCTGTTCCACAGTCGCTTCGCCCTGCTGCAGTTTCGCTTTCCAAGTAGCCGGTATGGCAGCAATCAGGAGGTTCCTATGTTGTTCTACATTGTGAAGGCCTCGCAGTTTCTCCCTCAATGTTTCCACCTTGTGCCAATCGAAGGTCTGGCTGCTCCATAAATGCTCTATCTTCCAGATTCCTCTCTATAGCCATTTCCTGGCAAAATTGCCTGGAATTTTACCTACCGAGAGGGGTTGGGCGGAAGCGTCCAGAATGGCGGGATTTTCAAACAAACTAGTAGACATGATTTCAGAAAAGGTGGATGGTGGTGTAAGGGTGTTAGGAAGAATCCTAGACCAAGAGTTCAGAATGGGACCCCATGTGGGGGATTTGACAGATCTGACCATGGGGTAATACACGAGAGCCTGCCATACGGCCTCTTCGTCAGCTAGTTCCCATTCCCTAGATAGGGTGGCTTGTGCCAAATGCATCCAGGGTTGTTCTTCTTGTGAGATACGGAGCCTTACTGGCCATTTGGCCAGCAGAGCGGAGTTCTGTGTCTTTGGGTCTAGAATACCTAGGCCACCATCGCGCCTCTTCTTGGTGAGTTTCCACTAAGCAACTTTACTGATTCATGAGCAGGTGTTAGCATCCCCCTTCCAGATGAATCTGGTAAGGAGCTGGCGCACTAGCTTGGCAGAGGATGAGGAGATCTGGCGAATCGCCAGAATGAACCAAAGGGTGGAAAGGATGGTGCAGTTGGCTACTAATGCTCTTCCTAGGAGGGAATAATTCTTCCTCCCAAACCATTTGGCGCATGTACCTCTAGTCCTGTTGTCAATTACTGATGCCTGGTCCTTTGCACAGTCTCCGAAGGACATCTTGATTCCCAGATATCTTTTGGATTCTGTTGAGTGGACCAGTTTGATCCCAAAGTCCACTGTAAGTGGGGAGTTGTCACGTGTCAGAGCGACGGACTTATTCCAGTTCACCCGCATTTCAGAAGCAACTTCGTAGACTGATAGGCATTCATGCAGAGCTGTTAAAGAGGTAGGTGTGCTTTCCGATCTGACTGAGAAATCGTCGGCTAAGGCCGATACTTTCAGTTCAAAGGAGGGGGAGACTCGGAGACCTCTGAACGACTGATGGTTTCTGATCATATTGAGAAGCACCTCCAATTGGATGATGAAGAGGGATGGCGCTAGGGGACGCCCCTGCCTCAGTGACCTTGTGACTCTAAAAGACTGGGAGACAAATCCATTGACCGTGATTCTACCCTGTGAACCGCGGTAAAGGTTTTCTACCCAACCCCTGTAGTTAGGACCTATTCCTAGCTTACATAGGACTTCCAGTAGAAAATTCCACTTGACACGGTCATAGGCCTTCTCAAAGTCTATGAGGAGTATGGCGGTATCAGATTTTTGTGCTTTGATAAGATCTATGACTTGTGAGATTACCATGACGTTGTCGAGGACTTGCCTCCCTGAGATGAAACCTGATTGGTCCGAGTGGACCAACTTGGTCATCAGAGAGGTAAGGCGCCTTCCTAGGGTCTTTGCCAAGATTTTCCCTGCCACGTTTAGTAAGGAGATGGGCCTGTAGTTCCGGACGTCCCGTCAATCACCTTTCCTGTACAGGAGAGTAATTACACCCTCCGTCGTTCTCTTGCCAAGTGAGCTTCCAGTGAGGACGTTATTAAAAGCTCGAAGTAGGTTCGGTGCGAACAGGTCCCAGAAGAGACTGTAAAACTCGACTGGTAGATTGTCGGGCCCAGGACATTTACCTCTGGCCATACTGCGCATAGCTGCTGTTAGTTCGCAGAGAGTGATAGGTTGTTCCAGAGTCTCTTGTTCCTGTTGTGACAGTATTTTGTGTGTAGACCCCCATAGGAATTCCTCGTATTCCGGAGACACTATTGGTTCTCCTGGACCTTTGTCGGAGGTAAGCAACTTTTCATAGAATATGCGGACAAGCTCACAGATAGAATCAGAGGTCGTTGTCGGGGGATGCGTATTATAGAATGGGTGAAATAATTCCACCATAGAGGGAGAGCCTCGCTTGTCATTTCCCAATTTGAATGTAGTGGAGTTCATTTTGTCCTTATGTAGGATGTTGTCTATGCGTTTGAATTTAACCCATGATTCTTGTCTGCTAATTTGCTTATCCTGCCATTCCTGTAGCCATAGGGTTCTCCTGAGGGCCCAATGGCTGTTGGAGAAAGAGGTAAAACCCATGTTATTCTCAGCCTTTTCTATGTTACGTTTGAGGATGATCTCATCCAGTTTCCTGTTTGCCGCTTGATTCTTGAAATGTTGTTGAGAAGCCCAGAGAGCATATGTGTGCCTTTATCTAGCCAATCCCCACAATCTGAGAACAGGGTGGAAGAAGCTCTCCAATCTTCCCAGAAAATGCGAACCCAATCAATCATACCCTTGTCATCAAAGATCTGGATGTTTAATTTGAATGTACCCCTCCTCTTATCCAGAGGGGGGCCTGCCGCGATGGTAAGTGAGACCGGTTTGTGGTCTGAAAGTGGATCTAGTGAGTGTTCTGCCTTGAGAACCAGTGGGATCACACATTCCGTATAGAAGATAACGTCCAGTCTTCTGCACACCACCGGTGTGTTGGAGGAGAACCAGGTGAAAGATCGCTGGTCGGGGTGCAATATACGGAACGGGTCGAAAAGACCCTTGTCTGCCAACAGTTCATTCAACACTAGCGATTCGTCTGGGTGAGAGAGAGGGGAGGATGAATCCAGTGCCTCATTCAGTACCGTGTTCCAATCCCCCCCGATCAGCAAGAAATTTGAATCCGGTACGACTTGGGAAAAATTATTTAGAAAAGGAATTTTGAGAGCATGGTCCACGGGGGCATATACCGAGATCAAGGTCCATTGCTGAGATTTGATTGTTAATGTGACCAGGGACCATCTTCCTAACGGGTCGAAGTCCGTCCCGGAAACGGTCTTGCAGATGGAGTTGTGGAGTGGCTGTAATTTTGATTAAGGCAGCAACAGTAAAGATCTGTTTTGGGCTGACGGTTGACAAGATGTTGGGGAGTGGCTGCTGCCCTTTTTTTTTTTTTTTTTTTTTTTTTTTGGGGGGAGGCTGCTCCCCTCCCTTTTTTTTTTTTTTTTTTGTGTTGCTCCTCTTTTCCTTTTGCTGAGCTTCAGGGTTTTATTTTGGAAGAATTCTTTTAGAGGGATACTGAGGGACTCTGGACCCGGTTTCCAGCATGGTCCATGTGGGGCTATGGCCCCAGGCTCCCTCGGGGTTAGATTTTTTTTTTTTTTTTTAGAACAACCACTGACAAATTGTGCTTAAGGACACACACGGTCCATATTGATCCCGAGGAAAAATTGTAACTCCGTATCCAAAATTCTGACGAGTTCAAGATACCGAAAGCTCAGCTTCTGACCCCAACAACTTAGATTCCAATACGCATTGTGCGAGGATCAAACTCCCAGAAGTCGTCGATATGGCGCCCTGTTCCGCTTCTCATTACTCAAGGAATTCTCTGCTAGCCTACCACAACCTTCAGCAGCACTTAACCAGAAAATCAGAGTACCTCATGAAACCCCAGCTCTCTACGAGCCCATTCTCCCATACACATTCTATCTACTCCTCCCTCACACATACGCGATCGAAAATCTTTCCCTGTCTTCGAGCGAGAGCTAAGTTGCTTGACGTACGTCGAGTACAAGGAAAAGGAGGTAGAAGCTACACAGCGCCCACAGTGATCCCCCCTCTTTACTCGTCCTCCTGGCTGCGGAGACGAGCTGCTCCATTCGTCACGCTGATGTTCAGCTGGGCTGCCCTCTCCACAATGGCCTTCCTCTTGAGAGTGGAAACACGGTGAGCGATCTCGGCACAAAACACCCTGTTGTGCATGAGAAGAACATCCAGCTCCTTGACGTTGTTGACGACAAACTTCTTAAAACCATTGGGAAGGATATGCCTCGTCTTCTTGTTCGACCCATAACCAATATTTGGCATCAACGTCGTTCCCTTGAACCTATGCCGAACGCGGGAATTGACACCCTTCGGCTTCCTCCAGTTTGGCTTCACACATATCTTCCTGTCGGATTGAGGACGAATGAACTTCTTCGTCCTCTTCTTCATGATCTTCCTCCTCACTAAGGGATTCACCATCTTGGCGATGGATGGACACGGCTGAGAGAAAGTACGACTGCCGGCCGACGGAGTCCGGCGAACGAAATGGTACAGGAAACAAGCGGCGGAGGGAAAGCCCCTCCGAGTTGTTTGTGAGGATTCCCGGCCTCTTTTTTTTTTTTTTTTCCGGCGTCTTTGTTTTTTTTTTTTTTTTTTTTTTTTTTAAACTACACTATGTTCTTCTCTCAAATTCTTTTTCGCCTTTCACTACCTTCCTACCACTACCCCTAAGACTATATAGAGGGGACCCCTGCAAGCATAGGGCCTGGCAAACGAGGTAATTCATGTTGCCTCCCGCCCCAACAGCGGTAGTCATAGATGGGGTGGGGCCGCCGGTGGGGGTCCGGCTAACGCAAAGACTGAGCATTTTGCCAGTAGCTGCGCCTCCCTTTCTCATCGTCCCCCACCCCTCATCGAGTAGCAGCAGAGGCTATGGCCAACACTCTCCCACACACCACACACAACCCACTCGTGCTCACACTCACACCCGTGTTGGTCATAGACCCCGCTAATACCGATCACGGGTATCCAGAGGACTATCGCCGTCCGTTGGCACTAAGTGCGCCGGAGGCCGCACGGGGCTTGAACCCACAACCTCCTGAATGCCACTTTCATGCCTCACCAACTCAGCTATAAGGAATGAAGAGACGAATTATTTCAAAAAAATAAAAAAATAAAAAATAAAAAAAAATGGAGTGGACGTCGCACAATTCACCCGCCGTTTCTTTTGTCTTTTTCACATGTCCTGAGTGGCGCTGCGAAGCCTTGATTGATGAATCGGGATCTCCGACGTGGGGGGGGAACCTACGCTAGGCTATTCTGCCCTACCCTGCCCTAAACACGAGGAGGGTCGCCACAGGGAGCCCCGCTCTCGACAGCACAAGCGTAGGGACCGAGGTCCCACCAAAGGCCTGGTGGTCCCACCTGTGCATATTTTGGATTCGTTACCGTCCACGTACATTAGGCATCGCCGCACTACTCACCAAATGTTTTAAAAACAAATGAGAACGAATCTTCCCCTAGAATATCGAAAGGTGCACCCCGTAATTTTTGTCTTTTGTGCATTTGCTGAGTAGTGCGGCGAGGACCATTCTGCGGAGCCATCGCGGGGCCGGGCCAAGTGGGACAAGCCACTGCGGCCGGGGCCCACTCCCGCGCGAGTTTTTCCTTTTATTTTTTTATTTTTGGCGGTCGATGTGCACAATCTGCGGCCAATTATGAGAAAAAGGCGCCACTGCGACCTGGCCGCCGGCGGGGGAACAGCCGGCAAAAAACGGCCGTAGGGGTGGAGAAACCCCTGCCTCCGTCGGGATGGATGCATTACCGGTAGGCTGCGCGTACCCCACTTTCTCTCTTCCTCCTACCTACGTTCGGCGGAATGCTAAGCGCGCCGGTCCCTTGGATCGGGCATCGACGTGCGAGGTTGCATGCCACTCGTCACGTGTATGCCACACCCACCTCCCTTTTCCCAGCTCCCGCCTTCGCTCCCATTGCCCGCCCCGGCTCGCCCCGAACCTCACCGGCCCTCCCCTTCCCCGCCCCGCTCCGCCCTCCACCTGCGCAGACAATGGCGGACGTGCCTTGGTAACTACCTGCCCTTGCAATCACCTCCACACATCTTCCTCTCGCGCGTCTTGTCGCATGTGATGCTCGTGATGCTTTTTTTTTTTGTTGTTGTTTTGGGGGGAGGGGGGGGAATGGTCGTGATGCTCGCGTATCCTCGGGGGCTAGTTTTATCTATTTATATATTACGTATAATATGTTTTTTTCATTTCTTTTCTATGTTTTGTTGTCCTCTTCTCCCTCTCTGCCTACGGTTTACCGGGCAGTTCTATTTGACGATATATGTAATGTATTATTTAGTTATTTAGTCAGTTCGATAGGTTTCCTTTTGGGGGGGATCTTTGGCAATGCAACTGGGGTGTGGTTCGAATTTCCGCACCATCGAGTCGACGTAGAGGGCGGCTTTGCATGGGCCCATTAACGCGTGGGACTTATGGCCGCCGATCTCCGTGATCTACGGCTGGCAATGAACTACAGCGCACTCGGTACTGGGACCAGACCCCCGTTTGTCCATTGCATCTGCTTGGCTCTTCGTGTCTCCGCAATCTACGGCTAGCAATGAAACTATAGCGCACTCGGTATTGGGACCAGACCCCCGTTTGTCCATTTGCATCTGTTTGGCTCTTCGTGACTGTAAAAGGGTTCCTTACCCCACCTGTCCTCTCGGTGGGGGAAGTAGTTTGGGAGAGGCCGCAGGAGGCCAACGGATTCGGTTTAGGATCTGGGAGAGAGGAGCTAGTAGAATCTGAGTTCTGTTTGACTCGGGGGGGGCGTATAGCCTCCTAATAGTCTAGTAGGTGAGGGTAGGTTTCTTAGGTTGATAGGTAGTGTTAGTAGTAGATGGGATGGTAGGAGGGGGGATACTGGATGGGATTAAAGGGGGAAGAAAGTGGAAGAGGTTGAAAGGAGGAGGATGTGGGAAGTAACTATAGGAATGCTATGCATAAGCTAAACCGGCTGATGCTGCCGGGATAACTCCGGGTTGAATTGAGAGGACCCCGGCCTCAGGCAACTTGTTTTGGTTTTCGTAATGAGTACTAAGCTGATGTTTCTGTTGGAAAAAAAGCAAAAAAGAAAAAAGAAAAAAAGGGTTCCTTAGGTTGCCGTTCACACTCGGTTCGGTCTCCCTGGTCGGAGGCCAAGTCCCACTAGCAGCGTTGAGCTACCTCAACGCCTGAAACTGGACGCTTTTGCAAGAATGTGCAGAAATGGTGTTTAGTTGCCTGAACTGCACGTCTCCACAAACACGTCCAGATTCAGGCGTTGAGGTAAATGTGCAGAAATGGTGTTGAGTTGCCTGAACTGCACGTCTCCACAAACACGTCCAGATTCAGGCGTTGAGGTAGCTCAACGCTGCTAGTGGGACTCGGCCCCGGAAACTGTGTTCTTGATAGGAAGGACGCCGGACCCCTTTTCCGGTCTGTATAATCAAATGGCGACCTCGGTATGAATGAACCTGGCAGGAGTGGGTGGGTTGGGGGCCGGGAAGAAACTGCTGGGGGCCGAAGTGTTTGCACCTGCGGCGATCCACACCCAACAACCCGCATTTCGGATAGAAAACTAAATCGGTGTGGAGCCTTGTGGAGGGCCCCAAGCAGAAATCGTGGGAGGACACAGTCCCTCCACCCAGCAGCATACTCCCTCCTGCGCACGACTTTTTCGACGGAATATGGCTGTACATGCGCGCACATTCATCCAGGACAAGGTTCTCCTGTCTGGCCCCGTAGTCCTGTGCCAGGGGTCTAGTCTATCTAGCTATGGAATGGACTGAAGGGAGTCAGACGTGCCGTACCGTCGTGCTCTCACGCTATGACTCTTCTCAACGCACCTGATCGGGATCACGGTCACTTGGATCTGTATCTAACCGCAATTACGTCTGGAAAGGTTTGGAAAAGTCCCCAGTGTGAAGGCATAGTCACACCGGGACTTCACTGAGCTACCACATGACCGGTTTTCTGACACGGCCAGGATGCACCTGACCGGGATTGCGTTCGCAGAGAACTGGAAAAAGTCCTCGTGTGAGCATGCCCTGAGTGTGTCCTCGGACAAAAAGGAAACGGAAGTCGTCGTGCTGAAGAAGTCCGACGGCGCCGCGGACGCCATGCTTCCGCTTTGCCCGATCCGCATGGGAGACCGTCCGGGCTGCCCGCTGCTATCAGCGCATACTCGCACCAATTGCAGCCTGACCTGGATGAATTGCGACCGCAATCACGTCGAGAGCTGAGTTGGAAAAATCCAATTGTGTGTGTACGCCCTCATGCGCTCGTCGCTGGAGCCCAGCAGAAAGACCCTACCCCCATCGCCACGTTACTCTTTTTTTTTTTTTTTTTTTTCTTTGAAAATGTCTTCATTATTATTGCAGACCCGATGCTGAAACTGATATGAGTTCAAGTGCCAGACCAACCTGGCGGACAATTGGCTACCTAACCAGACCAAACTGGCAGACAATCAACACACTCCTCGACAGGCTCCGGACGACCACTCCAGTCACCACGGCCTACTGTAACAGACTCTATTGCGAGTCCCTAGCCTAAATGCAGGTTCAGGATTATGCCCGGGCCACCGAGTGTCCAGGTGTGCTCCGTCTTGGCTCCTGTGTCTCCCTCTGTTGGCCTATCCGATTGGCCCAACTGATGTCTCTTTGTCCGCTACTCCATTCTCTCAAACAAATTCCTGTTGAAGTGTCTACGGTAGACGCTATGAGGCCCTCTGTGGACAAACCCTTCCTGCACACTCCCACATATAGCTAGTCTTCGTTTACTCAGACCTCAACCAACTGGACAGTACCAGTTTCCCGGTGGCTGCGGAAATCGCCACCAGGCGGTTCTTCTTCCCCCACGAACGCAGAAACCATAATCTTGCCTTGTACCGGTCCGGTTCTGCTCTGGCCAGGACTTTCCTTCGCCAGTCCACGATGATCATCTGTCTGATTGTGCCCATCTGTGTGATTGTGCCCATCTGTGTGATTGTGCCCTTCATACCGCTTTTCAAGGCTGCGCCTGAAAGATATCTCTTTTGGAAGAGGACTGAGTTGCGCTCCTTCCAAATCCACCAGATCACCGCTGTGCGGATGGCCACTGCCACATACCCCCAGCCTTTACCATATGCCAGCGAGGGGGGTAGTTGTCCCGTCACTGCCCACTCTAAGTCCCACTTTACTTCTTCTGGACCGCCAATCTCTTTCCAGTGGTAGGCCCACCACTTCCACAAACGTAACGACAGTGGGCATGAACCCCATAAGTGCAGGGAGTCCTCTGATTGTCGGTGACATCTCACGCACTGAACCTCCACCTCCATTCCTCTTTTAAACAGAGCAACAGCATCCATCGGGGCGGAGTGTATGATGAGCCAGGAGATTGAGGCACACCGCTTGCTTGGCATCCTCCTACTGACCTTCCACATGTCCTTGTAGTATTCCACTGTGAACGCCATTCCTGTACTTGATTGGGGAAGCGCTTCCTGTATTTTGGCCGTAGAGCTCCCTTTTGACCTCTGCAGTGCCATTCCAAGCTTTGAGGAATATATGTGTAATTCCGGTGCTCCTCTGCAACTGGGCCAATCATACATGCAGATATCTAACCGCATGCTACGGATAGGTGTGCCGTCCATGAGCAATACCGGTTGAGCTGTACCTCTGTTGGAGAAACAGAGTGTCACTCTGATTTCCTCCAACACACACGGTCCTCCCTCTTCACGTTCCTCCCTAAATATTAGCCTGTTTGTGGTTATACCATTCTTTACTTGCCTCTCCCAAACCTCCACCCTTCCTGCGCTCACTCTTTTGAGCACTTGCAATTCCCTCCCGGTGCTCAAAAGGGGATGGTACCACCGCCCAGTCGGTTCTGTACCCCGTAGAATCGGTTTCCAGTCCTAGGGAATCGCCTGAATCAACTCATCCCGTCTTGCCTGAATGTACCACAGTCTTCCCAGCTTGGCCCGCAGTGAATCCGCGCTCCGCCATTCCAGGCGCATATCGTCCCAGATGTCCTCGACCTGCAGAACTCCTCTTTCTACCCACGTTCTCCCGAAGTTCCCCTTCCCTGACATACGAAACATGGTGCCATCCTGTTTCCTGATACGCTGATTCTCGAAGATGGGTTGACGCAGAATCTCATCTCGAGTCTGGGGTTCCCTTACCAGTTCCGGTGCAATAGCTCTCCAGGCCTGCAGAATGCCCTGCCAAAATTGGGATTTCAGTTGGCGTCGCTGGTATGATTGAATAGTTAGCAGCAGCCAGGTGTCCTCTCCCCGGGCCAGGTCTCATTCCTTCCCAAAGATATACTCCGCCAGGGCAATCCAGCTGCGGTCTTCTGTATCCATTACCGCTTTTATCGGCCATTTGCACAGCAGGGCCGTGTTTTGGCGTTGTGGGTGAAGGAGGGCCAACCCTCCCTCCTCCTTTGTGACTGTAAGTTTATCCCATGCCAGCTTAGCCACATAGCCCTCCCCTTCCTCTGAGGCTGGCTTCCATATGTATTTGGATGCCGACGCCTTGATATTCTTTACAGCTTTCTTCCCCAGCTTCCTTACTGCCCCTGCATACCACAGTTGAGAGAATACTGATGCATTTAAGATCAGTGCTCTGCTAAACAGCGATAGGTCATGAACCGTCTTCCTTTTTTGGATACTGCATTCCACACGCTCCTGCACCAATTTGTCTTGGGTTTCTGCACGGTTCTGGAGGGACACTTGTACACCAAGAAATCTTTCAGATGCATCCGCTGGGACCTTTTTCATCCCGAAATCTAGACTCAACTCAAACTGGTCTGGCAAAAAATACACAGACTTTACCCAGTTTACTTGAGCCTCACACAAATCACAATAATCTTCCAGGATCTTCCTAACCGACGTTAACGAACCTACTGTATTGCTACATACTATGGTCAGGTCGTCCGCCAAATCACTACCTTTGAATTGGATCTGACTCTTAATGCGCAATCCGATGATGTAAGGATTGTGTCTCACATTATTGAGCAGCACATCCATCTGCAAAACAAACAGCAGGGGGGCTAAAGGGCATCCCTGCCGAAGCGACCGGGTCAATGGAAAGGTTGGGGATATTTGCCCATTTATCATTACCGGCGCTGTTGCTTGAAAGTACAGAGCTTTCACCCATGTGCAAAAATTTGGTCCGATGCCCATGTGTCTCAGTGTCATTAGGATGAATGGCCAACTAACTCTATCATACGCTTTCTCTAGATCTAGCAAAAGAACAGCTATGTCCAGTTGCTCATCCGCAATAATCTCCATGGATTGGACCACTGTGACAATGTTATCCAGAATTGACCTCCCATTTACTAACGCGCCTTGGTCCGCCCCCACTAAACCCGGGAGGTATTCTACAAGTCTGATGGCCAAAGTCTTTGCCAGCAGTTTGTACACAGTGTTCAACAGCGAGATAGGGCGCCAATTCCGGATATTACTTTTGTCCCCTTTTTTTAACAGTAAAGCGATGATACCTTTGGTCATGCTGGAAGGGAGGGTTTCCCCAGACAGAACACCGTTGTAAATCTGAATTAGATCCCCGCAAAACATGTCCCAAAAACACCGAAAAAATTCGATGGGCAAGCCATCTTCCCCTGGCGCCTTCCCTGTTGCCATCCGCCCGGCTGCATGGGTTAATTCTTCTCGCGTAATAGGTTTCTCTAGTGTGTTCATTCCTTCTGTCGAGATTTTGGCGCTAGTGGCAACCCAGAAAGAAGATGTCTCTTTCAGGTCCTTATCTGCCTCCCCAGAAGGCCTTCGGGAAGTTAGAATATCCCGAAAGTACGTTACCGCATACTCACACATTCGTGCAGTTTCAGACGTCTTCCGCAAATTCTGGTCAAAGGGGTGGTCAAGTTCTTTCATGATCCGGTGCTATGGGGTTTTGCGGTTCACCAAGGCAAATGTTTCCTTGGACATTGTATCCAGTTTTTCTATCCCTTTCACTTTGCAGTGCTCCCGCCATCTTTTCTGTTTGGTCATTTATATGTTCTCCCATTTCAGTAGCCAATGGATACGTTCTTTTGACCAAAAGGCATCAGATACCGGATGTTCCCCCATCGCTGCTTTAGCTTCTTCTATTTTCTGTCCGCAGATACTTTCTTCTTCATTCCTAGAGTAGGCTTGGATAATGGACAGTACCGCCAAACCTTTAGATATTATGCGCAATCCAGTTGTCACCCACTCCCCCTTAGTGGGGAACAAGTCTTTAGTGCTTTGCCAGACAACATTTTGGTGTTGCACCCACTGTTGTATTCCGGGTTCCTTCATATTTTTCGTATCGAGTCTGAAGTATCCCCTTTCCTTGTCCACACATGGGCCTGGGGCAAAACGGGCAAGTAGTGGATAGTGGTCTGACGTCAGGTCCACCATTACCTTAATAGATAGTAGTGAGTCCCAAGCGGAGGCTCTGACAAATATCATGCCCAACCTTCGATGTCTCCCGTTTGGGATTGATGTGGTCTGGCCCCGGCTCGCTGGTACCATGTGAACCCGTATTCGTCCGGGTTTGTGACTCGGTAAGCATCCACTGGACCCAACCTTTCAATAAGTGACAATAAAATTTTTGCGTCTGTGCGAATTGGCCTAACCTGTAATGTATCGATGCCGGGGTTCAGTACCGTATTCCAATCCCCGGCCAAAACCAAGTTATCTACATCCGGAATGTGCTCCGTTAGTTATGAGAGAAAGCGTATACGTTCCTTCCGATCCGAGGGAGCATAGATGCTTATTACTGCCCACGATTCTTCAGCGATGACCCCTTTCACCCATACCCAACGCCCCCAATTATCAATGCACTCATCTACCCACTCAAAGTCCAAGTCTCTATGAACTAGTATGGCAGTCCCTCCTCTTGTCCCTTGCGCTGGGGCCCATAACTGAGGGCCGTCCCACCATATGTTCAGTTCAGAGATCCTCTGAGAGTCTAGTTTAGTCTCCTGTAAGCAGACGATTTGAGCTCTATGTTTGTGAACCCATGTTTTAATTCGGTTGCGTTTGTCTTTCCCGTTTTGGTCCACTAGACCTCTCACGTTCCATGATGCTATTGAGACTTGGTTCATGACTGCGGGGTTCGGCCAGAATGTTCATGGATGTGACCGGTCCCGTTGTGCCCCAGGGGGGGTTTCCTTCGTCTCATATTTGTTCCTGATCGGGGGGTTGCCCACGGGGATGAAAGAAGGTCTCTAAAGAACGGGGATGACAACTTCCTTCCCTTCAATTTCTTATTGCACTCAGACACAAATTCTGCTGGCATGTCGTCTTCCAGGGAAATTTTTGTCAGATTCGGGTTATCAATATCGTCAAACCATTTGCCTGATGCCGAAACAAATCCTTTCATCTCTAGTACAGGAAATGCATCCGAAGGGAGCCTGAGATCCACGTACGGAACGTAGAGGCGATGGCACACTCCAATCGGATATTGACGGACCGCCCTGCTCATTGTGACATTGGGTACCACCCTGCATGGATAACGGTTATTTAGCAGCTGTTTGACACAGTTCAAAATTGCTTTGTTGTTTGGGGGGAGTTCCGTTGGAAAGGAGGGCTTCCGGACCTAGCCATCTCTCGAATCTTGGCACAGCACCAAAGCCCCTTGTGCGTCTGGAACACAGATTACTGGGACAATTCGTTTTGACGACGTTCTGAATTCCCAAGGGATTGATGTCATTCCTGTCGTATCTTCTAGATCGGGATTTTTTGATTGGGCCTGACCCATCTGCCACAATGATTCTGACACTGGCGGAATGGATGATGTTGACGACTCACCATCTGAGAACCTTAGTGATCTGGATGATTTCTCTCCAGTCATATCTTCCACTTGAGTACGACGCTGTTTCGTTGGGCATCTAGTGCCTCGTATCGACGAGCCTGCTATGTGTGTGCTCAAGTTGTTCACCTCCCGCTGTAATGAGCCCTGTTCTGTGGCACTCTGATTAGCTATCTCAGGTTAATCCCAGCCTTTGGTTGGCTGCTCCTCCACCGGGGTTTCTTTCACAACTTCTTCTGCCAGATCCTCCTGACTTGCCACATGTGCCTTTCCTTTTTCTGCTGCTCGGTTCTCCCAAGCCGGTATGGGTCCTGAGTAAACTGCTGCGTTGACCCCAGGCGGTGGCGGCTCAGGTTCAATATTGGGTTATTTCGGCCGACGTACTGTGGCCAAGCACCTGCGGCACCTTGACCCATAGCGGCACCTGGGATTGTGAAATTCCCATTATTCAGGTTCAAATTCATTCGTGTTTGAAAACCTGGCCAACCGGCTGTTTGATGGGCCTGTTACGGCATACTAACGTGGGGATACGCCTGGTATGAGTGCTTTGCACTTATGTGACACCCGCGGCCCCGGCCGCGGGCATTTCGGCCGCGGCAGCGGCCTATGAGGCCCAGTCCGCGGCCTGTTTTTTTAATTATTTTTGTTTACCCCTAAAAATACGTAAATATATATCTATATCTATATATATATATCGTCATATATAAACAGTTTGTCACAGCCCCTCGTTTGTTGTCCTCTTCTCTCTCTCTGCCCACGGTTTACCGGGCAGTTCTGTTTGTGACGATATATACTACGACTTCGCTAGCTTCCTGCTACGGTTTTTTCCGGTCAGGTCGAGCGGCAGTGGTCGGGGCCGTTACTAGGCGGCCATGCTGTGCCTCTAGTGCCAGCGGCGTGT
>BFEA01000084.1:283621-306308 GCA_003427395.1 Chara braunii
AGAGAGAGAGAGAGAGAGAGAGAGAGAGAGAGAGAGAGAGAGAGAGAGAGAGAGAGAGAGGAGATTTGATAGATTTTGCTCATCCTTTCGATGGAAGTTGCGCGAGGCCAGCCGCGGCCTCGCGCAACTTCCATCGAAAGGATGAGCAAAATCGATCGAATCTTCCTCTAGAACGTTGAAATATTCACTACTACACACACACGCGCACACACACACACACACACACACACACACACACAGACACACACACACACACACACACACACACACACACACAATCAATCAATCAATCAATCAATCAATCAATCGATCGATCAATCAATCAATCAACAAAACCCATCAAGATCCTATCGAATAGGATCTTGATTGCTTTGGTTGATTGATTGATTGATTGATTGATTGTGTGTGTGTGTGTGTGTGTGTGTGCGTGTGTGTGTGCGTGTGTGCATGTGTGTGTGTGTGTGTGTGTGTGTGCCGGGGGGAGGGGAGGGAGGACCCCTCCCCTACCAATCAATCAATCAATCAATCAATCAATCAATCAACCAACCAATCAATCAATCAATCAATTAATCAATCAATCGATTTATTTATTTTTTCTATTTTTAATTTTTTTTTTCCACACATCAAAAATCGCCCCCCCAAGTTTTCAATTTTTTTATTTTATTTTTTTGCACAGGCCTACAGCGATCGACGTGCGCAGGTCGAGCGTGCGTGCGGATTTTGAGCGCGCGCCCCCGCCTGGGCGTGGCTCGGTCGCGCGGCCTCGGAGGTCGGCCGCGGACTAGGATCCTGCGGCCGCGGCTGAGGAAGCCACATAGCTTTGCACTACAAGCAGATCCTAAGTTTCGTGTGCAGCCTGGCGGCTGTGTTCCTGAGTTTGCCGGAGGGGCAGTCTGGTGGAACGGAGGTGGCCCTGCACCCTGAAATGGCGAAGTTGGTATCGCTAGATACGGTTGTGGTCCTCGAGGTGGCGATCCTCCTGAAAAGGCTGGAGGGGTGAAGGGAGGTCGCACGTGGCCGCCTGTTGGGTAATTACCTGCACTATTTGCTGGACGATAGTGCGGGCCTTGAGCCATCGGGGGGGGGGCAGCCTGGCCTTGTCGCGGTTGTTGATTTGGTGGAGTTGAACGAAATGTCGTGTGATTTAGTGGATGGTGCGGACACAATGGGCTATCCTCAGTGTGGTAGTACCATTTGCGTTTTTTGCACCAATCGGCTGCTTGTGAAATAAACTCCAGCTTGAATAGTTCCCCTTCTTTCTCGAACTCCAACTTCTCCTTCCATGTTTTCCTCGCTTCTGGGGCCAGATCCAATTTCACGTTCATCAACCGTGGAAAGTGGTTATCCTTTTGTGGAGGATACGTTTTCAAAATTTTGGCCATCGAGTTTTCCACGGCCCAATGAAGATGGAACATGGCTTGCAGAGAGACCCTGATGGCCATGACCCAGAACTTACCTGCTGCCTCTCGCGCTTTAGACTCATCCAGTTCCTTCTTGGTGGCCCATCTACGAAACTGGACTGGGTAGCGAACATCTGGGCCCGCTTTCGGATCACGAAAGACAATTAGGTCAGACGCTTTGTTGATCATAAAATCTGCAATTTCTTTTCTTGTTGCAACATAGGAAAAAACGTTAGCGCCCTCGTATTTGACCCTCCCTCTTTTCAGCGAAGAGTTGACTACTAGATTTGCGTACCAACCGTCTTCGTAGACCCGGATGAGCATCTCCTTTATCTTATTTGGGAGGGCTTTGGAGTCGTCCTGGAAAATGACGAGTATTGTTCTCTCCTTGAGCCATTTCACCACAACATCGTCAATTTTTGGGTTAAGCTTAATCGTGGTGGATCTACCATCAACTACCACCGTCCCATGGTCTAGGCCTTCCGGGAACACCCCATCCTCTAGGCATTTTTCAACCAAATTACGAATTCGCTCTTCCTCGGGATCTACGGAGGAAGCCATAGCAACACCTAAGTGGAACTTACAATTTCAACAACCGGAAAAACACGAACTATCTAACATCGATCAAAATTTTCCTAAATGTAAGGCTCAAATAAATAGGTAAAGTGGTATAGCCATACAACCAGTTGAGAGGGATCGGTCAACATTTTACCATCGTGGATTCACCACATCCCCAGGTTACCCGTTCAGTTCTTCGTGGCGCTCCTCGACATGCCCTTCTACTTGATCCTACCCTTCCAACCCTTACGTGTTAGAGCTTGCTGCATTTCTCAGATATCGTGTTTGCCCTTCCTCTCTCCTCGCCCACCGTCTCTCCTCGCCCTCCGTCTCTCCTCGCCCTCCGTTTTCAATCGGAACTATGCGACTGACGTCGAGATTATGGCATCATGCAGTCCTTCGTTTTCGTGAGGGGGCCGGAGATCGCGCGGGTCTAGCCACCTCCACTGCATCCACGCACCGAACAACTCTTTTACTGTATGTATTTTGCGTCATACCGGTCCTTGTAACCCCAACTTCTTGGGTCGAGTCCACCCTCTATCACAGCGTTCATGTAGATGCGCCAGTCTCCCATAACATAAGCAACTCCACCGCGCCTATGCACTGAGCAATCTTATTTTGTGCCTTACGACGCCCTAGCTTCATGTCTACCTTGACCATGCCTTGCTAACACACCAGGTCTTTTCCTTCATCCTGCCAGACGGGCGCCAAGTGACGCTCGTCAATTCGCATGTTTCACATTAGTTACAGCTCTTCTCGGGGACTCTTCTCGAAACCCTATACCTCCCTTGCACGCTTGGCGAAGGTTGGCATCCTACTGGATGCGAGGTGGTGGTCATCTCCTTCCTCCACTGTAAGCGCGGAGGAGTGAGTGATGAGCGCCAGCGGACTACTGCCGATAACGTATAGCAGAGCGCTACCAGACGCCCGTCAACGTCTCCCCCTTGCTGGCTTTTTTTTTTTTTTTTTTTGGAAAGCTTGAACGTATATTGCAAAAATTATTGGAACGAGGCCGGGGACCTGACAATTCAACCCGGGGTTATCCTGGCAACCTCAGCTAGTTTCGCTTACGAACCAAGCTGAACTACTAAGCCTATTGTTCAGGATATGCTGAAAACCGGGTCCAGCATCCCCTCCTGCTAAGCTTTCCAAAATGTAAGCTTTGACGCACAGAGTAAAAAAGATAAGCTCATTGCCTCTCAAGATATTTCCTGTGTACTGAGGCTGGCCCATAAGAGCCCAGTTTCCCTTACTTCCAATATTCAGACTAAGTAAATTTATGGCTGCCCAGAAAAATTATTTATGTGCTCACGCAGCCCCCAGCTCATGAAGTCTCAATAGTAGCCCTATCGGACCTAAGATCGGTCCTGCCGCTACACACAAGCTGTCGTCTGAGTTCAACTTTTGTAGAAGACGCTGCAAGTGAAAAGGATGTAAGCATTGTATAGTTATAGCTACCGTCGAGCATCTGCCGCCTATGTTTCTCAACAGGCCCGGTCTTGATGCCACCCGCCTAAGCAGACGGGCTCGGTAGTTCAACATCACAAGTGTCATTTCTGTAGAAGATGTAGAGTTCGTACTTGTTGTGGCTTATACTTATAGGTCAGGTTGACGCAGTAATCGCTACCTGTGTTTCCCGACAGGCCCGGTAACATACCACCCACCATACGGGCTTTGACAGCTTGGCTTGGCTGTGAAAGCAATGCCAAAGCCAACACTCCACGCCCCTGAAACTGCCGAAACGCTCCCACAGCTGCTGCAGATTCTCCCACTATCTACAATAGCGCCGCTACGGGGAGTACAGGATCGATTGGCACTGTCTACAACATAGACTACACTAAATTCAAATAAGAGTTACCAAACTACCACTTCATCTGGAATGCAAGACAAATTGATCTAACTAGAGCCTCAGAATAGACACGATCAGGGCAGAACCATCCAACCACTGTGGAGAATAAACTACGATGGAGAGCAGAGCCATGAACCACCGGTATTACTTATGAAAACGATCCAACCGCAGAGAGGGGAGCCATGAACAACGACTCTCAAATGACAACGATCCAGCTACAGTGCAGCGGGGAACAATGAACAAGAGATCCCGGTGGACTCACCAGGCCGTATGAAATCACGTGAGGAGAATTCACAAGACCTTATGAATCTACCCTTGAATACAATATTGGCTAGGTGCATGGTAAGTTCTTAGACAACAAGGGACATTCGGATTGACAGGAAGATTTGCACCTAAATACTTCCAACATCCAACTTGTCAAGAGATGCTATCTGTTATGCCACTCATCCTCATACACATCCTACAGGAGCAGTAACAAAAGCTTAATGAATCCGACCTTAATTACCGACAAATTCATCAAAAACAACCAGCAGATAATTACCGAAGCTCAACAAGCAATCTAGCAACTCATCACTGCTAAAATGAAAGACAATCCTTCGAATTACAATTAGATACAGATAAAGGGTCACAACTGGATATCTCAAGAATTGATATTATCAATGCTCAACATTCTATCCGAAGTGCACAGTAATTCAGCAGCGCCCCTGGAGAAACGTCAACAGTTTTCCGAGGTAAAAGGTTTGTAAAACCAGCCTTGGTTACAGCCAGATACACCGTATGTAGTAAGAAGCGCCGAGTCAAATTCCACGGAGGGACGAAGCATATGCGTCAGAACAGAAGAGACAATTGATGGGGTTAGAGTTAAACTAGTCCTGAGCGTCTTGAGGAAAATATTATTAAAAAAGAATAAATCCAATTCCAATATTGACTGCAAAATCAACCACACCAAAGTTCTGCGAAAATCGACAGGTGTTATGACCCTGGCCAATTTCGAGATACACATCTACCGGAAAGTATAATGTCATCCAATTGCAGAAAGAAATAAATGAACTTGAGAGGAGAGAGAGAGGATTAGAAGAAGAAGGAGAAGTAAGAAAGAAGAAGAAGAGATGTACACTAACAAAGACAATGACAAGGCTCTTCTTCTTCGCCCAACAATCTCCTCCTCCTTATCTCTCCCTTCTCTTATTCATACAAGAAATCATAATACAATGTTGAATGACTGATCTTGAATCAATGTCTGAGTCCCTCTTCTACTGCAGGTATCACTTAGGGTCCACCATAGCCATAACTGCCTCTCCCACTCTTCACTCTCATAGGCCGAGGCTATGGCGGACTACTGGGCTCTGCTCAGATGCCAAAAGGACAACCCAAAGCAGCTATGGCTGCTCTAGCTCAGGCCGCCATGCTTGACCCTGCCCTGAAGCTTCTTGGTGTAGCTCTCCCCAGCTAGGGACTCCCTGCTGCAGCGCCCACCAAGGTGATGAAGATGGCTGCCACCATAGCCAGGTAAGTACCCCTGGCGCTCCTCCCCCTTCCTTCCTTCTTCCTCCTTCTTCCTCCCTTGTGTCCTTCTCCTTCCTTCCCAGCAGCGCTGCTCTAGCTTAGCGCTGCTCCAGCCAGCGCTCCACCAGTGTGTCGCCAAACTTGCAAACCGAAAAAGAGGCCGGACTCTCCACCCGACAAGAAGATATAGCGGCCTGCTTTGCCTCTTGGGCGGTGACTTCCAGGCCGCTCGACCTCCCAAGCAACCGGTACCTCCTCCCTTTCGGAGGGAAACATCATTGCAGACTCTGATATTGCCTGTACAGGCCCTAGACCCAGACTAGTTAGACTGATATCCGCCGAGACCTAACCTACAACTACTGGGCCTCTTAAAAAAATGCCACTTTTGTCTTCTTCTGCTCGGCCTCTGGTACCTGCACATCTACCCCTTCCAGGTGCGGTAGCGGCCTACCCGCTACTTGAGTGTTTTTCCCCGCTGCAACCCCTCAATGTCAAGGCCACAGGTAAGTACCGGCCCTGAGGGCCCAACGGACGAGCAAGTGCCCTGACGGGCCACACACATACTCATGCCAACCACCACTCAGACAGGCACAGTTACACACACACCCAAGCCAACCAACACTCAGACAGGCATAGTCATGCACACACTCAAGTCATCCAGCACTCAGACAGACATGCAGTTCAGCAAGCGTGCACACACAGACTTAGTAGCAAGCGGGAAACTCAACAGGGCATTCAGTCTATGGGCAAAACTCAGAAATGAGTTGTGTGTTTCAGTCCATCTATGGACGGGTCATCACACTACTCCCCCCTCAAGAGCGAGGTCCTTCGAGCGAGTTACTCATGCCGAGTCCTCCACAAACGCATCGTAGGCGAGCAAGGCAAAGTGATTCCTAGAATACTTTCTTGCAGTGAGCCTTGCAGAGATCTTAATTACAACATTAGTGGTGATTTGTCACTCGTATGCTTTGACAACACGCGGTGCACCGCATAGCAGTTCTTGTTTGGAAATCGAGTACAGATCGTCTAATGGGTGATACATGAAGTGAACCTGGTACTGTCTGTTGCGTCCCTTCCCATCGTGCTGTTTGATCCTGTCTATCTCATGCCCGCCTTTGATCGCGCGAGGGATCATATATTCGCGATAATCGAATGTCTTAGCATCACGGTGGAGGTATAGTTTGGAGGCGTGGAACACAGGATATGTGTGCAGATGGGCTGACACATCAACTACGTACGAAGGGCTAAAGTGATCTTCACCAATCACATCCAAAACTTCCCAGGGCCCGTAGTAGAGTGGGAGAAGTTTGCGTGAGACTCCCTCTTCTTCCGAGAATTCAGACATCTTGACCCAGACATAGCTTCCTACTTGAATATCCGACGGTCGGTGCTTGTTGTTCGCATGATGAATAATGGCGTGCTGTCGCTTGGTCATAGCTGTAATGACAACTTTGAGCAAGCGATCATGCTTGGCCCTGAAGCCAGGTCTGCCAGGTGTTAAACCAGCTGACTGCTCAGGGAATAGGTAAGAAAGCGGATTCCGGATCTGCCAACCGTAATGCAGTCTGTTGGGGTCCATGTGGGTGGCGAAGTGGACGGAGTTGTTGTACAACCCCTTAACGGAATACAACTCTTCATCCCAAGTTTCTTGATCCGGAATAATCAAAGCCCGAAGAAGTTGAAACACGGTCTGGTTGATCTCCTCAGCCTAACCGTTGGCTTCGGGGTGTCGGCCAAATGTCATACACAGCTTGATCCCCAACTGAGACGTGAAGTCCTTCCATTCAATACTAATGAAGCGCGGATCCCGATCGCTCACAAGAGTTTTCGGGGTTCCGAACTACAGAATGTACTTCTGTTGGAATTCACGAATCACCAGTTCTGTTGGGGCATGAGGTGGCAAAGGGATCAGGTTGAGGAACTTAGAGAATCGGTCAACAATCACCATGACCTGTGAGTAGCCGTTCTTACTTACCTTTCCCATGTCGGTGAAGTCGATGGAGACAGACTCCCCGGGACCATCGGGAATGGGTAGGGGTGTGAGTAGCCCCATCGGCTTTTGTCTGTATGGTTTGATTCGTTGTTAGACTTGACATTCAACCACAAACTTTTCAGCAGTCCCTTTCATGCCAGGCCAATCAAACTGTCTCAGCAAATTTGCTTACGTTTTTGCCATGCCGACGTGTCCGCTCCGGCCATGAGCCACATCCAAAACGTGTGTGCGGAGAGGCTCATGGTTGGGCACACACAAATGGTCGTGGTTCCCGTAGCGACGAAAAATCAGTCCTCCATACTCGTGAAAATCAGACTGACTACTAGGATCAACCCGCAACCGCTCAAGGATGGAACTACGTTCCGGATCCTTGGCTGTCTGCTCTACGAGCTCCTCCTTCAGTTTTTTCCGGAGTTCGTAGGATTTCACAAGGCAAGTCATGTACTCAGGGTGACTTGACAATGCATCAACGACTCGATTATAACAACCCTTTTTGTGTCTTAATTCAAAATTGAAGATGTCAATCTCACGAAACCAGCGAAGCAAGGTAGGGGACAAGGTAGTTTGCTGTTTGATCCACTTCAAAGTCTGATGATCTGAGAAGACTTTGAAGTGGCATCCCAAAACATAGTGTTTCCAGTGATCCAATGCCATACGCAAAGCATAGAGCTCGCGCATGTAGGTGAAAATGACTACCTTTACGTTGGGCATGTGTTTGCTGTAGTACTCGAGTGGCCGCAAGCCATCCCTGTCATCTTGTTGCAACACTGCACGTATTCCATACTGACTTGCATCCGTAGGAACTGCGAATGTCAGTTTGGGATCTCCAATGCGGAGTACTGGGTAACTTACCAAGGCGTTCTTCAAGGCTTGAAAAGCGGTCGTGCACGCGGTGTCCCAAGAGTAGGGAACATTCTTACTTGTTAGTCGAGACAATGAACACGCAACAATGGAGAAGCGGGGCACAAACTTCCAATAGTATGACGCGAGACCAAGAAAAGAACACAGTTCGCAAATGTTCACGGGCTGAGGCCAGTTGCGTATGACCTCCACCTTGGTTGCTTCAGGCTCTAGGCCTGCAGCAGACAACCGGTGCCCAAGATAGATGATACTATCCTTCCCAAACTCAGATTTCTCTAAGTTGAGATAAATTTGCGTCTTCTTGAGGCTGTCTCTTATACACATCTAGATGTGTATAAGAGACAGAGGTAGACCACCACGAACCGACCGATCTGTTCGCGGAGGACTTTGTCCATGAGGCTTTGGAAGGTGGCCGGTGCGTTCGTGAGACCGAAGGGCATTACGGTAAACTCGTAAAGCCCATCGCGTGTTTTGAATGCAGTCTTGTGGTGGTCCGCAGGATCGACTTCAATCTGGTGGTAGCATGACTTGAGGTCGATCTTGGAGAAGACCTTGCACCCACCTGTGACATCAAGCAAGTCATCTATACGAGGCAATGGATAAACATTCTTTCTTGTGATGCGGTTTAGACCGCGATAGTCAACACACATCCGGAGTTTACCTCCTTTCTTTGGAACAAACGACACAGGAGCACCAAATTCAGATTCGCTAGGCTTGATCCACCCCTTGTCAATCATCTCATCAATCTGTCGCCGGCGTTCCTCCAACTCGCCGGGTCCCATTCGGTACACGCAGCCCTTTGGAGGAACAACACCTTCAACCAACTCGATGGTGTGTCGGACCGATCGCTTGGAGACTCCACGTGGCTCGGCCAGGACTTCTGGAAACCGATCGAGGAGGTTTTGGATGCCTGGTGGGACCGGTGGGGGTGGGGGATTAGCAAAGGGATCGCCTAGATCCGGTCGCAAGTCACGTATAGAGACGACCGAATTTGAAGTAGGATCATTTGGACCATTAGAGGGTGGAGAAATAGAGGTGCTAGAAGTAGAAGTACTAGAAGTGGGGTCAGTAGTCGAAGTAGTAGTGGTATTAATCGCAAAAGTAGATGGCATATGGGTAGGACGAACAAAGGCAACATACAACTGTTCTTCCTCCTTGTGCTTGCGTCATTTCTTGCAGAAGTGCATAACATTCAGAAAAGTCACTGGGGACTCGTGCTTCTCATCCAAAAGGACAGGAAGCTCGTTCCCTCGAGCATCTTGGATCATGCAAAGTGACTCCTTCCACTTTGTCCATTCGCATTGGGACTGCCGTCAGCCCAAGCCAAGGACAACGTCGAAGGGACACTTGTCAAGAACATAGAAGCTCAATGTGTGTGTGACAGTTTTGTCCTTGTCAAAGGTAGTGTGCACACCTTTGACTGCATGCGTAGAAGAGACAACTTCTTTGTTGCCAACTTGGGTCTAGCAAGGGTTCTGAAAGGCCGCTTGCTTCATCCCCTAGCCGTAGCACCACAGTCAACCAAAACACGAAGATAGCAGTGGTTTATGAGAAGTTTGAAGAAGATCAACTTCACCGTCCCCTGGGCACACTGCTGTTTCATCTCAACCCAATGCTCCAAGTGGTAGTGAAAGTCGACCGTCTCAGACTCCTCCCAAGGCTCGACATACAAAACGTTACTCACCTCAACCTTGTGTTCAACAGATGATTGGGCTTTAAAGGAGGACTGCTGATCTGCCTCAGATTTAGTCTTCCCCGCTGTAGAGTTTGTTGAAGTTGACTCTACGCCCGGTTCTGGTTTCCCTGCAGCCTATAACAATCTTGTACCTTATGGTTTGGTTTTTGGCAATGCACGCATACCCCCTTCTTGAGTCTACCCCGCCAGTCATTTTCAGTAATCTGGAGGTCGACCCAAGGTTTAGTAGTCGCATCCTCCAGTTTAGGTAGGATTTTGACTCCCTTGGGAAGTTGGACATTGTTCTTCCCTGCACTCTGATTCGGTCCCTTTGCATTGACAGTTTTTTTAAAGGTAGTAAATTTTTCTTCGTTTTTGTTTGCATCAGACTCATGGGTTGAAGAACAAGCTGTATCGGAGTCCCATTTTTTGTCGTCACCAAGAGTTGGGCCATCTGCATCGGCTTCTTCTTCGGCCTCCAGCAGGTCATGCACAACAAAACGGTTGCTGCCTTTGAACCGTCTGCCGCCCATGGGCTTTTTGCTGCCTGTTGTGGTGACGAGGTCTACAACCTCAAGACTGACTATATCCTTCATCAAGATGAACCATTCAGTGTAACTAATGAAGTCCCTGCTCAGATGATTAGTAAACTTAGTGGGAACCGCGCCTTTAACCACATCCAAGCAAGATTGAGCAGTCAGTTCCAATCCAGGTGTAGCAAATATCTTGCTAAGATAGGTTTGCAGGCTTTTCATGGAACCCGTCCACTTGCTGCGCTTGATTTTGTCAAGTTGAATTCTTGCCCTTGCTGCAGCATGTGGATCCAGGTATTGTGAAATGTGGAGTTCCTCGAGGGAGGCAATCGGGGTGGCTTTAAACCATCTTGCTAATAGTTGAATTTTAGGAATCCCAGCTCGCGTAGCTTGGACCTCTAAGAAGCCCCGCACGACTGGTTCGACATTCATTCCCATGATCACGAACTGGTTCTCAGATTGAGTCCCCAAAAACTCGAAATATGCCCTCATGGAGCTGATCCAGGATTCAATGTCTTCTTTGCCGTCGTACTTAGATGGTATTTGAACCGCCTTATGATCCATACAGGGACCGACGTAGCTGGGACCAGCTCCTGCCGGTTCCAATCTTGGGGCTGCACCAGCTGCAAAATTTCCAGCCTCGCTGCTTGTCACAGCAACAGCAGAATCTGCACCTGTTGCAGGTCCTGAGGGGGTTGCCAACACATTCAAGGAAGAAGATAGAGTAAGAGAGGTCAGAGGTAGTTTCAATTGCAGCTTTAGATCCAGGGGGTAGAGGAAGAGGGTTGGCCACTTGGCTTGTCACAACTCAGCCACCTCCCTTGACAATTCATGCTACTTGCGGGTCATATCAGTCAGATCATCTTGAAGTGTTTGCAACTTTGCGAGGACTTCAGTGATCTAAGTGGTGTGATCCTCAATGTTCCTGACTTGAACAAGGGATGTGAGTATAAACTGCAACTGTTCCCCACACTGCTCTTCAGTCAGTGAGGGAACAATCTCTAGGATGGCCACTTGCCTTTTCAACAATGTCTCCCTCCTCTCCTTCTCTGCCTCCTGTTCCCTTTTGATTGCACTATCTAAGAGTGTTTGTAGATATGGTTTTTCGGCATCATTGGTTGCATCTAACAAGACCCACCATTGAATTGAAGTAAGTTGAGCCATTATTGGACCGTTAGTGTTGACAGGTGTGTCAGAGAGTCGCTAGTCAGCAAAAGAATCAATTAGACTCTCAAGAGGTTCACTCTCCCTCTCACTTGGACGAACACCCCTTTTCCCAACCCTTGCCCACTTCAAACGGTCACTTTCCTTCTCTCCCTTTTCTCTCTCCCTCCTCTCTCTCTCTCTTCTTTCTGGCTGCGAGTCTCCACGGGCATCGGAAATGAACTCAGAGAAACAAACTGAAAAGCTCAGAGAAGAGAAGGTAGAGCTCCTAACCGGAGCGGCTTTTCATTTGGAAGTAGAGAGCAACAAATCAAAGAAAGACAAACAAGTTCCAACGAGAGGTCTGATCTAGTGACCCAGTCTGATCAGACTGCATACGAGGTCCTCTCGAGTCCAGTCTGACCAGCTCCGTGACTGTACAGCAAATCAGACAACGAATAACTAAATGCAACAATGGAGAATTTAGTCGTGTACAGGGTGCGAGTCAAGCCACGAAGAGTGCGATCCAAAAGACATGCGAAACGTCTCAGACAAGATCCCCTCGGCAGCGAGTGTCCTAATCCAAGAAGAATGAACTCCGTATCCCAGTGAAGAAGACAAGAGGTCAATGCCTAACCGATTTGGGTCCAGAGGCTCTTCTTGTTTGGGCCCGGTACCGCTAGGTCCCACGTGTCCCGCATAGGTCACAACCAGGTCCCAACCAATAGGAGTTTCACATGGACTCAGTGTAGTCTCTACAACACTAAAAAATGAAATTTCAACTTCTGGCAGAACCTACAGACTACAACCGTTTAGAGATGAAAAGACAAAGCACTATAGAAAGACTCGGCATTTAGGTCAAGCTACTTCATTTTCCATCCATCAGGTGAGTAGGTAGGTCACATGCATTCAATCACACAATCAAGACCACAGAGGAGTAGGGAAAGAAACCCAGAGTACCCCTACAGGACAATCAATACCATACACACATACATGGGCATCTCGTAGGTGCACGACACTTACCTGAGTGACCTTGAGCTTCAAGATGAATAGAACTCACCCCCCTTCTCATGTGGTCCTCCTGACCCCTCTAACGCTACCCCTACACTTGTGTCCTATCTCCTAGGAGGGTTTGACTTCAACACCAAAGTGCAACGCCGGATCCCCCGTCGATGTTGAAGAACAAAGTAGCAACTTGCAGTCCGTAGATGTTGAATGGCAGCTGACCCTCAAACTCGCCTACTTGAGGGCAACCCTTAAGTTGCCAAGTGTCTCCCTTGAATCATATTCCAGGTGCGAGTGCCTCTCACTGTTGCCTCTCTCAAATCGCCGCATGAAGTTTCCTCGAAATGTCTCGCCACACTAATCTCACTCTCAAGCAACCTGGTTAGGTTCGATGTCGACCCCACATGAACTAACCAGGTGGGGGCAGCTTCCCTTAGCCACACTGCCCCACTTCCCTCAACCAACCAACCCTAACCCTAAGTGTTGCCCTCAACCACTTAGGTTAGGGTTAGTGCAGCAAAGTCAACTCTCACCAGCAAGTAGAATCCGCTATGATACCAATGTTATGACCCTGGCCAATTTCGAGATACACATCCACCGGAAACTACAATGCCATCCAATTGCAGAAAGAAATGAATGAACTTGAGAGGAGAGAGAGAGGATTAGAAGAAGAAGGAGAAGTAAGAAAGAAGAAGAAGAAGATGTACACCAGGAAAGACAATGACAAGGCTCTTCGTCTTCGCCCAACAATCTCCTCCTCCTTATCTCCTCCTTCTCTTATTCATACAAGAAATAATAATACAATGTTGAATGACTGATCCAGAATCAATGTCCGAGTCCCTCTTCTACTGCAGTTATCACTTAGGGTCCACCATAGCCATGGCCGCCTCTCCCACTCTTCACTCTCATAGGCCGAGGCTATGGCGGACTAATGGGCTCTGCTCAGATGCCCAAAGGACAACCCAAAGCAGCTATGGCTGCTCTAGCTCAGGCCACCATGCCTGACCCTGCCCCGAAGCTTCTTGGTGTAGCTCTCCCCAGCTGGGGATTCCCTGCTGCAGCGCCCACCAAGGTGATGAAGATGGCTGCCACCATAGCCAGGTAAGTACCCCTGGCACTTCTCCCCCTTCCTTCCTTCTTCCTCCTCCTTCCTCCCCCGTGTCCTTCTCCTTCCTCCCCAGCAGCACTGCTCCAGCCAGCGCTCCACCAGTGTGTCGCCAATTTTGCACACCGAAAAAGAGGCCGGACTCTCCACCCGGACAGGAGATATAGCGGCCGAGAGACCACTTGAGGGACGAGAGAACCTTGGGACGAGTTATACACCGTGTCATTCAGGGAACGGAAAGTGAAGAAGATCTCTCAGTGCTACTAAGAGACGAACTGCTTGCGCTCATGGTATGTTATCAGAAGCTGACCAACAAAGTAATCACAACACCTCTGATGTCTGAGTCGGTCAATTCTCGTCAGGAAACGTATATTCAAAACTCAAGAGCAATCATTATTCACTTGAAAATAATTCGGTCGTTTCTAGTTAACGTGTGGTTTTTAGTTAAGCGAGTTGGCAGTGAGTGCTTTTAAACGAGCTACCTCAGATCATCAGTTTGTTATACATGATAGATCTCGTACCGACATCAGAATTAACAAGACTTCCCCAACGATTTGAATTTTTCTTAGAAGTTTCATTACTGAATGGCCTGTGTGTAGTGACTTGTTATTTTCACAGCATTCAGCTATCTCAGTCACCTAAAAGTTTCAATAAAAGTTTGACCAACCAATCAAAAAGAAACCCTTGCAATTCGTCCGGGGCAGTTAGGCCAGTTACGAAGACCATAAGAAAATCAGCAGTAAAAATTGTCTTAACACATGAGTACAGTTCGGTTGTATCTAATCAATGAGACAGTCTTGACCAGCCTCAACAGGATTCCCTCAAAGATGCTATCAGATATCAGTATGTAAGTGCTGTTGGCTTCAATCGAGGGGATCTGTCAATTTTTGTTGTACATACCTGTTTCGCTGAAGGCACCATCCATGACCTCAGACTCTATGTGAGGAGAGGCAAGGAATCCCATGAGCATTTTGACTCAGTTTGGGCCGAAGCAGCCAGGCACCTAAAGGAGAAAAGAAGGGAGTGTGATGAGAGTGGAATAAAGTTGATCCACAACTTTGGGCCCAAACTCTACACCGACTTTCCCAAGTTTCCAGTACCCTTCATTCTCACTGACAGCTCTTGCTGGGGTGACTTGGTGGACCTGGCTAAGAGGTATATCTCCCCTGCAGTGATTGACTACGAGACAGTGACTGAGCCGTCCGAGTTCCCACATCTCAGACGAGGGATTTTTTCTCAGCCGTACCTTCGTACACTATGGGAGGAGTTTTGTGCCATGGTTGACTTCCGCATCATAGGACTTGGATGAAAGTGCTCGGAGCTTGCAGGATTCATATGACTCTACATTCGAAGACCTCAAACTCAGGGAGTACGGAGACGTGGCAAAAAACACAAAAGACAGACAGTAAAATGAGAGGCTGAATGCGAGATTCGGAGGGATGAGTAAGGACTCTTGACTAATGCTGACCATGCTCTCTACATATGTTCTTTCTGAGACTATTATGAGTTCTCATTCTTCCATCAGTTAATTTTGTCATTGCTCGAGTCAGTCAGTCTTGCCTCTTGCATAGTTGTTTTGCTTGATGGTTGTACTCTTTGATGATTCTGTCACGGTTCTCAAAATTAGTAGGCCGACAAAATTGATACATGCATGACATATCAGCATTTCACGATTATTATTTGCATGATTGTCCACTGTTTCGAATCAAAATAAAAGATTCCTAAGACCGGGGACCGACGAAGATCGCAATTGAAGGGTCTCGCTCGAAGCCGGACGCACACAACAGGAAGGGATTTGCTTTAATTGATTTATTTTATTTATTGCAAGGATCTACAAAATCCTGCGTGACAGCCTGCTGTCATTCCGGTCGCCTGAAGTGGCCCAACTGAAAAAGTGCGACAGCGCGCACACCCGCACAAAGTGGGAATCGGACGAGCAGCTAGGCGGACAAGCGCGCACACCCGCGCAGGTAGGGAACGGGCAGACAGACAAACGGACACGCGCGCGCACCTGCGCACAGTGGGGATCGGGCGTATAGCTAGGCTGACACGCTGTCACACATTTTCTAGTCAGGCCTCTTCAGACGACCAGAAAGCCAATAGACTGTCACGCAGGATTTTGTGTGATAATTGCAATAAATAAAATAAATTAAATAAATTAATTAAAACAAATCCCTTCCTGTTATGTGCGTCGGGCTTCGAGTGAGACCCTTCAATTGCAGTCTTCGCCAGTCCCCGGTCTTAGAAATCTTTTATTTTGATTCTGAACAACAAAAAATCATCGGAATAATAATCATAGATTTCCAACATGTCATGCATGCATCATTTTTGCCAATTTACTAACTTTGCGAATTGTGACAGAATCATCAGAGAAATGCAATCATTAGCAATGACAATGCAGGAAGCAAGACTAACTGACTCGAGCAAAGACAAAGTTAAATGAGGGAAGAATGAAAACTCATCATAGTCTCAGAAAGTACACATAGAAGAGAGCATGGGCAACACTAGTCTTGAGTCCTCACTCTTCCCTCTGGGTCACACTCTCAATGTCTCATTTTATTGCACGTCTTTTGTGCTTCATGCCATGTCTCCGTACTCTCTGAGGTTGTGGTCTCTTGATGTAGAGCCACCTGAAGCCTGCCATCTCTGAACACCTCCATCTAAGGTACATGACCCGAAAGTCAATGATGGAGCAGAACTCTTCCCATAGTGTGGGTAGATAGAGTCTGGAGAAAACTCCTCGTCTTAGATGATCGAACTCTGAAGGCTCTGTCAATGCCCAATAGTCAATCTATGCTGGCGAGATGTACCTCTTTGCCAAATCTACCAGGTCGCCCCATTGAGAGCCGTCCGTGATAATGAAGGGTACTGGGGCTTGGGATAATCTGAGTAAAGCTTTGGTCCAAAGCTGCGGATCAACTTAGCACCTCTTCCATCCAGCTTCTTCTCTCTCTCTTCAAGGTACCTGGTTGCTGCAATCCAGACTGAGTCAAAGTGCTCATGAGTCTTTTTCACTTTCTTTACATAGGGTCTCAGGTCATGAATAGTCCCCTCAGTGAACTCAGTGTGAACCACAAAAATAGATAGTTCATCTTGCTTGAAGCCAGTTGCACTTATGTATTGGTACCGGAAAGCATCCCTGAGGGCAATCTGATTAAGATTGGTCAAAGCTGACCCAACAACTAAAAAGGTCTGGATGGTACTCATGTGTTGTAACAGGCACCGGAACCGATCACTGGTGTAGAGTAAGGAATTAACCCTGTACTGATCGTTTTTGGCTATAGATCTCGAGTCGCCTGAACTGAGGACTGTCAATTAACTTTTGATTGAATGCCTGCTCGAGTACTGGTTGAATTCTGTCTGAATCTTGTCCGAATCTTGTCTGAATATTGTCTGAATATTGTCTGAATATTGTCTGAATATTGTCTGAATATTGTCTGAATACGCACTGGTACACTAAGCCACTAAACCGCGAGTTCTCGTGTCTTCGTACCAGTAAAGTTCCGGAGATGGTGATTTGGACACTACTGGGCTCATGCGAGCTTTGCCCTGGCCTGTTCCACACTTTCTAGCGAGGAACTGGTACTATGCAGTTTGCCATAAAATCCGTAGAAGTAGATTACGTATTCGATGTACTTTCTCTCTTCAGCTATTCCAACCGCAAACTCCCTCTGGGCTTGCCTGTGTTTTTCCATGTCCTGATATGCTCCTTCCCCCCATCCCTCATTCTTCTCTCTACAGGATCTGTGTTTTACTACCAGAATTTCCTCTTCCCTCATATTTTCCCCGTCACGCTCTGATCAAGCAGCGAAAGGAAGGGTTATGGATCGCTACCTAGCCACACAGCCAGGGCAGCCGACTGTCCTCAGACGCAGATCTGTCTGAGTTAACCAAGGAGTTCAACAAGCGGTCGAAAGCTTTTCCGCATGTTATGTGCTGTCGCTGGTCGAACTTCGATGCACGACTCGATCAGCGGAATGACCACTGACCCATAATAATCTGGTCACGCGTTTTTGTACTCACCTTTGAAATTATAGATGGCTGAAATCATACTCACAAAGGTAAGTATTAATGCCAGCGAGAAAGTTTTCTGGTATTCACCAATCCAAAATAATTTTCTCCAAAATCCCCTGTATCGCTCTACCATCAGTTACTTAGACGACTGCAGGTTGCCGAAAACCTTCGTTCATTTGTTCATCGCATAAGGGTCACCTATGCGCCTATGCGTGTGTGACTGTAATCTCATCTCTTTCACATGCTACACTAAGACTTCGCTTCGTCAACCGACCATATAATTGTCGCCTTCATCAGTAATGTATCGGGGACCATGAACAACATGCACATCATTGAGCGACTAGATGATTAGCTTGTATAGCCGTCAATATCCTACAAGTGGTGATTAGATTGATGCTGATGCCCCTCTTCGATATTCAAGTGAGAAAGGCTTGCTGGCAGAGTCAATTTTGTCTCAGGAGGGGGGGGTAATTCAGATCTCAGCAGAGACCACTCGAGCTTACCAGTCTCAGACGAGACGACGAGGATCAATGATCTGAAGATCCTCCTTCCAATCTGTAGGTGGTAATGCTTTTGTCACTATAGTACAGAGTAGATGTAAGCAACAACTACCACCCTCTACTGCAACCCAACTACATAGGATTACGACGTCCCCATCAGTCTGTTAGGCCATACAAGTCCAACTGCTGTTGCATTTTCCTTTTTCATGGAACATAGTTTTCCGTTCTTAGAATACGACTGTGATAAATTTCTCATTCCACTAAGGCTGCTGGGTTCTAATAGATTGTGATTGCTGCAGGAGCGAATATAGTCCTTGGTTAGCGCCTGTTTTGCGAGCCGAGTTGCCCCAACAACTTTACAGTTATCCAGGATTTAACAACTTAGGAAATTGACCCTGTAGGACTAGGCGGTATCCGAACTCAATCCCAAACCCGCACCAGACCAAACATCCACTGATAGAGACCAATTAAAAAAGTATGCATCTGCTTGAACTCAGCATGACGATAAGTCATTCAAAACTTACTGTTTGCTTCCCTCAAGCCTGGTAGGTTGACATAACCCCCAACCGAGAGCCGCTAGGCTGACATTGGTGTTCTCCCTTTTGATGGCAGATTGGAAGGGCACTGAGCTTTCGAGTAAAGGTAGAGAGAATCAGGCCATTCACTGACATGTACAACCTTGACAAGAGGTCACTGTAAACTAAAGATTTAAATTGAGACAAACGTTGTGCACACAAACACTCATTCGATCATCGTGGAAGCCAAACATTTGCCCCTGATGCTCCACTAACTGCCTCTTCGAGTAAGGCACATTGCGCAATCGGTTCTGCCCAATTACAAAGTCAGCCCACGTCTACCAGGAGTTTCATAAGCAAATATGCTATCTCCTTCAGCGTTCGTCGTTTCTTTCCCATATGTCGTCCACACGTACGTGCGGAGATGCACCAAGATCATGTCCCTTTACAAAGTATAAACAGGGTTTTCTATTTTAGTTCTGTTTTACAAGCTGAAACTTATCTGATAAACAAGTGAAGTCGGAAGCTTATGGTCACTCTTACTCCAATCCACTCGCGTACCAGCCCACTTTTGCTGACTTATAGAATCCAAGACTTTTTATTCCCCCGCATACCATTGAACTTCTTTTCTATCCTTTCCCTTACCTTCAAATTGTCAGAAGTGTAGCTACGTGGTTGAACGTTTCTCAACCATGATTAAATTATAACCAAAACTGGCTAGCAACGAGTAACCACCGAGGGATGACCTAGCCACCGATTCAGAGCTAACGACCAATGCTTATAAGAGGGGAACAGGGTGCGACGAGAAAACTCAGACAGTCGGGTAGATTTGGTCAGTGGAAGAGTCTCAAATCAATGCTTAGAGTAGGAAGAGTTCAGGGTCCTCTGAGCAAGAGAGATCACACGAAGTCAAAGACTTCAGTACATCTCCCTTATCAACATTTCTCTCCAAGTGAAGCCTCAAGTGCCCTCATTTTTCCCGCTAGCTCCTCTTGCCCTCTTACCTTCCCAATTGGATCTTACCCTGTTCCCACCAAGATCACAGCCTCTAGAGGGGCGAGAACTAATAAACGTAGCACCTCCAGAGTTTCTCTTGACTGTAGCTGCTTCTTTCTCTGTTTTGATAGCCTCCCTCTCTCAACTCACGCCGATCCCCCTCCTTTTCCCAGCTTGTATTGGCGGCCAACGCCCCTGGCGAGCAAGGCTCTCCGAACAGCTCCCAGTGTGCCTCCTAGCAGATGACTTCAACCAAAATCTCTCCGGGAGAAGACGACCAGCCGTGCCAAGACTGTCGGGCAAGTGATGTCAACTCTTTCTGGAGAGCCCCTGTGTCTAACTCTTAGCGGTTCTGGTTCTTCTGTCCCCGCGGGCAGGCTTCCAGGCCACTTTCCTCTGGGCCCGCCGGAGGGTGGTCCCGTCGCCTCCCATCCAAATCATGCCAGGACAGGGTCGTGGCAACTAAGTCGATTTCCTCACTTTCGGCCTCAGTGTCATGATCCAAGTGTCGTTCTTCCCGATCCACCGTGTCCATGGAGGTTCCCTCGTTCAGGTACGCGACAGTCACCCTCATCTCGTCCGTGACCCCGTCCTATATGCACCTCCTTTCCGCACGATCTCTAGCCTCAGTAATCGCCGTCTATAGGCTAGGGTCTGCCCTAATCTCGTCTTATCTCCGCCCTCCTACGTTTATTTTCAGCTTCAACTCTCGCCTGCTAACTGTAGTCGAAGATGGCAGTCACGGTCGATCCGTCCCCCGACATCCTCTCCCATCTGCAGAGGGACTGGATGCATCTCGGTCTGTAGCCATACAGTCCGCTATTTCGCACCATGGTCGAACCTCTCTCTTGGTTGGACGACACACGGTACCAGGGCGCAGAATTCCGGAATGGCCCCTCCCCTTAACACTTAGAGCACTAGCCGTGACTAGCGTGCGCAAGCAGGCGAGTTACCGCACATTTCCCTTGCCACTTAGTTCTCACGCCCCAGCTCACTAGCACATGGCACGGCAAAGTCGCCTACGTATCCTCTCTCAAGGACTCGTCTCTCTCCCTTCTTATAGAGCCACTTCCCTTCGTGAACCCTGTATTCTAAACGAGGGGTTCGAATAATTCCAGCGTTTCGTATCTGAAAATCTGTTATTCGTAAATTAACAAAGTTGAGCAAAATAACAAGGGAAAAGGAAAAACAATTTATTTTTCAAAATCTCGAGAAACAAGCAGACCGAAGGAAAGCAGCGGAGCCAAACTCCAACGGTCGCAGCATACGCAGGCTTTTCACGGTCAACCACCGGTCCTTTTCATTTTCCTTCTGAATATATGATGTCAGATCCGACGCGATGGTTCCATAACGAAGTATCGACGATCGCCCCTCTCTCTTCAAAACACACCATCCGCCCACTTCTATCGGGTACCCGTGTTCCGATGGCAAGGAGGGGGCTTATGACTCTCCATGGAGGGTGATAGGCCCCTTACCGATGCGGCCGTGGGTCGCCCCTCTTTTGGGGTCTCTGTTCACGTGGCACTTCGCGGTACGTTATCTGAGAGGGGTAACTAGAGGGACAGGCCCTTCTAGACCCTCAAACCAGTCGTGAATTGAAAAGGAGCCGTTGGCCTTCCTCGCGACGGGACTGGAATCAAGAAAAAACAGAGAATGGAGGGTCGCGTCGGGAGCGAAGAATGCTAATAATAATAGTAATAATAACAAATAATAATAACAACAATAATAGTGAGAATAATAATAAGAACGACGAATAGGGGCGACATAGCGACCAGGGATCGTCAATTTTCTCCTAACTTGCGCAGACTGGTCCTCGTGCAAATCCGACTTTTAGTCTCCTTCCCTTTTTTTTTTTTTTTTACTTTTTATTTTACATTTTGTTTTCCTTTTCGTTTCTCTGCTTAGTCCTCTCCTACTTTCTCTGACAAGGACCTCCGCTTCATGCACCTAGCCCATAACCGGACTAGAGGACGCTCAACACGGAGCAGAAAGAACCGAGCCTGCCTCTTTACTTTCGCGTCCCAGGGCGAACCCGGCGGCTACCACGGCTACAGGCCGGTAGTGCTCTGCTGTACAGCACGGTGTCAGGCGGCCACAAATAGTGCGCCGCCTGAAAACGACAGTTTAGGGGTTTAGGCTCAGGGTTAAGTCCACGTTTTGACAGTGCTTTGGGATGACCGGGCTGCAGGAATTATGAGAACTCAGGGTACCCCTGATTCWGGACGCACTAGATTTTAAGAGTAACCCCCAAAGACAGCAAGATGGATGGGTGCACTGAGCACAACTAGAGACCGTCATTTCYGGTCGCTCAGAGGACTGGGACCGTTTTGGCCTGCCGCGGAGAGGGATCGCGGAAACAGACTTCGCCGCAACGCTTTAACGGCATACCACCGGGGCCGAAATGAGGCCTCGGATTTTTGTCTTTTTAAACATCTTAATTAAAAATAAAAGAAAAAGATCAAGGCCAGAAGAGGAGCGGAGAAAAACGCAATATTCTTTATTTTCTTCATTTTTCACTACATTTAATCTTAGGGGAAATTCCCTTGCTATTTTATGTTTTCGACAATGAAATTAAAAACATAAAAAAAATATTAAAAATGGTAAAAAGGAAAGGAAACGGAACGAAATTGGTTATTTATAGAAATTTTCTTGGAATTTAATTTTGGCAAACTTACGATTGATTTATTATTTCCGACGATAGAATTAAGAAAAGGAAAGAATGATGAAAAGTGATGGAAAAGACGAGAACACATGATTATCGGAACGATGGACTAATTTCGCCTTGATCAACCGCCACTACCTCTGAACCCAGATTGAACGTTTTTCCCGGATTCTGATGATTTTCACTGCCGCCGATGGTCGGGATTCCCTGGGTCGCTTTCCTTGGGTTGGCGGAGAGGCTATGTCCTACGGTGTCTGGTGTGACTCAGGCGCGGTATGGTCCCGGTGGTAGTTGTTTCAGTACAGTGACTTATTTTCAGGAYCGGGACTACTACGACGGTTTTGCCCGGTTTGGAACCTTGGCGGCAGTTTA
>BFEA01000084.1:348336-361721 GCA_003427395.1 Chara braunii
GGCGTTCCCAAACCGCCCTACCCCCTCCACCCTTTCCGCACAGGGGTCCGACGGATTGGAAACGCCGGACCTCCGACACCCGTGCACGGTCGGGGGTCCGGCGTTCCCAAACCGCCCTACCCCCTCCACCCTTTCCGCATGGGGGTCCGACGGATTGGAAACGCCGGACCTATGACACCCCTGCACGATCGGGGGTCCGGCGTTCCCAAACCGCCCTGCCCCCTCCACCCTTTCCGTACGGGGGTCCGGCGGATTGGAAACGCCGGACCTCCGACACCCGTCCTCGGTCGGGGGTCGGGCGTTCCCGAAACGCCGTGCCCCCGCCATCCTTCCTGGGTGGGGAGGGGGGGGGCATCGGAATGGAAATCCTCGACGTCCTGCCTCGAAAGGATGGCGACGGTCCGGCGGATTGGGAACGCCGGACCCCTCGACCATGCATGGTTGTCTGGTATGCAGCATTCCCGAAAAGATGGCGGGCGTATGGCGGGTCACGTGCCTTCTTGAATGTGTCGGACCACGTGCAAGTGTTTCTGTGTGGTGCTCATTGTTGTTCTTCTGCCCGTCTTTGTTTTGCATTTGCCACCGGCAGGTAAATCTGGTGCGCCGACCTCTACTCAAAATAAACGGTACCGCAGGTCTAAGACTTACAACAGCAAACCGTGGGCTCTTGACTGGGTAGGCGGTTTGCATAAACCGGGGTGTGGGGCTGTTATCTTGTTAAGCGATGACAATGGCGCCACTTGGTACTGTTGTGGGGGTGTGGAGAAATCCGAGGCGGGCAGGAAGACCTACGAAGGGACGACGTTTAGGACCTTCTTCCTCACGTCCGTCTTCGACAGTGCTGGGATGGACTGGGTCAAGGAAGACAAGAAGGTCTTCCTTGACCTGCGTCTCTTCCAAGGATACGGATGAGCAAACCTTTGGTCCAATTCAACAGTCCAATGGACCTGCTGCCAGGTGTGGTTAAGCGGTACAGGGAAGACTTCTCAAAGCTGCCGCCTGATCAGCAAACGGACTGTGTTTTTTTGCCCTTCGAGGCGGGTTCCAAGAGCAGGCGACAAACACCGTCCGCGACGACAGGGAAGACAAAGCAGTTGCCGGGTGGGCCGTCGGGCACGAATCTTCCCTCGCCCTCCGTGAGGGGAGGTCGTGATTTGGCTCAAGGTTCAAGCGAGGCAACGGAGTTTGATGACATGCTTCTGCACCAGCGCAATGTTGGCCGTGAGAATTCCCAGGGCAGTGCAATTGCCCTGGACGAGGACAACGACGAGGACGAGGAAGGAGGAAGTGTTGGGCCGCATGACGACGGCAGTAATGAAGCAGATGTGGAAGTTGGGGATGACAACATGGAGGACCAGGGCGGGCTTGCTGACGAGGATGCCGACACGCCAATGCATGGTCATGACATCTCCCCCGCCAGCGCTGTGGGAGCCGCTATTGGTCAGCCCTCGACGTCCCGTGGAATTTCGCTATCGCAAAGCAGGAGTAAGGGTGGGCACGACTCACATGCAATTCAAGGACCGAAGGCGAGGAAAAGAACAAGGGAGACTTCTCCGTCTGCTTCTACTCACAAGAGGCAAGCCAGGACTGACGCTGTTAATGAGGCTTGTGGAGCTTTGACAGCGTCCCAGGAGGTGCGGCCTCCTCGGAAGAACAGTCCAGGGGGGCGATCTTGGGGTCAAGGCGGTGGCCGTGGAGGGGCGCGGAAAGGCTCCCAGAGGGTGAGACCACAAGAGCTGTGGGACTCGGGGGATGAGGGCGAGGGAGTGGATCCTCGCATGCCCGAAGATGCTGATGAGCCGGTTCAGCGCGTCGCGCCCATCGACACTACGCATTGTTTCTTCCTCGAATACGACGACCAAGGCTTTGCTACGCAAGACGTCCATGCTGTTCACGTGGACGTCATGAGAATCAAACGCATTCCCCGCGGAAGGATTCTTTTCAACCACCGCTCGTTGTCTGAAAACATTTTGCGAGGCATCGAGAATGCCATCGAAAGCTCCATCGGCACGGACCTGGGGGCGTGGGATAGGCCCGAGCTCGTGCTTGCGCCAGTTGACCGCAATGACATTGTCGGTGGCCAGGGAAGACGGATCACGCCGACCGAATTCTTGGAAAGGGACCTGGCAGAGTTCGACTGGTACGCTGTTTGTGGTCAGCATACCATTGAGGCCATGAAGAGATTGGTCAGAAAGGGATCCCCGGCAGTTAAAGTTTATGCCCTTAACGCGTACTCTAAGGTGCGGGTCGTCTATTTCGGAGATGATCAAACACGAGGGTATTTCAATGTCTCCTGCTTCGACAACACACGTGAAAATCGCTCCATGATGTTGTCATTCGAGGACGCTGTCTGTGACATCAGGCAATGGTGGATAGACAACAATAGAATCGAGGCCCCGAAAGCCAAGGTCAGCGAGAAGGATGAGGTGGCCGTTGCACATCAGAAGACGTGGCAGAACTTCTTGAGGGTCTGCATGGGGAAGGCATGCGACAAGGCGTTTGTAAAGCAAGCTCTCGAGAATGAGTACAGTAAGGATTGGAGTAATAAACTCCGGGGCTACATGAACCTCGCCACATCCAGTGTCGCAGTGTGGCCACTGGTCGAGAGGTTCTTTGAGATGTTCAACGAAGGAAAGCTGCCAGTTGGCGATGGCAAAATCCCGCTTGACATGCCCGGGAGAATGGAAGGCCGCCTGCCAGGCCCGTACACCGACGAGACCMAGGRACAAAGAACATTRTACCATTGCATATATGCAATAGATGGTCCCAAAGGCTCCACCGTRTCGTGGAAGGACCTTTGTCCTTCCTACTTTAAAAATTTTGGGGATTTGACATGTCGTGAGAGGGAAGTTGCGTTGCTCCTGCTCATGAAGGGGAAGGTGGTCGCAACGAACGTCAAGGTCTTGCCTCCAAGAGTGAACACAGAGTGCCTCCTCGACATCATGTGAAAGGAGCGGTACATGGTGCGTATGTTCAATTATGTTCTGTTCCGCGCCGAGGGAAGGGCGAACGACGAATGGAACGACGCGTTCTTCATGTCGTACAAGGACCTTGAAGACAGGTATGGGCCAAACGGTCTGTGCGCTGCTGAATGGGAGAAGGAACGGGACAAGTTACATGTCAATAAGGTGAAGATGGTCCCTTGACGACTTGGAGGAGTGGAGGAGGCAAGGCAAGGCGCGGGCTTGGGGCCTACGGCGGCAATGTACAAGGAGGCTCCGTTTCACCTTAAGGTCTTCATATACACTCCAATCGATTAGCTCGATTTGCTTCGCGCCGAGGTGAAACGGATCGCCTCCAGCGCGCGTCATGGGACAAGATTGGCAAACAAACGACGTTGCTACCTGTGTGCATGCCATCGAAGGAAGTGTTGGCAGCGCCAGACGACATCCTCGCTGCAGCGCAAAAAATGACATGCAGGGCCGCCATCGTGGACATCCCATCCTCGAACTTCAGCACGGCGTGGACCTCTCACGAATTTGATGCCTTGCACACATTGATGACCAAGTGTTGTGGCCAGAATTGGGTCCTTTTCTTCTTTGCGCCGCAGAAGGTGCAAAGCGATGTTCTGCGTCACTTGTTCCGCTGGGAGGACGTCGAAGTCATCCCCGGGACCTGGAAAAGGGTGGACAGGCCACCGAATGACATCACACGATACGGAAATATGGCTACGACGAGTCGAGATATGATGGCCATTGTCCTGCACGCCGACGAAGAGGATCTGAAAAAAGTAACTGTCAAACCCCGACTCCACAACGACCTCACAACCGTGCACGTTGTGGAGGAGAAGTTCGGGAAGTGTTAAGGTTAACACGGTGGGATAGAGGGCGATGATAGTGCGGTGTATTCCATCTGGGAGCGAGAGCCTGGAAAGTTACGTTTATTGTGCGGGTCATTTGTCGGATAGGCGGAAGGTGTGCTTTTGTTGGGTAGAGCACACGCAGGTCTTGTATGGGAGTTATTACTGGCAGGTAATAATGTCCTTGCCTGCGACGAGTCGGCCAAGGACATTGTATATCTGACAAAGTTCGTCGATATACTTATGAAGGATGAGAGATTCGCCTGTCATGTCGAGAAGCCACGTTGCAAACATCGTAGCAACAGAGACATGTTCCACAAGTTGGGACGCAAGAGACTGAAGATGTGGGAGTACCTGTTCCGCGATGCGCCGCAAGGACGGCTTGACGGGAATTACATCTACAGGAAAGCAAAGGTGACAGAGACCCTGAAACATTATCACGGTGCTCTTACTGGCGCCTTTGAGACTTTTGTCGCTTGATGCGAGATCCTGAAGTTCGATCTTCATAAATACCAGCTGATGTCCAAGGACTACGCTGACCTCGCGAATTCGGGTGATGGCCTTAACCCCGTCGACAGCGAGGAAGACTCTTCGGGGTCCGACCTCGAATTGGGCGATGGCAAGGGTGGTGAAGGTCCGGGCGGTGGCATGGTGCGGTCACACGATGAAGGGACCGTTCGCTCGCATGAAAGACCCGTACAGGTGGCCGCCCCCAGTGTTGGCTCGATGGTGGCCCCCATGGAGGGCACTGGTTTGCCAAACATGAGAAAATGTGGTCCCAATGATGAAAATGACATTGATATGCCAGGCGAGGCGTCGAAGCTCGCACCAGGCGATCCAATTCCTCCCGGCTATTGTGCTGATCCGACCACAATTTATTTCTTGGGGGGCAAACACGCCCAACTGGTGAGGACAAGTGGGGCCATGACATTGTGTGGCATGAGGGCATTTTTGAGCCCTGCATCCAAGATGGGGAGTGGAAGATGGCGGTCAAATACACACGCGGATGGCATACGTTTCGCCGGATGTCAAAGGACACTTGGCTGAAAACGACAGAACTCGCGATTATGTACTCCGTGCAAAAGGAGAATCCGGGGAAGAGCGAGGGCGCTGTCAAAGACAAGGCCAAAGAATTGTTTTCTGTATTGCGAGACAATCAGCAGTTGGAGTACAGTTGCAAATTTTACGCCCTGCGAACGAGTCCCTCATGTGGGTCAATCGACTGGAAGGTCAATCAAACTATCGGAACCATGGAGGAGAGCAGCTCTCAGGATGCCGTGCCTTTGTCGGCATCGCCCCCCGTACCCACGCAGGCAGGGCAGAGGGAGGATGACGGGAGTAATGTTGTGAAGACTCAAGAGGTTCACATGACGTCTATGCCGCAAATCTCCCTCGACACGATAAAACCGTCCAAACGCATGGATGTGTCAAATGCATTGTCGTCAGATGCAGGTGCCACGTACGGGAGTTTATTACTGACATCCGCCGCATTAGAAGGCACATCCGAAATGCAGTCAGAGTCAGCTGTTGGCCTGAGCGTGTCGGACAGTCAGTTGTAACTGGAGTTATGCACAGGCAAAGGTGATGCACAAGTACATCTGACACCACAAGGAGGGGCCGTTGCGGATGGTGGGAAGGGTGAGGATGTGGAGGGAATCCTCCATCCTCGCAATCTTGAGACCTTAACCGATGATTTCGATTATGGGGGTGAGGGTGGAAATGATGTGGTCAATACGAGGGGAGTGTGAAATGATCGGTGAGGCGGGACGGGGGCAATGGAGAGGGAAAAACCAACGATATGATTACAATGTTATTCTTTTCTTTATTAATTGAAATCGCACAATTGACTCGTTTGTTTTTAGTTTCAAATGGAACTAGTATTAGTCTTCGTAGGCACTACGACCACCTGATTTTCTTTTATGTATATATATATTTTTCCTCAATATTACGTTCGACCTAAGATGTTTAGGATACTTGCCATTTTCGAAGTGGATGTGTGTATGCGGATGTATTTGGACTTGGATCTCTCTCTCTCTCTCTCTATCTCTCTCTCTCTCTCTCTCTCTCTCTCTCTCTCTCTCTCTCTCTCTCTCTCTCCGACTTGGATGTGTGTATGCGGCCGTATGCAATGAGGGTGGCCAAGGTGTGAGGAATAAATGATTGATTGTATACGTGTATGTGGTAAATGCAAGTAAAAGATTAGAGAAACATTGAAAACATGCGTTGCATGCATTAGCTCCCACAAAGCATTTGGCCATGCACTCACCATCCTTTCCCCATCCGCCCGCGTGAATGTCGTATTCCTCATGTTTGTGGTGTGCAGTGCAAATGACAACAATTGATACAAGATTGTGCAAAAGAGGATGGACAATGCATCTCGCAACTTCGTCTTTATCAAAGAGGGAGACGGCAGCCTTGACGCGTATCATCCGCGAATACGGGAAGAGGTATCCACCACACACGACGTATACATGAACGAGGTGTTGCAATTCACTCGCAACAATTTCCTTTTACTCGCTGTAGAACGTCAGTGGTTAAACGACAATGTCATCAACTTTTACCTCAATCTCATAGCATTGGACAACTGGTGTAAAATACAACACGTAGAATGCGACGCGGAGAATAAGATAGTTATTAGAGAAGGAAAGGGTCGCATTCCTAGAGTTTCGGTGCTGAGCTCATTTTTGTTCGTCAAACTTTTCGACAATGAAATGAGATATAGAGGTCGCGAGGTAGAGCGCTAGTGACATGGACTTGATTATTGCTCCTTTCCATATCGAACACAAGAACCACTGGACCCTTGTCGTGGCTGACTTSASGAGGAGGAAATTCGAATTTTACGACTCCCTCGACCCCGACATGGAGTTGGCGAGAAAGGTGACCGGCGGGTTTGCAAAGTTTATATTCGAAAGATCGAAATCACAAGGCAAAGAGGTGGACACGAAACCATTCAATCACATATGGAATGTAAAGGGCATTCCGAAGCAACACGACATGAACGAGTGCAGGGTCTTTGTGCTAACGTACGCATCACTGTTGGCACGGAGCCAACTTCCACCTTTCTTTTTCACTGCCGATGATATACCCGCGATACGTCGTCGAATGGCTTTGGACACAGTGGCTCGTGAGTAGTGTGTATATGATAATCCGTAATATGATTTGGAGGGGGGGCGGATGCCACAAGATGGTTTGTGACAAAAACAATGTATATAAGGTGCCAAATATTACTCGATACGCTGTGCCACTTGACCCTTGCAATTTACCACATATCCCTTACACCTCACCCCTTACACCTTACCCCGTTCACCTCACACCTTGCCACTTACACCTTACCATTCACCCCTTACACCTTACACCTTACACCTTACACCTTACCCCGTACCCCATACACCAAACATCTCTTTGTAATGGTTTTTGCACCTAAATCAGCTCAAAAATGACAATTTCAATTTCGTTCAAAAAATATAAAATGTCCGTTTTGACGAAATCGTTGTTGAGTGCGGAAAGTGTGCTTGGGATGCTGACGTCAACCTGACTTCAGCGCGCGGCAAGCCGGAGAGAAGGGGGTATGTCTGAGAACCAGAGCGACGGAAAATCATCACTGCAACCTTTTTGGATGGGCAGACAAGAGAGAGGCGCGATCAACCACGATTGAGTGTGAGAGAGAGAAGGAGGTGGTATAAACACAGTCACGGGAGGCAACATTGTGCCAGACGATTAAACTCGAGAGTGAGAAAAGGGGAGTCTCAGAGGTCAACGGGCGTCCGTGTGGTTTGCGTGCCACAGGCGGACAGTGCCCTACCGGTCAGTGCGCGGGCTCGAGCTGCAGTGCATGGAGTGATTATGTTTAGTGTTTACAGTCTATGAAGAAGTCTGACCACGCGTATTAATCATCATCAACTGACGATCTGTATGGAGCGTCTGAATGAAACCTTCATGCTCTTATCGGTTGGCCCCACGCTCTCTGAACGGGGGGCCCCTCTCTTGAGATTAGGCCAACTAATACGTGATCAATGAAATGTCATCTTAGCTCTAGCGTCGAAAGGGTAAACTCGCCTGTCAACTGTTATTCTAACCCTTTTCGGGTCACGTTGATGGGAACGGATTGAGAAAGGTGTTGAGGGAGAGAGGAATCCTCTCTCTCTCTCTCTCTCCCTCTCTTTCTTGCGAAGTTCACGGTTTTGCGAGGAATGTGCTTGATTTAGCGTGTTGACGTCATCAAACCACTGGACTGCAACATGCATAGTCAGACTGGTAGCGGTTTCGATATGGTTCGCCTTATGCTCCGATCTTTCATGGGCTGCCTATGCAAGCCATTGCCTTAGTAGACGGGCCATGGCAGCGCTGCTGCCACGAGATAGCTTGAGTTACCTAGAGTGTGCATGAGAAGATTGCAGACCAAGGAAAGGTTGGGAAAGAGTGAGGAATGACACACGGGGACTCTACTTGTGAGCTTGTTGCTGGAGTCCTCTGCGCTTTGTGCCATCACAGTGTGAGAGTGGGATGAGAGGCAGAACGTCAGATCCGGAGCAGATTGAAGCAAAATTCATTCTGAAGGCTTGTACGGTTTATGGCGTGACTTTGTTGCCGTAATTACGACCCTGAGTCAGAGTGTGTCAGCGGCATAGTTTCAAGTGTGAGCGCGAACGAGTGAGCGCGTGAACTGGAGGCCACTCGTGAGACCCTCTGGATGGTTGGTTCACAAGTCCATGACTGCCATCTCATTCGTTGTCCCAGACCAGCATTAGGTTGTAGGCACACGTGATGTTGGTGAGACCTTGACGAAGGTACGGGAGTGGCGTCTCGTGAAGTGCAAAGGGCATGCAAGAAGGTGGAAATGCAGTAGGCCTTCCCCCTCCTTTGTTGAGTCTTGGTCAGGCCACAAGTGGTTATCAGGTAGCTTAAAATTCAGGAATGAAAATTCTGAAGTGAGAGTTTTTAGCAGTCTGAAAATCCTGAATGGTCTTGAAGTGGTGAAAGGTCCGAAGACCCTGAAAACCACCTGTTTAGGCAGGCTGCATCCTGAAGTGGTGAAGAATGTCCTGAAGTGGTCAATTGAGAGTGTTGGGCAGTCTGAAAATCCTGAATGGTACTGAAGTGGTGAAAGGTCTGAAAACCTTGAAAACCACCATTCACCACTTGAGGATGTAGCCTGCCTAAACAGGTGGTTTTCAGGGTCTTCGGAGCTTTCACCACTTGAGGACCATTCATGATTTTCATACCTGAATGGTCCTGAAGTGGTGAAAGGTCCGAAGACCCTGAAAACCACTTGTTTAGGCAGACTGGATCCTGAAGTGGTGAAGGGTGTCCTGAAGTGGTGATGAAAAATACGACTGTTGTTAACCTTCTCTTGGTCATGCCTATTGCGTTAACTTGAATCCTCGAGATCTTGCTAACAAAGGGGATGAGCAGGTGGGTTTACAATCAGTGATGTGTTTTGACCCCCCCCCCCCTCCGCACGAGTGACCGATTATGAACATGTACGGCAAAATGATATATGAAATAGTAAAACATGTAATTAACGATGAACCTAGTGTGAAAACTGTGGACGTGGTCTAATAGTTGTTTCTCCCTGGTCATCTATCATGAGCGAGACATGCCGGAAATCTGTTTTATGCTTTTTGTTTTGACTTGTGACATGATCAGTTCAAGGAGAGCAAAAATCGTGAATTCTCAGTCCATAATATAATTGAGACTAATGACAGTTAAATGATCAGTCTGTTAAGTTTCTTACCCCTCGCCTTCGCTCTCCATTGCGTGGTTAACAACTGACAATTGAGTTTCACTCCTCCGTGTAACCACTCCCTCATTGCTGGGTGAGAAGATTAGTGTATACATTGGCCTACTGAGAATGTTAATTATTGTCCTGGTAACAAAAGAAACCCCGGTCTCCTCATTAAAAGAGCCATTGTAATCCATGGTCTTATTCTAATCGGGGAAGGGATTGACCCTGCCAAGTGAAACTATCTCCCCCAGGATCACTGGTAACTGTTGATGGGTAGGAGGAAAGTTGTGTTGAAGCAAATCGTGTATTTCCTCGTCAAGTTCTTGCTTGATGGGTATTAGCGATAAGCGGTCTTAATAATGACTGTCGATTTACCCTCTGATTTATGGACTTCAGTCTTTCTCCCTCGCTATTTGGCATAGGAGCCGAGAAGTGGGAGGTTAGGATGTTGGTTACTGAGTGTAAAATGCCTCGATGTGAATGATACCTTTGGGGGAAAGTTCTCACTATCTCCCCCCCCCCATGAAAGTCTGATAGGAAGCGAATGGTGCCCAAATAGTTGTTGTGTGCAGAAAAGTGATTGTACCATGTGTTGTACTATGATACGCTGCCACGATTATGACGGGCGCCCGTAAGCGTCACTCATAGGCATTCTGCGTGATATACAGATAATCTACCGAGCTCTTTGATGCCCGTGTGACAGTCTCGTACTATCTGAGTGAGGAGAATCGGAGGAAGTTTCCAGTGTTGTATCCTGGTAAGGTCGGGGATAAATGCGACCGAGCGTGACTGGGCTTGTGCCGTATAACTGGGCAACTCTTAGTATACGACCGCGTTTTCAGATCTCACGTCTTCAAGTATCGCCTGCATTGCCTGTTCGATAATCATTTTGAGCAACAACTGCTGGTCGCGAGCTGTGGGTTTACTCAAGGGACACCTATGGCTAATCTCCTGTAAACTTCGGATCAATGTTGAATAACACCCTACGGGGCCTTCACCTCGAACAGCTACGGGTGACGGGAGGAGGGGGTGATGAATCTTGGGATGTGTTTTCTGACTGCTCAAGTGAGAATCGAGAACCTTTTGTTGGATGCTCTAGTGTAAACGTGTCCAAGACAGGCCTCGTAACAGCAGAACTAACGAACAGCATGGGGAGTTCTTTCAAGGTCATCCATGCATGACACGAATGTTGATCCTTTCGGGGGCCTTGGTTGCAGTAGTTGAGCGGTCTGCCAAAAAGATAGAGACTTAGGGAGTACTGTATACTCTCTTGAGAATGTGAACATGTTGACGCCTTTCATTTCCTCGGTAAAGTTTCACCATTCAGCCAGGGAACAACGATGTTAACCCAACGAGAGGATCTATCGTTGTGCAGCGTTTAACCTTAAAGAACTACGGAGCCTGCAGACTTGCCATTATATGGTCCAGTGAAGTTAGTGAACGTGTTCGCCTCAGCGTTTCATTAGAGCCTAAGTTACGGAAGCGGATTCCATGATAATGAAAGAAGACAAAGTCCTTGTGATAAAATGTCGATCAAACAGAGATAAGAAGGAAGGGTGGGAAGAAGAGGCATATAAAGACATGGACCTCCATAAGCAGACTCAGCGAGAATATGTTGTTCAAGTAGTCAAGGAAGAAAGGTACATAGAATATGTGTCTTACTTCTATGGTCACGACGGTAGACTACACAACAAAGGTTCGTCTCTAGAAGCGGTGGAGCAGGCTAGGGCGAAGCTTGGGAAAAAGCGGAAGATACCGAAGTTTTTCTCTTGATGCTTCTACCAGCTCCTCAGCTAATTAAACCTTTTCAGCAATTTGCAGCCTTTACATGTGATCAGTGTTTGGTGACCGTACACCCCTGGATTTAATCAAGGTTTAATCATAATTTTCAATCAACACTCAGTCAAGTTTTCAGTTAGCATCCCAACAACATTCAATTTCGGTCAGTACCCAGTAATCTGTCATCCTTGCAAACGTCCAGACCCTAGTCCGAACGGGGCAAATATTTGGTTATTGTCATCCAGCACAGGGACCAGCGTTAATCAGATTGAGTTTCTTTCAAAAGACTCATCAGTTTCATCGCCCACTTCAGCATATGAGTTCGGTACAATCATTCTCGGTTCCGGAAACCGTCCTTACCGGTCTCAATCTGATCGCTTCCAGAGATGCCTTCCAACATCGGTATGTCAGTGCAATTGGTTTCAAGCAAGATGAACTATCTATCTTTGTGGTTCACACTAAGTTCGAAGGGGGTATCATCCATGACTTGAGGCCTTATGTGAAGAAAGGAAAAGAGACCCACGAGCATTTTGATTCAATCTGGATCAAAGCAACCCGACACCTCGAGGAGAGAGAGAAGGAGTTTGATGATAGTGGTACCAAACTGATCCGCAACTTTGGGCCGAAACTCTATACTAACTATCCTAAGGCTCCGGTTCCCTTTATTCTCATTGATGGTTCTTACTGGGGTGACCTGGTGGATCTGTTAAAGAGGTACATTTCACCTGCAGCAATCGATTACAAGTTAGTGACTGAGTCTTCCGAGTTCCTGCATCTCAGACGAGGGATCTTTTCTCAGTTTTACCTTTCTACACTATGGGAGGAGTTTTGTGTCATGGTTGATTTTCGTATCATGGGACTTGGATGGAAATGCTCAGAGTTAGCAGGCTTCAAGTGACACTACATACAGAGGCCACAACCTTAGAGAGTACGGAGATATGGCATAAGGCACAAGAGACGTACAACAAAATAAGAGATTGAGAGTGTGACCCAAAGGGATGAGTGAGGGTTTGAGACTAGTGTTGGTCATGCTCTCTTCCATGTGTACTTTCTAAGACTATTATGAGTTTTCATTCTTCCCTCAATTAACCTTGTCTTTGCTCAAGTCAGTCGGTCTTGCTTCTTTGCATCGCCTTGCTTAATGATTCCATTCTTTGATGATTCTGTCACGGTTCTCAAAATTAGTAAAATCGTAAATTGATGCATGCATGACATGTTGGAATTCTATGATTATTATCTGCATGATTCTCTGTTGTTCCGAATCAAAATAAAAGATTTATAAGATCGGGGACCGGCGAAGACCGTAATTGAAGGGTCTCGCTCGAAGACGGACGCACACAACAGGAAGGGATTTGCTTTAATTCATTTATTTTATTTATTGCAAACAACATCAACAAAATCCTGCGTGACAGCCTGTTGGCCTTCTGGTCGCCCAAAGAGGCCCGACTAGAATAAAGTGCGACAAAAAATAACGCGGTTGCCAGAGACATAAAAAATTTTCGTGTCTGGAACGAGCCTGGGTCAGCAAACAACTTTAAGCTTTGATTAGGCCTTGAGAACTGTTGACAATTTCTGAATTTGCAGACGAATTTTACAATTCTTCGTGAGTCTTTATTCTCTTGAAAAGCCTAGTTGATAACTGAGTCTTATCTTTCCTTGTGTGAGGTACCACACTAGACTGGAGAAGGAGATTGATATTACTGATTGGAGAAAATCAGGCTTGGTCTCAGGTACGCCTGGTGAGCCTATGACGTCCTTGAAACACTAAAAAGGGAAAAACAAAGTCAGAAGGAGTCTATGACGTCCTTGAAACACAAGGTATGCCTTGCGAGCCTATGACGTCCTTGAAACACTAACCAGGCTTGGTCTCAGGTATGCCTTATGAGCCTGAGTTCGGCCGAACATATTAAAAAAAAAGAAAAAAAAAACTTTTTTCTTGTTTTTTATTTTTAACTCGAGTTTGGTTACGAATTTGACCATACCTCCAAGGCAAAAGTTGTTTGTATTATTAGTTTACATCACATATAGTTTTTTCAGATTTTTTGGAGAACCGTGTTTTTTTTTTTTTTTTTTTTTTTTTTT
>BFEA01000084.1:361802-375822 GCA_003427395.1 Chara braunii
TCGTGTTCGGAGAGTTTCGACGCTCGTTCGCGTTCTGTCCCGAACGTTCGGGTTCGGTCACCGAACCCGAACACGATGCTACACAGCCTGCAACCTTCCAACGTACGATGAATGCACATTTTGTGAGTGGCTCGATAAGTTTGTAGTTATATATCTTGATGATATCTTGATTTTTAGTAAAAGTTTGAGTGAGCATTGCGAGCACCTTCGACTTGTGCTAAATAAATTGCGTGAGGCAAAATTGAAACTGAACCCAAAGAAGTGTGAGTGGACAAAGCGTCAGGTGTTATATTTGGGGCACGTTATAGACGGAGATGGTATCAAACCGGAAAACGCAAAGATTGCAGCTATTCACGATTGGCCCGATCCACGTACATTGACGAAACTACGATCGTTCCTTGGATTGGCTAACTACTATCGAAAATTCGTAAAACGTTTTACGATAATTGCTGCTCCCCTTCGCAGATTGCTGAAAATGAAAACTATATGGAAGTGGGATCAAGATTGTACATCCTCGTTTAAGCGTCTTAAGAAATGTTTGATTAACTATCCGGTTTTTAAAGTTGCTGATCCTTCTTTGTCCTTTGTTGTTACTACTAACGCCAGTCAGTATGAGATAGGTGTTGTACTCCAACAAGATGATGGAAACGGGTACAGGCCTGTTGAGTTTATGTCCTGACGACTGCCTAGGGAGAAAGTTGTCGCTTCCATGTATGAAAGAGAATTGTTTGCTCTCCGGGAAGCCTTAGATTATTGGCGACACTATCTCCTAGGATGCCACTTCAAAGTGTACTCAGATCACGAGACACTTCGCTGGCTGAAAACGCAAGCCCGAATGACACCTAAGTTGACAAGGTGGGCTGCGGAAATTGACCAATACGATTTTGAACTGAAGGCAGTAAAAGGGAAGTATAATGTTGTTGCTGATGCATTAAGTCAAAAATATGATTTTCTCGGTGATATTGTAACATATTAAGATATAGACACCGAGTTGCAAGATAAGATTATGACTGCATATTCCACTGATCCTGTCTATGGCGCTATGATAAAGCATGTGCAAGAAGCGGCACAAGAGTTTCCTAACTATCGGATAACGCAAGGACTGTTGTTTGAAAGAACAAATGTGCATGATAGGCTTTGTATTCCAGATGTGGAAATGATTAAAAGTATGATCTTAAGGGAGTGTCACGATACAGAAGGTCATTTTGGATGAAGGAAGACTTATGCTAACCTTCCACGTTCCTACACCTGGCCTCGCATGAAGCCTAATTGTATCCCGTATGTACAAGGTTGTCAAGTGTGTCAACGGAACAAGAGCACAACACAGCCTCCCCTTTGTCTTCTTAAGCCTTTGCCTATTCCAACAGGTCCAGGAGACTCTGTGTCCATCGATTTTATGGACACCAAGGTGAAAAGCAAAAACGAAAAAAACCAAGTCATGGTGATAGTTGACAGATTTAGTAAATTTGTTGTATTTGTGGCATTACCTTCGGGAGGTAAAACGAACTCGGTGATTCGAGAATTATTTAACCATTGGGTAAAGGACTATGGACATCCCTTAACTATCGTTAGTGACAGAGACTCACGGTTCACAAGTGAACAATGACAACAACTAATGAATATCTATGATTATAAGTTGACAATGTCGTCTGACCAACACCCTGAGACAAATGGGCAAACTAAGCAAATGAACAAGCTCTTGCAACAAACACTACGTATGTACATTCGTTCCGACCAGATTGATTGGGATGAGCATTTGCCCAAAGTTGCTAGACTAAGTGCCTATAACAACTATGCACACTTATCTACTTGCAGAACTCCGACGGAGTTGCATTTGGGATGGTGTCCCCGTAGACCTGTCGATTATTTTAACCCGGATCAGATACACAAACTTTCATTGGGAACGCAAAAATTTGCAATTCAGTACCAAAAAGATCTAGAAAAGGTAAAAGCAAATATAGTCAAAGCGCATCATCAAATGATTGAACAGGTTAATAAGCACAGACGACCTTCTCAATTTGCTATAGGTGATCTAGTATGGGTTAAGTCTAAAGAGTTTATCCCAGAAGAAAACATCTCTCAAAAATTGTTACCCGCCTATAGAGGATCATGGCAAGTACTGGATGTGGTAGGAGATGTGGACGGACCCTCCTACGTTATTGAAATTTCTCTACACCTCCATACATACCCGGTGTTTCATGCGTCAAAACTCTTACCTTTTGACTAACGAATTATTTCCCAATCGAAGGTCAGCATTCCTCCAAGTATGGATGGAAAGTTCGATGTTGACAAGATCGTTGCCGAAAGTACCATTCAAACTGGACACAGAGGCAGACCTCAACGACAATATAAAGTTTGATATGCCTATCAAGATTCAAGTGAAGACCGCTGGTTTAGTAGAGAAGAGCTAATTGACTCAGCACCATACATTGTATCTGCCTATGAACGTGCAAGAAGGGGAATTAATATTGTGGATAGCTAAGAACTTTTCTCAAAGGACTTCCAAATTAGGCCGACGAGAGTAAAAGGGCCTTTACGAATAAGACCCCGAATGGAAACCCCCCCACAGCAAAGCACTCTGTCGGCCAGAGCTTAAATTCACGAGCAGCAACTCAAAAGACAAAGTTTTTGAGGGAAAAGTCACATCCATAATGAAATGGAAAGTCATTTTGAAAGGGTTATATCAAGTCATGCACGAACAGGTACTGGACACAGTTTTTGAGACTGGGAAAGGGTCATGTCTCCTTCATGAAAAGTCATGTCTGTTCGTCAATACGTCAAAGGCTACAGTCCCAGTCCAGTCATAATTCCACAAGTCAGTCCTAATTCAGATCGGGAGTCCAAAAGACAGGCCCGATGGTCCAAGCAGCAGCAAACCATGGAAAAGGATATTGGGACACACACTTTGCAACAATCGGTGCTGGGCATGAGTCCCAGGCACACTTGACACTGAATGCAAGCCACGCTAGAACAGTCCAACACTATAAAGGACTGGTCAGCCTCTCATTTGGGTAGATGCTCACTTCGCATGGAAGTGTGGAAGTGTCGTGACACTTGTGCGCTAGATGTGTGTGAGCTGCGCTAGGCTGAAGAGCAGCGCTGTACGAAAAATAAGAGAGTGTTGGCAAGAGGGAAGACAACCATAGCTGCGCCGATAGAAGTTAGTAACAACAGAGGGGTTGGTACTAGTAGGAGTACTAGTGAGTAGTATTCATAGTAGATCCTCGTGTGATAGGGAGTGTGCATGCATGATGAGTGAGAGTAAACCAGTACTATAGACTAGGAGGCAGGGGTCTTGCAAACCTTGTGAGGAGGATGTATCCTCCTCACGGTTTGTGGTTACTGGAAAACCTGCACCATCATTCGTGTCGGTTAGCAATGCCGACAGAGACGCCATCCTCTTCGCTAATGTGATACCGTGAACGCAGTACATCTTGTGTCTGTCGAGGTAGAGCCACCGTCGTTGGCGTCCCGACTGGACAGCTGTCTTGTACACTACTCAGGTCGACGCCCTTTCGACTTCACAAAGCTACGGATGGTGTGGGCAGTGCTGTATTCATCAGGACAGTAGAATGATGCCGGTTCTTCTCCCTGTCGTGACCGATCGATAATGATCAAAGGACTACATATGCTTATGGGCAGGATGTATCCTCTTCTGGGTTTTCATGCTAGCCCTTTTGAAACCCGAGTCCGCTTTTCGTGGCCTCGCGACCGGGTGCCAATAATCAATGGATATTTTGTTGTGGGGAGGATATATCCTCCTTAGGGTATACGGTGTCTGAAAAAACTGCACCGTCGTTGGTGTCGGTTAGCAGTGTCGACCGTCCCGCTGGATCATGCCGGTTCTTCTCCTTTTACAACCGCTCCCTACGTAGGTCTACATGGCGCTATGGTAGCTAAGCAACCGACAACTCGCGAGTTTTCTCATACAAGTTATTTGGTGTCTCGAGGTCTGAGCTCGGAAATTATTGTAAACTTAATGTAGTGTCGCAAGGGGTCTTACAAACCTTATTGGGGTTGTGAAGCGGATAGATCCGTCATACAGGTTACAGTGTAGCCTAATATGCACTTATGTTGCCCCCTCTTCGGTTATGTGATACCGTGAACGCAGTATATCTTGTGTCTGTCGAGGTAGAGCCACTGTCGCTGGTGTTCCGACTGGACAGTTGTCTTGTACACTACTCTGGTCGACGCCCTTTCGACTTCACAAAGCTACGGATGGTATGGGCAGTGCTGTATTCATCAGTACAGTAGAATAATGTCGGTTCTTCTCCCTGTCGTGACCGGTCGCTAATGATCAAAGGACTGTATATGCTTATGGGCAGGATGTATCCTCTTCTGGGTTTTCGTGCTAGCCCTTTTCAAACCCGAGTCCGCTTTCCGTGGCCTCGCGACCGGGTGCCAATAATCAATGGATATTTTGTTGTGCGGAGGATATATCCTCCTCAGGGTTAACGGTGTCTGGAAAAACTGCACCGTCGTTGGTGTCGGTTAGCAGTGCCAACCGTCCCGTTGGATCATGTCGGTTCTTCTCCTTTTACAACCGCTCCCTGCGTAGGTCTACATGGCGCTGTGGTAGCTAAGCAACCGACAACTCGCGAGTTTTCTCATACGAGTTGTTTGGTGTCTCGAGGTCGGAGCTCGAAAATTATTGTAAACTTAATGCAGTGTCGCAAGGGGTCTTACAAACCTTATTGGGTTGTGAAGCGGATAGATCTGCCATACAGGTTACGGTGTAGCCTAATATGCACTTATGCTGCCCCCTTCTTACAAGATGCAGCGTCACGAGGGGTCTTACAAACCTTATTGTGGAACAGATGGATCCGCGACACAGGTGACGATATAGCCTAATTATGCACGATTGACTTCCCCTTCTACTGGAACCCCCGCATATACATTAAACTAAGCTTGTTGCCGTTTGTTGCTGTCTGCTTCTATTTATTGTGAGCAGTCAAAATTTCATTTCTGCCTCTGTGCAAATTTTTAACTACATGACGACTGTTTTCTATATGCAGGCTGATGTGCAGTTGCAGGACCCTCACCTTTTTTTGTACATCTCTTCTCAATTTCTCGCCTCCAGTGCATGCGTCTCACCGAAACGCTGCTGTTCATTTAGCCGTGTGACTTCTGTTATCATTTTGGAGCACTAGTAGTCACATCGGCGAGCTCGTCAGATAGCGCTCCATCACCGATTCCAGGGACGTCTTTTTGTGCAAGCGTAATAACATGGAAGGACAAGAATTGACTGAGGATTATTCACAGCATTCGCAGACCCCATGGCCGATACGGGAGGTATGTAAGTCCTTACATGATCTTGATAGCGGCAGCCAGAGGTTTGTGGTCAGCGCCAAGATGTCAAACCGAGTTGGTGAGGAGTACTTGGGTAGCCTTAGCTATAAAGTGACAGAATATGTAACCACAGGAGGAGGTTGCGGGACTGAACAATCACCCGCCGAATTGTTGTCTACAGCTGGGGCTGTTTCGCAGGAGAACAACTTTGACAATAGTGAATCTCATAGTGTTCCTCATTCCCATTCTCATGTTAGTGGACACCGTACTTGGTCTGAGGATCATAATGAGGTGTCTCGAGAGATAGTGATATCTTCCTCCTATTCTAAGGAAAGCACTTCGCGTAGTGAATCTTATGAGGAGAGAGATATATACTACATTCTGCCCGCACCATTGCCCGGAGAGAAAAGGCCATACAACATGGTCAACGGAGCCACTACGAAACGAGTCCAGAACAAAAGAGCTTTGACTAAGCTTAGGCTAGAATCTCTTCAACGTGTGGGTGGTATGCTTTGTTGTAGAAAATTTTGTTGTACAAATCTGACTGCTGATGATGTTAGGCCAGTCAGGGAGGGTTTGTACTGCAAAACATTTTCGGACCGGAGGAAGTGGTGGTTGCAAACAATACACGACTTCACCGTAATGGAGGGTGATGCGGAGTGAATTCGACCCATTGTGTGCAGACAAAAGTTGTGCGTGCAAGCGTACTGTAATATACTGGGCATTTCACGAAATACGTTCTATATTCAAAAAAGAATATATCACAACGGTGTTGTGTATGTAGAGCACGGTCGTACGGGAAAATGTAGTCCTTCCAACAAAGTAGTCACGATGCTCGCATGCATGAAAAGATTCATTGACGATTATGCTGATGACATGCCAAATGAGACGGCTAGAAACGACAATGTTTGCAGACCACGCCGCAGGATACCCGTTGCTTTTACCAAGAGATTCATTTATGAGTCCATTCGATCTGACCTTGAGGCCGCAGGACAGGAAGTCGTCTCTGAGTCTACGTTTTACGCTATGTGGAGCAAACACTTTTGGCACGTTAGTCTGGCCCAGTCCAACACGTTCACGAAATGTGCTCTATGCAACTACTATGAGCAGTGCATAGCTAAGGTGAAGTATGAACGAGACCGTAAGAAGTTTAAGATAAAGATGAAAGAACATCAGGAGCGGCAAGTGAACCATAGGCAAGATTACTGTCTTGCAAAGCTCGATTCAATATTGCGTCATGCTAAGCATCTCTGCCTCATAATTGACGGCATGGATCAGAAGAAAACCACCTTGCCTCACATTGGGCAGACGAACTACTCAAAGGACTTGTAACACGACAGTATGATGAGGACCACTCTTACGGCAGTAATCACCCACGACAGAGACCCTTCCATTTACATATACACGTACTTTCCGTACTACAAGCACAATGCGAGTAGCACACCTACATGTTTGATGAGGACTCTCTATGAACTTCAGGCCTCAGGGACACCGCTTCCTCCTCGACTGCGTATTCAAGCGGATAACTGTTGGAAAGAACATAAAAATCAGTTCATATCTGGCTTGGCAGCACTTCTCGTGAAGTTCGAAGTATTTCAAGAGGTTGAGATTGGGTTCATGATAGTCGGGCATACCCATATAGATGTTGACGCCACTTTCAGCGTTTTCTCTAAGAAGTTGAAAGACAATGATGCATATACAATGGATGAACTTCTTGCTTTGCTGGAACAAGCTCACAAGAAGCCTCCGAAATGTATTTTCCTCGATAAAATTGCGGACTGGAAAAATATGGTAGCACCATATCTCGCAATTGATGTAACCGGTATCTCGAAGCCACATTTACTTTAGTTTTATATGGTAGGTGATAATCCAGCAATGTCGTACAAAGAGTTTTGCGACGATACGGAATGGTTGCCCCAAAACGGTCCGCTTTTCTGGTTTAAAAGAGATGATGACGACAAGTATGCCGGTCCATTGCAACCATTGGACCCTTTCCCGAGTCAACCGGCAGAGCTAGAGTATTAAAAGAACGGATGCAAAGGTGTGGATCGTTTTCTGCATTTATTCCGAGAGAAAAGGTCAACGTGGAGTTTTTATCAGGATAAAGAGGTAACTCGTATACAAAATGTTTTTGCTTATTGGGAGGGTGTTAAAGAACATGGAGCTTATATCATCGCAAACGGGGTACCCAAGACACCAATGACATCCTTTTGGCCTTCTGCCTCGAAGAGGCAAGAGGAAGAAATTTTGCGGTCCTGTTCTGAAGAACCTGAAAGAGAACCCTTGTTCGTTGGACACAAAAAGGATCGTCCGAAGACAAACTTTAACCCAATTTTGGATGTTCAGAAAGACAGTTTCGTTATTCTGCAACCACCAGATGAAGAATTTGCAAAGGGTGTTCCGTTTTGGAAGGGCCAAGCGCTGACTCCAGTTGTCTTAGGCAAGGACTCCGAACATTACAACCAGGTGAAAGTTCAATACTGGATTCCTACGGGCAAATCGCGTTCGCTAAGGGAACGTTATGAGAATGCGTGGGATAAAAAGTGGAAAAGATCTACTGAGGATGATGAGCAATGGCAGAATGCTGATGCGGTGGCATTCGCACGGAAACGAGCATCGAGAGGAAGAGTTTTCACCAAACCATTCACCTCGGGCCTTATAATTCCGTCTAAAGTCCGTGTTAATGCACTTGCTGCTCTGGTTGGAGAAGATGGTGTTCATATAGATGATGGTGTCAGCGCAGAAATTTCTGAGGGAGCCGCTGATAGTGATTCATCAAGGGCAGGATTCAATGTCTGAGATGACTCTACGGCGATCCAAAGACCACCATGTCCAAGGTCGAAAATTGATCCGGAACTCTTTATAAGGATAACATATTGTCGTGCTGGACTGTGTACAACATTCTTGACTCCATGGAATACATCGCGTAATGATCTGTGCTCTCTCGATTACACGCTTCACATCAACAAGAGTTCTTAATCAATTTTCGACCTTGGGCGTGGGGGCCTTTTGGTCCTTGTAGCCTGACCTCAGGCTCTAGATCCTGACCTTGATGAGACACTGTTATTGTGACTTTTGTTTTTTGCAATGTGCAGACTTTCGTCTTTTGACGTACTTCGAAAACATGGCTGAGAATTCGGGCTTCTTTGAAATAAAAGTGCCTGAACGACTTACGATAGTAAGGGAGGAGCGTTTCCTTTTCAATATGAGAGAATCTTCAGGATCGTAGCGGGAGGACGGACAATGTTTGTCATCATGGTGAGGTTTACTGATCTGAACATTTTCGACATGCGAATATATGAGCGTCGGGGAGAAAATTGGATGCGAGGAGATTTTAGAAAAGTGTATCTAAAAGCTTCAGATGTTCTTTTCGCCTTGAGACGTGTTGTGCTCGGAGCAGGGGGTGACATTCAGGGTTTCTCGTTTGCCATTATGGAGTTCGAAGGTCTGCCTCAACCTTCAATCCCGACTTGCATGGTTGACGGTTGGACATGGGAACCGATACTGAACGCTCTGCGAAGAGGCTTCTTCTGAAGACTTCAACCTTTTATGACTTTTGGTGACCAGTCTTACGTTTCTAGAGTTTTGTGTCATTATGTCATATTTGTGAACATTTTCGTAGTATAGGCATTTTCTGATTATTTTTACTTTTCACCACTTTGAGAGACGAGTCTCGACACTTCCCAAGTTTTGTGGTTCGGGACACTTTGGTAATGAGTCTTATGTTTTAAAAGTTCCGTGAGGATGTCTGATTTATGAATGTTTTTATAGTGTAGGTTTTTTAAGAGATAAATCTCGATATTTTCAAAGTTTTGTGTTCGAATAGTTGAAATTTTCACACTGTAAAGTACTGAGGGTTTCTGATTCATCCTGCATCCTCGCCTTGCAAACTGTTTGACTATGTACAACGTAGGACTCAATTTTGCAAGGTTTAATTCACATTTCATGGCATAGTGGGTGTTCTTGATTTGGATAGCCTTGCCAACTCTTTGGTTAATGAAAACTTTTGAGGTAACTGTTACGAATTCACAATATTGGGACCAGATAACTGTTATCAGTTTTTACGACGGCATACTTCTCATTTGTCTTGAGAATGGTTGTGTGCCTGCTTAGTGAGATCTTTCGAAACTATTGCAACAGTTATGGCTTCACAACATGTAGGCTGGGTGCCCGCACTGTTTTTAATTTGTCTTCGCTTTTCAATCTAGTTCTCATGAGTTGTAAATTGTCTTCAAAATCAAGGTACATCTTTCAAAATAATGATAACTTAAAGGTCCTCGGTCACTTCAGCATCGAATAATGATTCGAATGTATCCTACGCATTCGTTTGAGCCTTCTCCAATGCCCAATCCTCAGATGATAACATCTCTACATAATATGCTCCCCACCACTTCACTCCGTACGATGCCCGTTTGTTTTGAGAAATATTTGGTAAAGTGATGATGTACATGCATCCGCTATATAGTTAAAATTTAAGACTGATGGTTACTACAGTTCTTAAGGGGTTCCCGGGCGTGCACTTTTATTTGTTAACATACATCATTCGATCTCGGCGAGGACAGTGGCGGAGTGGTGGGCAGCATTGGGTAGGGATGTTACAAGTTCATGGTTGCGAGGTCGAACCCAGCAAGCGGCAAATGATAACATCTCTACGTAATGCTGCCCACCACTTCACTCCGTCCGACGCTCTTTTGTTTTAAGAAATGTCTAGTAAGGCTATAATTGTTCTTGGAATGATAACATATTATTCGTTAATTTTTCCTCGGAGGGTGATCCGAGCTATGATCATAAGTTCAACCTTTTGATTGAGTGAAGGATATTTAATGAATGACGCACGGTTGATAACATAACGATTTTTCTCCATCCGAATAATGAAATATTTGATTCGGATATATCTCACTATTACAGTAACTATAAAAGTTTGCCAACTTGTGTACATATGGATATCGAAACATGTGATTCAGATGTATCCTAGTCATCCAGGACCTACTTGTATTCAATTAAACTAAAAAAATGACCTATTCGTGTCACTCTTATGCACCCCTTAAAGCCTCAACGAAGACCTTTTTCCGGGTCAGTCATATGCGTTCCTCACAAGGGGAAACCTTCGATACGCTATGTTCATACTGACTGTTTGAATGTGTGTCAGTTTAGTAAGGATGTATCCGACTTCAGTAATTGAACTTTTCGTCTTGAAACAAATTAAATGTGTTGAGGATTTATCAGTTGAACAGGGACTCTTATCGTTGTGTATTAATGTATAATGAGCATTTTTTTTCGTCAGCCTTGTATACCTTTCGAGTTTCTCGAACGACAAAGTACTATTTAGAAAATAATGCACTATTTTACCGAATAACATGTTTGTTGTTCTGATAGCCACTGTGGTTGGGAACTCTCTCGGAGAATTCTCTAAGGAGGATTAGAGACAAGCCAATGAAAGGGCTCAGGATTATAGATGGACGGAGGGACGTTTAGAAAAGCCAAAGACGGATGGGAACGAGATCTGGATGTCCGCACCTCACCCGTTCATGAGGTATGATTGGTGCATGGACGGAGGGCCCATGAAGAGACTGCTGCACATTTTATTGTTAGGATTAAGGAGTCGACCATAAATAAGAATGAATGCTATTTGCCCAATATTAGAGACGACGTTAAATTCATTGTCAAAGAATTGTCTTGTTTGCACGTCAAATAAGGCACCCGTTCAACCACATAGGTCTATAATACCCACAATGGTTGAACGACCATTCCTGAGGGTTAGCATGGACACTACGGACATCGTGGTCCCCCCTGGTCCTAATAGTTGCGAATATTCAGTTCTACTAGTATTCGTAGATCACTTTTCCAAATGGATTGAATCTTACCCATGTAAAACGAGACAGATGACGAAAATTGTGCGGTATGTCAATCGTTTTCTCGGGATGCATCAGGATACCAAGGAAATCCTGACAGTCAATGAAGCGGAATTCCGAGGGGAGGTTTTGAGGAGTCTGGTCGTACATGGCGTCTCCATTCGGAAAACTACTCCCCATCTATCACAATCGAACGAACTGGTAAAAAATGTGAACTGTGTGATTAAGACAGCCCTTAGACAGAATATTGCGGCCAAGGACACAAGACCTTGCCCCGATATCGTAGACCACATCCTGACCATCCATCGAGGAACGCCCCACGAATCTACAGACCTGTCCCCATTCTAGCTACGGACCAATAGCCTAGCCTGCGTAGCCTTGCCAAGCCTCAACGATTAAATGACGCTGCGTCGACGGCCTACAAGGGCGACGGCTATAGATAAGGCCAAACACCATCTGGAATTGATGGAAAACGCCCTCCTTCGGCTAACCCGAAAAAAAACAGTGAATGGCCGAAGTGACCCGTGGTCGGCTAGTTCGGAGCGATGAGGCCAAAAATTGGAAATGTTTGGCCTCAGCCCCAATATAAATTTAATTTAGGGGACATCGTCCATGTAAGGAAATGTACGGGACACCTCACCCCATCATCCGACGTGTTCTATCTCCGTCCCTTGTCCGCCTCCTCTCCCCCATCACTGTTTGACTCCTCCCCGACCTCCGAGTGGGAGAGCGAGGAGCCGGAATCTCCTTTTCCCCCTTCCTTCCTTGATTCACCCTCTTCGACCCTCCATCGTCATGAGCTTTGTAACGGAACAGATTATCAGTCGGCGTATGTTGACGCCACGGGGCTTCCTTTCCTCAGTACGACAGGTTCGACATCCTCGGCTTAGCCCGGATCTATTACGATTCGCGCAGTTCTTCAACACAATAAGTATCTACATAGCAGCTGAGTTCAAGTTCGTCCATCTTGGGACTACAGGGAGGGTCTTAGAGGAAAGATCAGCATTTCTGCAACTCTCTCCTCCGAGGATTAGCCACGTGTCGTGGCTAATCTTGTTTGGCGCGAAATTTTGGACATTGAACGAAGGAGTCAACGAGAGTTGTATTCTGTGATTGCGGGGTTGGGCGAACGAGTTGGCAACTACGTGGAGGAACAGGCTGACGCGGCTCGGAAAGCAAGTTGTGAGCACCGACAACATTGACACCCACCTGATCCACTTGCATCCGTCGGAGCCGAAGGTGGTTCTTCCTGAGCTGGTCCCCTTCAAGTGAGATCGATGAAATAGCACTGACTATCCACGTTCACACTACCGTCCCACTTTCCGACTCTCTAGCAATCTCCTACTCGCCCACATTTGGTGTTCGAGATGAAAGCGTTCTGAGTGCCTAACTTAGAGGAGGATCGGTGGTCTGAGTGGTAGGGAACCTTCACGGCGCATAGTTTCTGCCAACTCAACGTCGAGTTCACGTGGTCTGTGCCGCATGACCGTGACAATCTCGACAGGGACAGGGATGTCGAGTGGCTGATCATTCAAGCGTGGAGATCAGACGTGGAAGGAGAACTGTTGGGGATCCTATATGGGGAGGTGAGTGCTGATCACTTTGCACCGGTCACAGGGGAATTGTTGGTGCCTCTTGCGCAGCTCCTCGATGATCAGCCCCGCGACATTCTCTATCATGACGACAAGAGGCCAGAGCCAGAGACGTGGAGCGAACACTAAGGCCGCAACTGTTGTGGCCACACTTGGCCCAACATGATGATGTGAATCGGTACTACCCGTCGGAAGGCTGGTACTTGGACCCAGACGAGTTTGTCGATCCGTTCTTTTGGGAGGTAACCGCGACACACAGCGAGAATTCAAAGAGAAAAGTTCAGAGTCGGGAACCAGCGAGTCCTTAGAGGAGGAAGAAGAAGCAGAGAGAAAGGTGAGGGATCGGGCAGAGGGAAAGCGGCCCATAACGGAGGCACCAAGAGAGGATCCTTCGCGAAGCCTAGACTTGTCGGAGGAGGAAGAAGGGCGCGATCGCGGGCCAGCAGGAGCAGAATCCAACAGGAGAAGAGTCCGCTGCCCCTCACCCACTCCGTCCGCCTGCTGAACCCTACACCTATGTACAAATGCGGGTGATCGGGCGGAGTCCCTTATCATTCTCTCACCGTTTCCTTGACTACCTCTCCTTTTGCCAGATCCTGGTACCTGACACCTGTTCTCGACCTCTCTATTTCATCAATTTTATGCCACCTGTATGGTGTACGAGGTCTTCCCCCACTCGACTACCCAGCCCATTGTTCCTTTCTTCCGCCTTCATATCCTCCTTTTCAGTGTAATGTGGCGGGACTTCAATAATATCGAAGTTTATTGTTTGATTATGGGTACAATCCACACCTGCACACAGTATGAACAGTTCCACGCCAACCTCCTACGAACCCTGTGTACCCTCTACCCCGAGTATCTTGCTTCTCTCGAATATCGCAATCGACGTTTCCCATGTGTTCATCGCTCTGTACGACACGCCCCTAACCTGACGGGAGTACGCTCAATGTGTGTTGCACCCTGTACGTCGTACGGGGGTTCTGTCGTACGGTCGTACGGCCGGTCCCGTACAAAGTGACGAAACCTCCCAAAAACATACGTAAAAATTTTTTTAAAAAAAATGAGGATGTAGAGTTTCTCGTGCTCTAGACCCCCAATTTTTTTTTATTTTTTTGTTTTTTTAAGTTTTTTATATTTAAAAAAATAAAAAAAAACATCAAAACGAGGAAAAAGAAACAAAATAAAGAAATAAAAATTGATTGATTGATTGATTGATTGATTGATTGATTGATTGATTGATTGATTGATTGATTGTTGATTGATTGACTGATTGATTGATTTATGATT
>BFEA01000084.1:436025-451220 GCA_003427395.1 Chara braunii
CGAACCACTTTCTGTAGCGCGTGACTTTCTGCGCAGCTACTTTAAGGGGTCCTAAGTTGGGAAGGTTGGGCCAATTACGGGAGATCGGGATCGGTGGGAAATTGCGCCAGTGTCCTTGCTTTTTCGTCTTTTTCGTCGCTTCTTTTCGAATGGCCGGGTTCGGAGCCGGTGTCAGGCGGCCACAAGGGATGGGCCGCCTTAAATCCGCAGCTTTGGGACTTAGGCTCAAAAACAAGTCCGAGTTTTGGTGGTACTCTGGTTTGACCTGGCAACGAAAATTAGGGGAACTCAGGGCACCCCTGATTTTGGGCGCACTGAACCTTACGAGTAACCCTCAAAGATGGCAAAATGGGTAGCCGCTCCTGGCATATCTAGGGACCGTCATTTCGGCCCGTTCCGAGGCTAGGCCTCGAATGGCCGGCCGCAAAGGGGCATCACAGGGACTAACCCCGCTGCGACTTTTTTTTGCAGCCGCGTATGATCGGGGTCAAAATAGCGCCTCAAATTTTTGCCATTTTTGGTACCTAAATTAAAGTTGGGAGAAAAGATTGGGAACAGTAGGTGGGAAGAGAAAAACGTAATATTCCTTAATTTCCTTGTTTTACGCGGCATTTGAATCTTGGGGAAAATACCCCGTTATTTTATGTTTTCCGACAATGGAATCGAAAACAAAGGAAAAGATTAAAAATGATAAAGGAGAAAAGAAACAAAGAATTGCAATAATTTAATTAAGATTCCCTCGGAATTTACTTTTGGAAAGTTTACGGTTATTTTACTGTATCAGATAATAAAATTAAGAAAGAGGTGGAATGATTAGAAATGATGGAACAAACAGGAACTAATGATTATTCGATGTCGGGCCTGATTTTGCTTGGATTACCCACAGTGAGCTCCGGACCCAGATTTGATCACATTCTCTGAACTCTAGTTTTTTTACTATCCCCCGAGGAACGAGGTTTTCCGTGTCGCCTTCCCGACTTATCTGATTACTAACCTCACTGAGTCAGTCCGTGGTCGCATGGACGGCGTGGGTGGTGTTACCTTGGGCTGACAGTATGGTATTTGGCTTGGTACGGATACGTGGCTCGGAGAGATTCGGTATTGTTACGGACTGGCTACATCCTACGGTATCCGGCGTGTATCTGGTTCGGTATGGGCTCGGCGTCAGTTTATTTTCAGGTTTGCGGCCACTGCAGTGATTTATTTTCAGGTTCGGAACCTTAACGGCAGGTTACTTCGGGCTCGGAACCACTAAGACAGTCTGTTTCAGGTTCGGGACATCACGGCGACTTATTTTCAGGTCTGGGACCACTACCGCAGCTCATTTCAGGTTTGGAGTCACCGCCGTGATTTATTTCAAGGTTCGGGGCCTTGGCGGCCTCTTGTTTTCGAGTCCGGACCATTCCGACATTTGTATCAGGTTCGGAACCATCACCGTGGGTCGTTTTCAGATCCGGAATCATCACGGATATTTATTTCAGGTTCGGTGTGAGCCTGACATTTGTGCGTTTCAGGTCTATTACTGGTTCGGCATCACCGTGGAACACGCCACAACTTTATTCTTCGGTCCACTATAGGTTCGCCATTGCCGTTACGGTTGTCCCAGACGGTTTGGTGTTGGTGCAACTCTGAGAGATTACTTCAGGTCCGACGTTGGTCCGGTGCGGGCAGCTGTGGTTCGGTACTGCCCTCGAGCTGCGCCATTGTACGGTATTCGACATACTTCGCCTGGTAGGAGCTACTCGGGTTCTGCCCGGGCACGATGCTCTGGTTCGGATGGACGTTCGGTCCTATCATGCTACATTGCAAGGCATTCGACATATCTGAGGATCGAGTAAGATTCGGCACAGGTACAGTGACAATTTGGTATTCCACGATATTGACATACAGGTTCGAGCATGTACGGCATGGCAGCCTAATACGGTAACCTTCTTTGTTTCGGTACGCTCGCTGAATCGGCCACGGGGGATGGATTATCCGGCCACAGCGAGTGGGCGCCGTTGTTACCTGAGATTCTGAAATTTGGCTGAAGCTCTATCCACTGAGGCGGATTCGTTGGTACCCCAGCCTGGTGCGGGTACTCCTGGGGGTCCTTTGAATGAGCTGGTACCGTCACTATAGCGGGGTTGTAAGCCCTGGTTCCCGTGGAGGCTGCGGTTTTGCACTGGAGTCGACGTATAGCCAAGCCTGTTAACGGACGGGGTCCGGTCCCCTCGGTCTGTCGTGGCGCGTGACGAGAGAAACGGTCTGCATATAGCCAGACCAGCGGACAGAAAGGGGGGAGGATGTGCAAGGTGTACGCCGTCGGGAGAAGCGGTTACAGAGGCGATCAGGGGAATTTAGGAAATACATGCAAGGTGTGCACAGCGCCGTGACAGTTGACCTCGAAGGTGTGACACAGAGCGAGAAGAAGGGAGCACAGGCAGTTGAGCCAGCCGTATGCCACCATCACCAGTACGATTGCCGGGATAGGGTGGACTCGGCGGAGACATGAGACCGTTCGGAGTGCTCTAGGTGTGCCCACCGTACCTTCAGCAGACGGGCCAAAAGGGGACTCGAGCGAGCGCGTGCGCGACCCCGTGAGCGTGCCCATGTAAGGGCTTGCGCTCAGTGACTGCATGCGCCCGTGAGGGAGGCGAACGGAAGAGATGGCTTTGGAGTTCGTCTGTTGAGCGCGGGGGCCGTCAGTATGGAAGGATGGTGTGAGCCGAGGCGACCACGCAAGAGAGGGTGTGGGAGTACTCACAAGGTATGACCAAAGAGCGGAGGGGAACGACAAGAGACGAACTTCGGATAAAAGCCACAGAGGAGAAGCAACCGCCGGGCGCCTCACGCGTCAAACCTTGCCCCACTCACGGTAAGTGGCCGACCCCAAAATTGGGCGAGTGCGTTAAGGGGGAAGAGCTCTGGGTGGCGGAGAAGTGAAGGGAGAAGTCGATTGGGGTGGGGGTGAGGTTGAGGATTCGTGGGGAGAGAGTGAAAGAAAGGGCGGGAGTTTGCGCTATTTCTGTGTTCGATCTCACGTTCATCCTCCGTCCCCTTTTCTCATCACCGCAGACGAACTCAGCGACCCAGCCTAAACCCATGCTTGTAATTGGCTAATATCAGTGATGGGTTCTGCAAGCTCAGGGCGGTCTGGCAATTGTATAATTGGAAACGAGCTCTGTTGATTCCCGCTTGTGATTGGAAACAGGGTCACTTTGACGAGCACGCGTATTGAGCATGTGGCCCGAGCGAGGAATAGACTGGAGCTCCGAAAAGACTCGCACACGGCTGGCATCTGGTCGGTTTTTAAGTACTAAGTCTGAAGTAACCCCAAGGGGCACGGAGACTGAAGAGAGGGGAAAATACGAGGAGCTCGAGGGAGGATAAAACTACGGGCGAGAACAGGACAAGCAACACACGCACAGTGAGAGGGAGAGAGAGAAGGTGGAGCAGGGAGAAGCAGAGCAGGGGTAGAAGAGGAAGGAAACAGTGCGGTTATAGCAGCCAGAGGTAGTTCAGACTTGGACAGACACTATTCACGTGGGTGGTAAGCAGTGTTTGCGAATAACGTCTTCCCTGTTGCTTGTGATCTTGCGAATTTGGGTAGCCCGTGTTCAGGTTGACGAAAGTTCATGTGATTGCTTTGATGACACGGTCTCGCTCTATCAATCCCGACCTCCGAGGAAACAACTGATGACGGTTCTACTTTGCCCCCATTCTTTAATACATTTATCGCGCATCCCTTTTCTGACGCGTTTTGTTCTTTTTATTAATTCTCTCATATTTGCTCTACACTTTGAAGCATGCTCAGCAGTGGGGCTTATCACAAAGCGTCATGAGCGAATGAAAGTGCCACCTTGTCCGGTCAACGAGCTTGCATAACTTGGCCCATAGCCCTTCTCTGAATCAGCTAATTTTCGAAAGATGCGGCGTCAGAAGTTACCAACGTGATCAGAGTCGTTGCTCATTGTGCAAGGTCTCCGCGACCGTTAACATTTGTGGAGCGAAAAATACAAAGGGCTTTATCAGCATCTACTGTTGGTTGGGGTGTGAAAAACTGAGTCTGCGCGTTGCAGCTCGCAGTTGTGTGTGAGTGCCAACGCGGGGAGCGCTGCACATACAGGGAGTCGAGAAGAGAGAGAAACAGGGAAAAGAGAGAGAAAGGGCAACGAAGGGAGAAAGGGGGAACATAGGGAGAGAGAGAGGAGTAGGGAGAACAACGGTGCCGAGCAGGGGGAGAGACTGAACCGCTAGAGCGGGAGTGACAAAGGGAGAGTGGGTAAAAGGGAAAGAAGAGTGCGGGGGAAATATCCAAAGTCGACTATGTCAGTGCCGTGTACGTCTCTGCTTGCCGGTTTGGTTTTGAACCGTGCGGTGTGAACTTGCAGACTTGCGAGCTGATTGCGAATACCCGCCGCAGTGTGAGCTTGCGAATTGTTGGTTAAAGTTTCGAATCTGCTGTCATGTGAGCTTGCCTGTGATTTTATTAACTTCTGAAATTTGTAGCAGCGTTAGTTTTCCGATCGATTGGCTAACGTATAAAATTTGTCGCAGTATGAGCTAGTCATTAGACGGTCTGACTCTTGAAAGTGGCTGTTGTACAGGCTAGCTAACCAATTGAATAATTTTTGAAAATTGCAGCTGCGCGAACTCGCGGGGGAACCAGAAACAAGGAGAGTAGAAACAGGGAACATAAGTGCACGCTCAAACGACAAACTTTGTTGGTCGTCGAGGACCTCGGAAGCGGGCGCGGCGTGTGACAAACGTCGTTGCCCTTGCGCGTGATTGATAAATGTTGACGTCGTTTCTTTTGTTTCGGTTCCAAACTTTAGGGCGCGGACATCGCGCAGGAATTTGCTTCGTTCTTTTTGAATTTTTCTTTTAGATCTTTTTCAAATTTTGTCGAGCCCCGCTGGCTTTCAGAATTTCGGACTTTTCTTCCGAAATTTGTGTTTTTTGCTTCTTCGGATTAGACAGGAATTTAGGAATTTCGTAATTAGGATTTTCCTTGCCGCGCGGCGCTTTTAATCTACGCACTTCTTCATGCGGCTGCAACGGAACTCTGATTAGTAGGCGCCTTTAATCGTGTGTGTAACTGTAATTTTGGGCGGGCGCCATCGTAACTGTATCTTTCTTCTTGCGCTTCGCCTTTCCCGCCCGCAATCAGGTCATGCAGACGTAGGCAATCCCTCCTCCCTTGTCCCTCCTAAGTCTTTGTAATTCCGTGTTTTTCGCGCATGCATGCACGCTATAAATTTCGGTTGCGCGATTAGTTAACTGTCTTAACCAGCTGTTGGAAGCTCGGGGTTGCGCGATCAGAGAGGGTTGGCACACGAGCGAAGTAAGAGGTGAGTAGAGCAGGAGTCGGGCGACGTGGCGAGCTGGTGCCAAACGCGCGGGGTTGACGCGGGCCACGACGGACTGTGGGCGCGGGCGAACCTGACGGGTGCGGGAGGATTAAGCGGGGTGACGGCTTCGTGGGTGGGTGCGCAACGACGGACAGTCTGCATCAGAGATAGAGAGAGAGAGGAAGAGGGAGCTGAGGTTGATGGACACGGTTTTGCTGTTTTTTTTTTTTTTTCTCCCTCCTGTCTCGTGTACATAAATTTTGATTTCGGCTTCGAGCAGTTTGCCCGTTTTTCAATTGCTCGGAATTTGGATTTGGATTTTTGCTCGCACTTATCTTTGTGATTCTATCTTAGATGTGTTGTGCGCACGTTGCTGAATGAATGAACGTATGGATGCAATGTTTTCTGTCGGAATCTTTGCCTTTGCTTTTTTATTGGTGCACTCGTAAGTAGGATAAGAGTTTTTTTTTGCGCAATCGGCCATTCTGCTCTCGTTTTTGTTGATATCTTGCTTGGGCTGTTGTGACTCAGCAACTGCGGGATATTGTCTGATCGAACGTGTCAATTCTGTATACGCTGAACGAATGGATGTATGGATGCCATGTTTGGTTGTTTATCTTTTGCTGGATCCTTGCCTTTGCCTTCGATTATTCCATTCGATGCATTCATGAGTAGGAGAGGGATTTTGCGCAATCAGTAATCATGTTCTCATTTCGTTTGTCTTTTGATTGAGCTATTGTGGTTGTCACATCCCGCATGCTTAAAACGGCACGGAGCGATTAGACAATTGGACGTCAAACTTAGCGAACACCGCACGAGGAAAGGTGCAAACGCGATCCCTGCGTCTATTTGAAGGGCCCGTCGACTACCGAAACACTGCCTGATTGGACGCGGCCACCCAGGGTCCGCGACGGTACAGTCGTCCCGCACGAGCACACATAAGCCCGACGTACTTCGCGTGCTCGCGTGCGGCGATTGCAACTGTCACGAACCCGCCCTCAAAGCCTCTCGTAGCTCTGCGATGCCATGATGACACGATCCTGGAATTTTGACTCATCATACGACCCGGATTACTTCACCCCTTGGATAAACGAACTCCTCCGACAGAGATACCCCTGCCTAACCGAGAACCGACTATGTCCTCGGGAATTCCACTGCGCCACCGCTAGCGACCCCCGGTGCTCTGATTTCCCCTCTCCGGACCATACCTACTACTTCATCCATCCCAGATTTGTCGTTATTACCACAAGTTTCCCTCCCTTTCGCATCCTCCTTCTGTACCACCAACTAAGCATCGTCCCGTGGCCGGCCATAGCCCCATACTGTCCCAGTACGCCCTGCGGAAACTGCCGACGATTCGGCGATCGGAGGACCCCGGAATCCCGGAGGCCCAACCCAAAAGCGCGACAACCGGCGCCACGTGGCAACCCCCGACAGCCGGAATCCTCGGAACCCCATCCACCCCGAAGGGACCCTCCCGCAAACCGCCGTCCCAGAAACCAATGGCTCGCTCGACCCTGAGCAACCCACGCGTACCATCTGCTTAATAACCAGAGGCGATCCGCCTTCTCCGCCAAATTGCACTCGTGCCCCCAAAAACCCTGCCACAGGAGATCTCTGTTCTGACCTAGGACTCCACTTTCCCCAAAAATCATTGGCACACCCCTTTTCGCACTTCCAGGCCCACATCCTACTCCGATCAGGAAGCCGCGCTGGGCGTGAGGTTGGTATCGGAGCCCGACACGTGGCCGGGTTTTAGGGTTAATAGCACAACTTATTGGGCGATCTGGCTAACCGAGGGCGACCTCGGCCCCAAAATGCGCATTGACACGACCCCATCGTCACCAGAAGCAGATCAGCTAATTGACGGGCAGCCAACATGGCTGCTAATGTACCGAACCCGAATCCGCAGCAGAATGGTAACCAACCAAATCCTAATTAACCCGCCCCACGAGCACGGGCTCCCATGACGCCACCTGATCTCTATCTATTTGATCCTGCGCACCACCTAGCAAGAGCATGGTTGGCCACGCTCTGAGCACAACAGTATGACGATAATGAAGCTCAGGTAAACATCCCCACTCGATTAGGAGGAGACGCTCACCACTGGTTTAGTACCTATGTATGGGTAGATCTTTTGACCTTTGAATGAGACTTTTTGAATCGGTTTGATTACGTCCACCCAGAGCAAGCACTTTACAGTGATCAAGGACCGAGTGCAAAAACCTCTCGAATCCGTTGCCGAGTATCGAAACCGGTTCTACCGAATGTTTGTGAAAACTGAGCGAGGTGAGCAAGTAGGGAGAGACCTGTTCATAGACGGACTCTGCAGCCGAACAATAAGGGCGAAGCTGCGAAAGTAGTTTTCCCCCATCAATCATACACTGCAGCAAATCATGGCCGCTGCAGAAGAAATGGAACAGAAGTTCGCGGCGAACTTCCGGGAAGGAGAAGACTATTCAAGGGAAGGAGATTCGTCCGAACTCGCAAGGGCAAAAGCCGAACTGGCTGCACTGCAAAACGAGTTCTAAAACATGGGGTTTGTGTCGGGTCCTGTCACCTACATAGAACAGATAGCCCCTAAACGACCGATTCCAAGTGAGATCCCGAGTGTCCCTGTTCTGGTGATGCCAACACCTGTACGAACGGCACCCCCGCCCCTAATCGAGACTCCCGTACGATCGAATGAATCAGCTGCCATATTTGAACTGACCAAAACATTGATTAGTCTAATCCAGGAAAGCAAAAAGGAACAACGAGAGCACAACGCTCGGTTGGAAGCCATGATGAGAAACATGCGGCCCATCGCAGTACGCGCCCCTCCAATCCAACAAGGGCTGGCCCCGGCGCCTGCTCTCGGGGGGGCTGCAAACAATCTGAATGTATGTTATGCATGCCATCAGCCAGGACATCTAGCCAGTGACTGCCCCCACCGCCCCCCGCAACAGCGGATCGGGGTCGCACCAGTGGCAGCGGCCCCCGTCGCTAACGGACCAGGGAGGGTAGGAGCTCTCATGGAAGAGATGGAAGGTGTGGGAAGTGCGCTAGCGACCACGGAAGAAGTTGCCGAGCTTATTCCGTTAGATCAGTATGTATCGCTGGGCTATCCCGGACTCGGAATGATCGGAGTGATCAGACGGGCACCAGAACAGAAAGAAGTGGCGGAGTGGCGACCCTCTCCAGGAGAAATGGAGTTGGGAGGACCCACCTTCATCACTGGGGAAATATACGTACTGAACATCGTCCAAACCTTGGATCATCGGATTCCACTTCCGATCGGCCATCTGCTCTCGATCTCTAAACAGGCTAATGAGCGGATGCTACAGCACTGTAAGGCAAACCGAAAACGATTCGCCCTCACGGGCCTCACCCGAACCACGAACGTAAAAGCCAAAAGTCCCATGCAAGAAGAAAACACAGCTGGCACGTCAGATCCAATACGGGTAGGACTAATACAGAAAGACGATCATTTCCTACGGAATAAAACCATCCCCTGCAAATCTGCGGAATGCGACATCGAAATCTGGGGGATTCCGTACAGTGCAATCATCGACTCGAGAGCCGCTGTTTTGGCTATCTCGCTGAGGGTGGTTGAGAGGGCAGGTAGGAAAAACGATCTGATCATGCTTGTTGAAAAAGATCAGCTCGTCTCGGCGGACAAAGAAAAGATTAAGACCGTGGGAAGAATGACCAATGTCGTCTTCCGATTAGGAAAGGTGTACGCATTGGGAGATGTTGTGGTACTAGACGTAAATACCTACGATGTTCTTTTCGGACTTCCCGCTCTCGTGGCATTACGAGCGAGCCTGGAGTTCGAACGACGATCGATTATGCTCCGAAATACGGGAGGAAAACCTTATGCTGTACCTATGAGGTTAACCCTTCGTACTACCACAAATGCGGTCTCACAGGTCTCTCTGATGTTAGCAGGAACTCTCCATATGATCTTCTGGGAAGAGTCCGCAGACGGCGAGTCATCAACGAATGATGCAGACAGCAGTGATGAGGAAGATCCGGAAATCTCAAAGCTAGCACGACAGCGTGTTTACTACCCGCCACCTAGAACGATAGCAAGAACGAAACATCTTACCAGTCGGAACATTCAAAGGACCAAGGCGATGTACTTGGGTGAACCCCCCGTACAGATTTCAAGAATGGTCGATTCCTTGGAACCCCCTCAAACCTTGTACGAAGGAATCACCCCTCTAATCGCCCGGTACAGTGACAAAAAGCATTACTGTGATATTACGGATCTACCGAAGTCCCTATTAGCATCCGCCAAAGAAGTACGGTTGCTACGCTTGGGGGCAGAAGCCAGTTCTCTGGAACCCCCTGGGTGTCTCGAGGCCGAATCAGACGAACTCGGAATAAAGATCGCGACTAAAACGATGCCATGGCAAGATATCCGTGATTGGATCACCCCGGAAGGACATGTGACCATCCGGGAGGAAGACGCCCAGATGATGGCCACGGTGTTTTCCAGGCGATCGGATCATTCGTTCATCTCTGTGCCACCACCCGACGTGGTGAAACAGGCACGCACGAGGCAAGTTGACGTACGAATCTGGGATCAACTTTTTGAATTGCACGTTCCGCAGTATGTGCTTGATGAGATTCATCGGGTGATCGCGGATATTCTGACGGAATATCAGGGAGCGATTAGCGTAACAGACACTGACATTGGCTTCTCGTTAGTTATTCAACACGAATTCAGACGGGAAATCATTCCCCAATCCACTGCAAGCCCTACCGATACTCCCTGATAGAACGCAAAAAGACTCTCAACCGAATTCGGGAGTTCGAAGCTAGCGGGTGGATTGAACCCGCCACCGGACCATGGTCATTTCCCGTAGTGTTAGTGCCGAAGAAAAACTGATCAATTCGCATCTGCATCGATTATCGCAAGTTGAATGAAATCATAATTAAAGATGTGTATCCCCTCCCCCGAATTGATGATTTGTTGGATGCGATTGGTTGCGCCAATTATTTTAGCAAGTTCGATATTCGACATGGCTTCCATCACATTCTGGTGAAGGAGGAAGATCGGCCAAAGACGGCCCTCGTGTTGTTTAAAGGCACGTGGCAGTGGGTTCGGTATCCGATGGGGATTTGCAACGCGCCTGCCACGTTTCAGCGAGCCATGAACATGACATTCCAGAACTTCGTCAACAAGACGAGGCTGCCACAGGGGATGATCAACTTCTGCGTGATCGTGTACATGGACGATCCTTGTCTACTCGGAGACCTATCACGGGCACGCGCAACACATCGAGTGGACATTGGGAGCGCTGAGAGATGCTGGGTTCAAAATCGCGCTCCAAAAGAGCAAATTTTTCCTTTCGGAAATTTCGTTCTTGGGCTACGTCGTGACACGTGGAGGATTGCGGCCCGACTCGAGAAAGGTCGCGACGGTAAGGGAAGCCCCAGTTCCCACGTCACTGGCGCAGGTTCTAGACTTTTTAGGGTTGGCATCGTATTATCGCCGCTTCATCAAGGGTTTCACTGCGATTGCACGACCACTAACGAACCTGCTATGAAAGGACCAGCCTCTCAGTTTGGACGCGGAGTGCCAACAGGCCTTCACGAACCTCAAAGACGCTCTGGCGACGGCTCCTATTTTGATCCGACCGGACCCCTCTAAGCAGTTCACTCTCATCACAGACTGACAATCGGAAGCTATCTCCGCTATTCTAGCGCAGAAGGGGAACGATGGTCGTGAACACGTCATCGAATACTCGTCGCGCACGGCACCAGATGAGTGGAGGAATGACTCGGCGCCTCAAGGCGAATGCTATGCAGTAGTCTGGGGAATCCAGCACTTCCATCCGTATCTCTACGGACAGAAGTTTCGCCTCGTAACAGATCACGAACCTTTGCTGGCGTTGAAGAAGCTCACTAATTACACATGCATGATTGGCCGTTGGGCGGTGCGACTATAAGAATACGACTTCGATATCGCTCATCGAAAGACAGAGCGACACGGCAACGCGAACGGACTGACACATCTGCATTGACCCGCTAAAGTACCAAAGGGCGAGAAAATTACACCGTAGAAGGAGCCGGACTTGACAAACGAGCCTAAGTACGGACAAGTGGCAGTACTCCCACGTGGCAAGAAGCAGACCGGTGGCAATGGGTGACGGAGGTAACCTCACTACCCCTCTTTCTCCCACCTCCTCTTCGTCTATTCTCTCCCTGCCTGATAAATTTTGTTGTTTTTTTGAAGCAATTTCTCGCGTATACTCTGTCTCCATGTGTCCTAACGGAGAACAGTATGCGGAATGGATAGACTGCCGACAGGGTGTTGCACGAGCCCATGGCTCGTGCATCCAATACCGAAATGATAGTAAACCGTGGTTATGTCCCTTGTGTCGGGTTGACAAGATCCCGACCGAAACTCGCTTTTTGGATGCCACGTCAGAGGGGTCGAAAAATACCCGAAAGTTTAGAAGGGCCGAACTATGGACTGATATCGCCTTGATTGCCACCTTAGTGGGTAACCCCCTCCAGGATTTCACCAAGGAAGATCGGAGGAGGGCTAACGAGAGGGCTCGGGATTATCGATGGATAGAAGGTAGGTTAGAGAAACGGAAAACAGACGGCAGTGGAATTTGGATGGTTGTACCGCATCCGTTCATGAGGTATGACTGGGTTAAGACGGCAATTGAAGAAACTGCGACTCATTTCGCCGTACGGATCACGGAGTCGGCTATCGACAAAAATGAGTGGTACTGGTCCAATATCCGCGACGATGTGAAGTACATCGTCGCCAACTGTCAAGTCTGCGCCGCTGATAAAGCGTCAATTCAACCGCCAAGATCGATAGTGCCAACGGTAGTTGAACGACCATTTCAAAGAGTCAGCATGGATACTACCGACATAGTGGTGCCCCCTGACCCTAATGGTTGCGAATATTCAGTCCTGTTGGTATTCGTCGACCATTTTTCGAAATGGATCGAGGCCTACCCCTATCGTACGCGACAAGCCGCCGAAATCGCGCGGTATATTAACCGTTTTCTCGGGATGCATCAGGATACGGAAGAAATCCTGACGGATAACGGGGCTGAATTTAGGGGAGAGGTACAGAGCAATCTAGTCATACACGGCGTCGCTATATGGAACACAGCGCCCCACATGTCACAATCTAATGGGCTGGTAGAAAACACCAATAGAGTGATAAAGACAGCACTGCGACGCAATATCGCAGCACGGGACCCGAGGCCCTGGCCTGATATCGTCGACTACATCCTAGCGGTCCATCGCGGAACGCCCCACGAATCGACAGGCCTGAGCCCCGTCCAATTAAGGACCCATAGCATCGCTTGCGTTTCGATACCAAGCCTCCCCGATGAATCAACGCTCAACCGACGACCCAGAAGGGCCACGGCTCGGGACAAGGCCAAACGACACTTATAATTAATGGAACGGTCCCTGCCCAGACTAGCCCGAAAACGGCACAGAATGACCGAGTTGGCCCAAGGCCGACAGGTCCGAAGCTACGAGGCCCGGAATGGGAACGCAGGCCCATGGCCCCAGTACAAATTAGGGGACATCGTGCAAGTGAGGAAATGTGCTCGCCAGGGTAAGCTAGCGCCACGATTCTTCAGGCGATTCCGCGTGATCGAACTCGGACCAAACGGCGTGAATACAGTGCGGCTTGCGCCTGAGGTCTCCGTCAGCCGATCGGCTCGCCCGATCATCCGCCACGTGTCCTACCTTCGTCCCCTTCCTCCTTCCCCATCTCCGCACTCATCCGATTCCTCCTCCACTGTGGAAGAGGGCGACGACTACCTATCTCCTGTCTCTCCGTCTCCTTCCTGTTCTTTCTCTATTACTCCGTCACCATGACCATGAGCTTTGCAACGGAGCAAGTGATCGGCGCGCAGCTACTTACTCCGCGGGGGCGAATCAGTGTCATACGGCTGGTGCAGCGGCCCCATCTCTGCTCTGATCACCTCCGGTTCGCAGCCTTCTTCTCCACGGCGGCGATCTACGCGGCTCCGGAGTTTCGATTCACGGAGGAGGCAACTATGCGTGTTCTGGACGAAATCTCAGCCTTCTGACGGCTATCCCCCCCCGGGATTAGCCATATTGCCGTCGTCGTTGTCTTTACAGGGGATATCACAGCGATACCGCCTACGATTCACTCCGACATCTATCGGACGTTGCGCGCCTGGGCCGGGGAAGTGCGGGCAGCGTGGACAGATCTCCTTGCTCGACGAGGAGATACCGTCGTGCCAGTGCATGACACGGACTTCCAGCTCCGCTCGTCTCGAAGTTCGTCACCGATCGTGCTTCCGGAGCTTCGTCCCTTCGCGCCGCCCCAACGAGTTATCGCCGCGTCTCCTATTTCAGACTCCCCTCCAGCATCCCCACCCTTTGGCAGTCTGTGCGGGCCCCTACTCTCTCCTACCGTATTACGGAGAACAGTGCGCCGCTATTGAGCGAAGAGAAGTGGGACGAGTGGTGGGAGGACTACATCGAGCTCGCTTTCTGTCTATTGGAGATAGAGTTCCACTGATCAGAAGCGGCCCCGTTCGGAGAAGGACCAGAGCACCCAGAGGACAGCGTGGAGCTTCTGATCATCCAAGCCTGGAGAACGGCGGAGTAGGGCGATCTGCTGGGATTCTTATTCGGGAAGGTGGAGGAGGGCAATCTCACCCTGATCACGGACGAGTGGTTGGTGTTTCTGACTCAGGTGGTGGATGATCTGCCCCTAGACATTTTGTCACGCACTGACGAGCAGCCTAGCACCCACGTGTTGTCTCGAACGCTCGAGCCGCACCTTGTGTGGTCCACGTGTACGGAGATTGACGAGGACAACTGTCTCTATCCCTCCCAAGTGCTTTACTTGGAGATCGACGTTACTGATCTCACATTTTGGGACCCGATCGCGAGGAGAAACGAGGCGCACGACGAGGAGATAGGGGGAGCAGAGGAAGAGGAGGGAGAAGAGGAGCCATCGAGTGAAGAACGGGACAATCCAGACTATGTCCCGGAAAGAGAAACGGGGATAGCTAGCGGATCGAGCCAGCCGCGTAAAAAAAACGAAGAGGAGGAAGAGCAGAAGCGCCAGGAGACCGCGGAGGGAAAGCGACCCACGACAAACGTTTCTCCTATCGATCCATCGATCGGGGATCCGTGGCGTGATCCGGAGCCGCCAGAAGAAGAAGACAATGGAACCACGGCAGAGGGATCACGGAGAAGAAGAAGAAGAAGTGAATCGCCAGCTTCCTCCGGCTCCCCGTCCCGATCCTCCATTCGTCTACATCAAGATCTCGGCGTTCGGGCTTCGTCCCCGGTCGTTCTCTCGCCGACCCCGTGACTACCTCATGCTTACCAGTCTTCTTGATAGACCCTCGTTCCCCGATGGTTGGTGTCCTTTCCCCATCACCTTTTCTACCATCTCTACACTACCCGCCTTCTAGTCTCTGTTTATCCCCATGCCACCACCCGCTCTGTGGTTGATTCCTTTCTCCTTCATGTGCTCCGGTTTAGCGCAAACTGGCGGGAATATAACCACATAGAAATATACTGTATTATATCTGGAACTATTCCCGCCTGCGAAAACTACAAAGATTTTCACGCCGCCCTGCGACGGACCCTTTCTACCATCTACCCCGATTACATCGCCGTTTTTCGCCATCTTCATGAGGTCCCTTACTTCCCCCGCATCCATCGCTCCTTCCACTACGCTACCCTTCCTGATTTCGCCTCTCCCGCCATCAATCGATTCATGCCCCCTCTCCCCCTGAACCATCCGCCACCTCCACCCTCGATGATTCGACTGCCATTCCCCGGGAACGTCTAGGGTCTACCCTCTTTTTTACAGTGATGCATGGTTGGCTGCCACATGTCAGTC
>BFEA01000084.1:451440-462564 GCA_003427395.1 Chara braunii
ATGCCACGTTGGAAGACGTCCACACTCAATTGAACGGTAAGTGGCATAGAAAGAAGAGCTCCGCGTGTCGGTCGATTAGAGAAATCGACACGTGTCAACAAGCAAGCAGGAGCTTGCTAATATTGGAACCCCCTGGACGTCACATACGTGACAAACCACTTTCTGTAGCGCGCGACTTTCTGCGCAACTACGTTGAGGGGTCCTAAGTTGGGAAGGTTGGGCCAATGACGGGAGATCGGGATCGGTGGGAAATTGCGTCAGTGTCCTTGTTTTTTCGTCTTTTTCGTCGCTTCTTTTCGAATGGCTGGGTTCGGAGCCGGGTGTGTCCTAGGACGGCCGGTTGATTGATTGGTTGACCGAATGGCTGGCGCACCGCCGTGCGCGCGATTGATAAATGTTGACGTCGTTTCTTTTGTTTCGGTTCCAGACTTCTGGGCGCGGACATCGCCCTGGAATTTGCTTCGTTCTTTTTGAATTTTTCTTTTAGATCTTTTTCGAATTTTGTCGAGCCCCGATGGCTCTCGGAATTTCGGACTTTTCTTCAGGAATTTGTGCTTTTTGCTTCTTCGCATTAGACAGGAATTTAGGAATTTCGTAATAAGGATTTTCCTTGCCGCGCGGCACTTTTTGTCTACGCGCTTCTTCATGCGGCTGCAACGGAACTCTGATTAGTAGGCGCCTTTAATCATGTGTGTAACTGTAATTTTGGGCGGGCGTCATTGTAACTGTATCTTTCTTCTTGCGCTTCGCCTTTCCCGCCCTTCTTCTCTTTCTTTTGCTGCGTTTTTGGTAGCCGCGGTCTGCATGATCAGATCGATGCATGGAGAGCGGCTACGTCCCCCACGCCGCGATCAGGTCATGCAGACGTAGGCAATCCCTCCTCCCTTGTCCCTCCTAAGTCTTTGTAATTCCGTGTTTTTCGCGCATGCATGCACGCTATAAATTTTGGTTGCGCGATTAGTTAACTCTCTTAACCAGCTGTTGGAAGCTCGGGGTTGCGCGATCAGAGAGGGTCGGCACACGAGCGAAGTAAGAGGTGAGTAGAGCAGGAGTCGGGCGACCCGACGAGCTGGTGCCAAACGCGCGGGGTTGACGCAGGCCATGACGAACTGTGGGCGCGGGGTGACGGCTTCGTGGGTGGGTGCGCGACGACGGACAGTCCGCATCGGAGAGAGAGAGAGAGAGGAAGAGGGAGCTTAGGTTGATGGACGTGGTTTTGCTGTTTCTTTTATCTTTTCTCCCTCCTGTCTCGTGTACATAAATTTTGATTTCAGCTTCGGGCAGTTTGCCCGTTTTTCAATTTCTCGGAATTTGGACTTGGATTTTTGCTCGCACTTATCTTCGTGATTCTATCTCAGATGTACTGTGCGCACGTTGCTGAATGAATGAACGTATGGATGCAATCTGCCGTTGCTTTTTTATTGGTGCACTCGTAAGTAGGATAGGAGTTTTTTTTTGCGCAATCGGCCATTTTGCTCTCGTTTTTGTTGTTCTCTTGCTTGGGCTGTTGTGACTCAGCAACAACGGGATATTGTCTGATCGAAGGTGTCAATTCTGTATACGCTGAATGAATGGATGTATGGATGCCATGCTTGGTTGTTTATCTTTTGCCGGATCCTTGCCTTTGCCTTCAATTATTCCATTCGATGCATTCATGAGTAGGAGAGGAATTTTGCGCAATCGGTAATCCTGTTCTCATTTCGTTTGTCTTTTGATTGAGCTATTGTGGTTGTCACATCCCACATGCTCAAGACGGCACGGAGCGATTAGACGATCGGACGTCGGACTCAGCGAACACCGCACAAGGAAGCGTGCAAACGCGATCCGAGTCGCGCGCTGACACGTATCCCCGTGCGTCGATTCAAAGGGCCCGTCGACTACCGAAACATTGCCTGATTGGACGCGGCCACCCAGGGTTTACGACGGTACAGTCGTCCCGCACGAGCACGCATAAGCCTGACGTACTTCGCGTGGCCTGCGAGTGCTCGCGCGCGGCGATCTCAACTGTCACGAACCCGCCCTCAAATCGTCTCGTAGCTCTGCGATGCCACGATGACACGATCCTGGAATTCTGACTCATCATACGACCCGGATTACTTCATCCCTTAATATAAACGAACTCCTCCGACAGAGATACCCCTGCCTAACTGAGAACCGACTATGTCCTCGGGAATTCCACTGCGCCACCACTAGCGACCCCCGGTGCTCTGATCTCCCCTCTCCGGACCATACCTACTACTTCATCCATCCCGGATCTGTCGTTATTACCACCAGTTTCCCTCCCTTTCGCCTCCTCCTTTCGTACCACCAACTCAGCGTCGTCCCGTGGCCGGCCATAGCCGCATACTGGCCCAGTACGCCCTGCGGAAACTGCCGACGACGCGGCGGTCGGAGGACCCCGGAATCCCGGAGGCCCAACCCAAACGTGCGACGACCGGCGCCACGTGGCAACCCCCGACGGCCGGAATCCTCGGAACCCCATCCACCCCGAAGGGACCCTCCCGCAAACCGCCGTCCCCGAAACCAATGGCTCGCCCGGCCCTGAGCAACCCACGCGTACCATCTGCTTAATGACCAGAGGCGATCCGCCCTCTCAGCCAAATTGCACTCGTGCCCCCGAAACCCTGCCACAGGAGATCTCAGTTCTGACCTGGGACTCCACTTTCCCCGAAAATCCTTGGCACACCCCTTTTCGCACTTCCAGGCCCACATCCTACTCCGATCAGGAAGTCGAGCTGGGCGTGAGGTTGGGCGTCACAGGGTGGGGTTTGGGGCTGTCTCTTATACACATCTAGATGTGTATAAGAGACAGGCGTTGATGTGATGCGAGTGCCTGAAGGCAGTTAATAAGTGTAGTTCATTTCTGATTCAACTTTGGTCTCGGAGAAAAGAACTTTATAACGTAGAATTCGGTCCTGTTCTCGATCTGTTCCCAGCACCCCTTTAACATCCGCATGCACGCATTAACTTCTACTGTAAACTGGGTTTCAGGTAACAACTTTCTTGAACTAGGTTTTTTTAGAACATATAAAGTCTAGATAGGTGGTCTTTTATAATAAACTAGATTATACGTAAAGGTTGCTACGAAATGAGGCAAAAAGGAGTTTTCGTGAATGATTTTTGCAGCGTAGGTTCCAAAGGTAGTCGTTCTGCATCATCGAGTGACCCACTTGTCCTTTCCCAAGATAGTCATTGAAATTTCTTTTTGACGACTGTGCTTCGGGCAGTATAGCTTCGTCTTCAGAATTTCATAATCACGGATGTATATCTATGACCTTTGTCGTGTGAGGGAGTGAAGAAAGAATAGTGAGGGAGCGTTTAACTTACGAGTTTCAGCAGCTATTTAGGAGGGAATGAAGATGCTCTCTTCCTCTCATTTCCACGAGCTTCAATGCCCTTGGAGAGGCCATAGTAGGCGTGCAGCCAAAACATATAGGCCAACGTGCCAGTGCCTACCATTCTTTGCTGGGACAATTGAGTGTCTTCAATGCTAACATCAGTTGGAGGCCCGATCATGCTCAATATTTCTTTCTTTCTGGCTTCAATCTCGGCGAATCTTCCTTCATCTAGTGTCACCCTTCTTGCCCCTCTGTTCCCCTCCTCCCTATACTCCACGCCGTGCCTTGCCTCTGTTTTCTCACTGCTTCTCGTCGCTTCCCTCTTCTCGATCACTCCCTTCCTCCGACGTAACTCTATTTGCGTCATTGACCATCCTCCTTTGCACCCTCACTGTCGTCTTTTTACCAGCACCATTGGTTTTTCTTCTTCTTTTTTTTCTCTGAAGGGATTGATTAGGTGGGTGCCCTGTTGGAAGGCTCCATCTATTGGTGGGTGGGAGGAGCACCTGTTGGAAAACGGGTCCAGCGTCCCGTCAACAAATTGTATTTGGAGTTATACTGAGTGTGAGTAAGACTACTCGTTCACATTCCATGAAAGCGGGGCAACGATGATTGCCCTGGTTTTCAAGGGATTGATTACCTCTTCAGGCTGCATCTAGAAGCAAGATCTGTACTCTTAGCCCACACAACCGTTCACCTACACAAATTAACAGATAGAAAAGGAACCAAGTTCAGCCCCCTCCAAACCATTGAAGCTCCACCAAAGCATTAACTCGCAGGGGAAGAGATCAGGAAACTCTGAGGTCGGGGGTATGGGGATGGAGGAAGCAATCTTGGTTCAATCGTGTAATGTGAGCCAGTGGTCTTTGACGAGGTCCCCTTTATCGCCCCCCTGTTCCCCTTTCCATTCCACTTCCCCTATCCATCACCCCCACTCTGTAACGTGCCAGCTTCCGTACCTGAACGAACCTCGGAAGCCCTGAGTTATGACAGGTGTCCAGTGTTCATGGCTCTTTTGACTATCCTGAGGAAATTGAGCTTATTGGGGGTCTCAACCCTGATGGGCACCGTACTTGACCATGGATTTTTTTAATTTTATTATTATTATTATTTTTAACTGAAGGCCCTTTTGCAAGGCCTCTCTAGCCATGCATGTCAGCTAATATGATTCTGACTAGAATTCAACCACAGATTCTGAATCAATCCTTGGGTGAGAAGGCCTTCCCCTCCACAAACTAGAGCGCTACAACAGGTGACACATGCCACTTTCCCAGATCTGTCTAGTAGGCCTCATGCTCCCACAGCTATTGGTCTGTCACAGGGCGGCGCAACTCGCCCCAGCAAACCGACCAGCAATGTTGTGGCCGCAGCTATCCTCAGGCCCTGAAAATGACGGCAGCAGGTTTTGAACCCAGCACCTATTCAGTGCAGCTCGGGCTTGAAACTTACTGAGCTTGCGGACAGGACAATTGCTGCTTCCCGCCAGTAGATGGAGGCTCGACATCGAAGAGCACAGCTGCAACCAAAGCCACCTTAAAGTTGCAGCTGCTCACAATAATCTGATAGCTGATATTTTTGTTGTGCTTATTTGTGTATAGTATTTGATGAGTGATTTTCAGCCAGTCGTCTGCTAGATTGTGAGTTTGGCCTTCTCCTTTCCATAAATAATATTCTATACAATCTTATATCATTTACTAGTAGCTCACTATAATTATGATGGGACGCTGGACCTGTTTTGCAGCTTGGCTGGTTCTGCATCTGCAAGTGGAAGCCGGGGCTAATGGCCCCGGTCTCTTTTTTTTTTTTTTTTTTTTTTTTTTTTTGAGAATAGCCCCTGCATAAGCCTTCCATCCCAGCGGTGGTGAGTGAACCGCCAGGATCGAGGGCTAGGCTGTCGGGGTGCTCCATCTATTGGTGGGGAGCAACACCTGCTGGAAAGCGGGTCCAGCGTCCCAATTATACATCTTTTGTAACACAGAGTTTGCTGTTGTTTCCAGGGCTGTGGCCGAGTGATCTCATAGAACCAAGGACTCCCATCATTGTATTTCATCTTTGATAATCAAAGCCTTGGAAACAGAAAAGAAGAAGAAAACAAAAGAAGAAAAAAGCTGAAAAAACAGAGATCTAAGCTAGAAAAATATAACAAATTGAAGCACAAGAGATCCAGGGACTAAAAAGTGGGACCACACCCCATGTCTCCCCAGGTCTGCGCTGTCTGATTTGAGGCACATAGGAGGACCTTTCCTGTGTAGTCCAAAGAAGTTCTACTCTCAAGTGCAATAATGTGTCAGCGGACAGCTGCAGCACCCCTGATTGAGCTTCCTCTTTTTTTTTGCATTTTACATAAACTTTGCAGGGGGCACCTGCGCACAGTTGCCTCTTTTCTTGTCTTTTTTTTTTTAATCGCAGAAGTCGGTCTGAAAGTAGATCATATCAAAAACAGTCTATAAGTGACATAGAAAGCCGTATTTCATCCAATTTCCTAGAGATCTGACTCAGAGGGAAATGATAACCTCCTGCTTTCAGGGTTTGGAAGCTGACCACACACATTTACCCAAAATGTTCTGAAGCCGACACCATGATTGTTCCTTCATTCTCCTAGAAACATGCATCATCACCCTTAGCAGCTACAGATAGGTTGGAACTTGGAAGTTTGAAAAAGCAAATTGTTCTCCATCTGTGAGGCCAGATAAAACTTCCACAGATAAAAGATGGATACTGAGATCCCCCAAGCCTTCTCCCCTTCCCACACCTCTCCTTGCCCACAAACGCAACCCCCAACACCAAGCAAAAAGGGCTTGGAGGAGGAGAAGACAAAGAACAGAACCCAAATGATGTCATCTCTACTTAGAGAGGCAAACAAGGTCATGGCCCCACTTAATGGGGGGGAAGGGGAGGGAGCAAAACAGGAAAAAGGTGACGATTCCATCCCATGGAGCCTTTTTCCTTGTTTCTCTTTTCTTCTCTTTTTTACTTTTTTTATTTCAGATTTCGGTTTTTTTTTTCTGGGCCCACATGCGTAATGGTCCCCGCTTTGTACGTGTGGAGCATCCATGCCCTTAACTATGAGTATACTGCAGTCACTTTCCCAATCAAGACCAGACACTTGCATGTTCTGGCAAATGACTTTTCTTCTGCCCACCTTCACTCCCGACAACCCCTTTCGCTTTCCCTGACCACTGACCGGCGAAGGAAAACTAAACTATGACCTTCCCTTCAGCCCTCCAAGAGTTCTGCATTTATGTAGAGGCACATAATCATGGCCCAACAGCTCACAAATGGCAAATCCTTCCCTGCTGCAGGTCCAGGCGCGACCCCACTTCTGATTTTGATGCTCTATCTCCGTGTGGTTTTCTCCTTCAATTTTGCCCTAAGCTTCGACTTAGTGCTCAACTTCAGTGTCTTTTTTTGTTTTGGGAAAACTAGGGCACTGTCATGGTTTCAGTTTGAAAATGCATTTTAGTCACTATGTCGTGAATGTTGTGTCAAACGGAGGAAAAGCGTGAATGTATACAACCCAGCTTTAGGGTAGAGTGGGTATGTGTTGCATTCGAGGGATGCCTGAACTCTATTTAAAGCTCCAGGCCATTCGTGGGCTGCTGCACATGCTGGGAACCAGGCCCAGCATCCCATATGAAACTACAAGCACTGAAATTCCGGGACCGATACCCGGATTCACCTGAGAGAATCTGAGAACAAACCAAGAAATTTTCGAAATCCTGAGTAAACTGCCAGCCTGTTAAAACCAGCTAGCACTGGCAACCGGAGAACCTGTTTTGAGCCTCTCCGAAAATTTACGAGGCCGAGCACAGTAGATAAAATGAATCGGCGGCGTGCGGCCTCCTAAAGGGGCCTGTGGCCGATAGCTGGCATCTACTGGTGCTTTAAACTGTGCCCTAGTTACCCCTTTATTGTTTTATAACAGAAACTCCTAGCAGCTGAGGGCATCACTTGAGGAGGTGGTAAGAGCATTCTTGTGAAGTGGTCCCCTTATTGGAGGCTTCCTCTATTGCTGGGGAGCTTTACCTGCTGGAAACCAGGTCCAGTGTCACAAACGGAATATGTTGTAGAGTCAAGCAGATGTGTAATGAAGTGATACGCTCCACTCTGAGCAGTGGAGGGGTGGCTAGTATTCTCTCACTGGCCCCTGTACTTGTGGGGTCCCTGCATACGACCATCCCCTTCTTTGTTTGAGCCGTAGTGAATAAGATATTGGGCACCGGTGTCTTGCTGTAGAACAAATCGAGAATGGAACTGACTGGAGAACAGTTGCAGGCTTAGAGCATGAGGACAGCAGAAAATGCACATGATGGCTAAAAGACCTTAAACACCCAAAGGAAGGGTGGAAAGGGGTTTTAAAGCACGAGTACACCACACATTGGCCTGCGGGCGTCAGCATGAAACCTGCACCACTTCAGAGGCTGCAGATTTTTTTTTCCAACGGCGCCCCTGGCCATGCGACGCCTCCGAGTTTTGCTTGTGGCGAGGGCATACCTGCAGGATGCCACCCCAAAAGTCGGCTCTTGTTTTTCTTTCCCTTCTTTTTTTGCCGTGGGTGGATCTTGTGGGACACCAACCCGGGTTGTCAACTTAGCATTAATAAACTAGAATGGAATAATTATAGCAACAGAGGTGTGCTTCAATTTCAGAGATAACGTACATAATACCTCTATGTTGGAAAGCCAATAAACTAAAATAAGCCTATAATGGTTCTGAGGGGAGAAAAGAGACATGGAACATGCACTGTCACATGATTGCAGAGTGGTGCAAATGGATGATTCACATGATTGCAAACAGAGAGCTCACATCATGCATGACATCCTGGTCCATGCATATTCACAGGATAGATGGTGAAGACTGAAACCAGTTGTCCACGAACTCCCTTTTTTTTTTTTTTTTTTTTTTTTTTTTTTTTAAACCCCCCGTCCAGTGTTAGTGGTGCTGATAAGAGCAGTCACCACTAGCACCTGGGGAGAGGCTCCATCTATTGGTGGGGAGAAGCACCTGCTGGAAAACGGGTCCAGCGTCCCATATACAAACTGAATTTGGAATGTATAAAAACAGGATTGTGGAAGAAGTATTTGGCGGCCTAAGTCTAGGCTGAAGAGGCAGATCGTACTCTCTGAGTACTGTATTTAAAGTCATGAACTGGGTTAATATGTATGAGGGACGCTGGACCCGGTTTCCAGCAGGTGCAGCTCCCCACCAATAGAATGGAGCTAATTTAAATAATTAAAAAAAAAAAAAAAAAAAAAAAGGATTGTGTAAGGTTCCTGCCGGCATTGATTACCCTGGGATCCAGGGGATTGACTGAGCAGGCAATTTGGAGAGAGGGGGAACCTCTTCGCCCTGAAACCGGCGCCCAATCCCTGCTGCTACACACTAGTTCCTCCCTCCCCCTACTAATGAATGCTTTAGAGACCAGGGTAGTAGCTGAGCAAGAAATTGGACAGTTTGAAGAAATGGGGAGTTTATTGGGGGGAAGGGGGAGCCTCTTCACCCTGAGACTGGCGGCAGGTATTAACTACTACACCCTAGTTCCCCCCTCCCCTACCAACCCCAATCCCACATCTTGGTAGTCTATCACTGACTCATGTAGATTGGTCCTACTACGAACCCCTTCCTCCGTACCACTGTTCTCCCACCATGGCTAAAGCTGGTGGCGGGAAAGGTTCTGGGAAGTCTGAGGCAGGGCGCCACGGTATGTCTGGGCAAACATTTGTCCACTCCTGAAACTGAAGATGATAATCCCTGTCTCCATGCACCACTATTTCCCCCTTCCCCTCCCTTTCCCCTTCCCCTTCCCAGCGGATTTTTGCAATAGAATTCTCCAGGGTCCCCCCCAGCCAGTCTTTGCTGAATTGTTGAATATGCTTTTTTATTTCTGCTTTAATATGTGACGAACCACTTCCCAAACCAGTGCTATCTTTCGTACCCCTTTTTGCTTGTATCATACCAACCCCACAAAAACCCCGTTTCGTTTTCTTGAATTTGGGTGCCGCGTTTTTGGCCCCCATCTTTCGGAAGCTTTTTCGACTCCCGGGTTCTGCTTTTCCTTTCTGCAATTAGGGAAATACATAGGAAATTATGTGTGCCTTAGCGAACGCACTGGGAATTGGGCTCGGCAGTTGGGAATTCCGGGATAAGCGGAACATCGACGTGTCCTTTTCGTGTGTGTGAATGTTCTTGGTCGCGTTGGGGAAAACTCTCGGAATTTTGTGCGAATACGAATTGGCATAGGATTTTCTTTTCCCGCATCGCTCTTTCGCGCGCGGATATGGTGATTTCAATTTTGAATTAGGCTGTAACTGTTTCAGTGCCTTTTTCTCTCTTTTTGTTGACGGCGCCGCGCGTGCAAAGCTTTCTCCTCTCTGTCCCCCGCATCGCTCCCTCCCGCGCTCCTTTCCCCTTCTCCCTCCTCTTTCTCTCGCCCCGTAACTGTTTTCTTTCACTCTCTCCCTCTCCCGCCTTGCTCTCTACGTGCCCCTTTTCCTTTCTTGATCATCTGAATCTTGGACCCGTCTTGCGCCACTTCTCGCGCCTTTTTCTCCCCTCCCCATCTGAGTCTGGCGCCCGACGCCCGGTCGATCCATCGATAACTCCCGCTCGCCAATCAGGTGCGTGGATCAATAGGACCTTCCTATTGCGCGGCGAATCTGATTGGTTGAACCTTGAGTTTCGAGGGATCAACATGGCGTTCGTAGAGCATTCTTCTCAAAATCTTCTCCTCCTGCTTCTCCTCTTACAACTCAGTTTTCCCGTCGCTTTCTCCCCCTTCTATCTCCCCTGTCGCAACTATAAAACCCGCAAGCGCGTCCGCAAACCTCTCTTACGTTCTCGACTCTCAAGCTAGCTTCCGGGAAGTAGTGGCTAGGCAGAGTGTTTGATGCGAGTCGGAAAGTCCTGTCGGGCTGACGATAGGCTGGCCGGTTGCGCGCTGGATCGCCACGACGGATTGTGGGATCTGGGCGAACCGTGTCGAGTCTACGACAGCGGGGTGACGATCGCAGTGGTGGGAGTTAGCACGCGGGGGGCGGGATCGTCAGTGCGGGTATGAGGATCGATGATTGGAGTTGAGTGAGTTATTGGCCCGGGGCCATATTGGAATTAACGGCGAATGCGCCTTTGTCGTTGCGGATCTTTCTCTCTGAACTTCCTTCGTTTGGGTTGCGTCATCTCCTCTCTAGACTCTCTCCCCCCCCCCCCACCTTCCCCTTCTCCTCTATCTTTGAATAATGATGTGTCTCGATGCTTCTCTCCCTCTCTCTCTTTCCCTCTTCTGGATGAGCATGAATCTGTATGCTTTCCTTGCGTGAAAGAACTTCTTCCGGAACTCTTCCATTAGTTTCCTGGGTAATCCTACTGCGCAAGGACCCCGTCTTCTTGTCTTGTGAGCGGTGGATGCGTGTGTACGGTGCAAGCGATCCATCTTTTCCTGTGCATGGCTCATTTTTCGCATCTTCCACAGTTAATGAATGTATGGAAATGGGCGTCTCTTTGGCGTTGATTAAACGATTGTAGTCGGGATTTTGTCCGAGAATGCAAGAAAGTTTAGATTTGTGGCTCTGAGTGCACTACGCATGCCATCTGCCTTATGCTGTCCGACATCAGCAGCCAAATCACGAGGCGGCCTCGAGAAACAAGGCGTCGGGGATCAACATCGCGCTGGCTAACTAAACCTAAGCCGCGGATCGGTCCCTTAGTTATATGCGTGATTAAACTGCTGAAGTGTCTTCTCTCTCTCTCTCTCTCTCTCTCTCTCTCTCTCTCTCTCTCTCTCTCTCTC
>BFEA01000084.1:463284-475459 GCA_003427395.1 Chara braunii
TGTGGAAAGAGGCCCAGAAAAACAGCAAGATGGGGTGTGCCAAGGATTTTTGGAAATTGAGTGTGGGGACACAGATGGAACTGAAATCCCCCGTGTTGGTCAAATGAAGCAAGTCGATTGCTTTCGCGCGTTGCGGAATGCGCGCATGGGCACGACGCGAAAAGAGAAAAATCCAAATTCAATCCAAAAAGTATCGTCGGGCTTCCCACCGGGCTACAGCCCGTCGTTTAGAACGGAAAGGTTTTGGCACGCTCCGCGTGTCTCGTTTTCGTATCAAATCTCGTCGTCGTTCGATGGTCAGTTTCGAGTTCGACGTGGATGGTCTCAGTCGCGTGGCTCTTTCTTTATGCTCGTCTTCACTCCGCACACGGTAGTGGAAACCCCTAGATTCGTAGCGCTAAAAACGATGACATTCGGTGCATAGAGTGCACGACCAGTGGGGTTCTACTGCCGTCCACGGGATGACGATCAACTCGTTGAATGGTAACAATATCGAGTAAGGTGGGAAGTGCGTATCGATAATGACAAACCCAACCTCTACGAACCCTGAACAACGATTTGCCGAAGGGAAGTAGTATCGTCCGCCGATTTGTGCAACGGCTTCTCGTACGTCCCATTCACATACACGTGTCCTTCCCTCGTTTTAGGGAAATGGCCGTGTATGCGCCCTATGAATTTCGGAGCGATCAGCGCGTGGGAATTTTTCGTTTTTGAAATTCGAACTAATGTCGAGCCCCCGCAGACTCTCGGAATTGTTTTTCTTTCCTTTCCTTCTTTTTCCCTTCGGGACAGAGTCATTGATGTTCGGTGGGTAGAAAGTGAAAACAAACTTACTCAAAAATATATAAAGACTGTAAACATATATATTTTACAAAAACGAAAAATTCAAGTAGGAGACAAAATAGCTGGTAGACATGGAAATAAGGGAGTCATTTCAAGAATATTACCTAGAGAAGATATGCCTTATACTCGGAGTGGCTTAAGATGCTTGGAGTCGCTCAGTCAGAGTGGCTCGACGGGTAGGTGTTTAGAGTGGCTCGACGGGTAGGTGCTTGGAGTGGCTCGGTCGGTAGGTGCTTGGAGTGGCTCGGTGGGAAGGTGTTTGGAGTGGCTCGGGTGGTAGGTGTTTGGAGTGGCTCAGTGGGTAGAGGTTCTTGGAGTGGCTTCGTCGGTAGGTGCCTGGAGTGGCTCGATCGGAACTGCTTGGAGTGGCTCGGTCGGTAGGTGCTTGGAGTGGCTCGGTACGTAGGTGCTTGAAATGACTTGGTGTGCAAGTGCTTCTTGTATGTATGTCTGTGTGTGTGTGTATGTGTCGGTCTCGGTGTATGTCTATGTGTGTGTATGTGTGTATGTGTGTATGTGTGTATGTGTATGTGTGTGTGTTTGTCCATGTGTTTGTGTATGTGTGTGTGTGCCCCTGTGGGAGTGCGAGAGAGAAAGAGAAGAAAATGGGAAACTGAACATTGGGAGCGCGACGAAAACGAAAAAAAAACGGGAAAGCGAAAAAAGAAAAGAAGCGAGCAGCGGGAACGCGACGGGCTGCCTGCACCGAAACTGACCAAACGAAAAAAAAAGGAAAGTGGGAGCACGACGAAAAAGAAAAGAAAGCGGGAAAGCGAAAAAAGAAAAGAAGTGAGCAGCGGGAACACGATAGGCTGCCTACATCGAAACTGAAGAAACAAAAAAAAAAAGGATGCGAAGCGGGGATGACGGTCGCTGCAGTGACCAAAAAGGGGAAAGCGGTGTCGAAAGCGACGGAACGAGAAAAAAAAGGGGTAATTAGGGGGTAATGTGTGCGTGGGTGTGGGTGCGTGGGTCTGGATGGTTGTTGTTGCGGCGGGGGACGGCGGCCAAAAAGGGGACAGCGGCGCCGAAAGCGACGGAACCAACAAAAAAAAGGGGGAAATGTGGATGTGGGCGTGGGTGCATGGGCCTGGATGGTTGCTGCTGCGATGGGCCGAAACGAAGAAAGCGGCGCCGAAAGCAAAGAAACGAAAAAAAAAAGGGAAAATGTGGCCGTGGGCGTGGGGGTGGGCGTGGGTGCATGGATGTGTGGGTGTGAATGGTTGCTGTTGCGGCTGCCTGCGTCGCACTGATGCCCTTTTGCCGCTAACGGAAGCAAAAAAAGTGGGATAGCGGCAAAAATGAAAAAAATTGTCGATAACACGAGCAGGAAAAGTGAGAGCGTGACAAAAACGAAAAAAGAAAAGAAAGTCGGAAAGCGAAAAAAGAAAAAGAAACGAGCGGGAAAGTGAAAAAAAAAAAAAAGCGAGCAGCGGGAACGCGACAAACTGCCTGCACCGAAACTGACCAAACAAAAAAAAAAAAGGACGTGACAAACGGTCTGCATCGGAATTGACCAAACAAAAAAAATAGGGGGGACGACGTCCACTGCAGCGGCCAAAAAAGGGAAAGCGGCGCCGAAAGCGACGGAACGAAAAAAAAGGGGAAAGACGGCCGCAGCAGTGGCCAAAGAGAAAAGAAAAATCCAGCGGCCTAACTGAGTTGGTAAGGCACGCAAGTGACATTCAGGAGGTCGTGGGTTCAATCCCCATTGGCCTCACCTTCCTGGGCATGCTTGGCGCCCGCCACCAAGAGATAGACCACTCGATCCCCCGATCAGCATTGAGCAGAGTCTGCTGATGTTTGTAGGGGAGGGGACCTGAGGGGAGGCACTGGGATTGGTCATGTTGGCATGGTCCCTGATGCTACCGGCCGTCCCCTAGTTGGTATCGCCCACCTGCAGGACGGGAGAAGCACCAGCATGTTCTCTCGTGAACACGGTTCTGGTTACTACGGGGTTTTCCCGTATCCCTACGGGGGTCAAATTGAGAGAAAAAAAAAAAAAAAAAAAAAAAAAAAAAAAAAAAAAAAAAAGGAAACAAAACGACGGAGTCCATCCACGAACAACAGATTGAAAAAAAAAGTAAAAAAAAAAGTGTCCCTTATGTTGGGATTGCGGTCCGATACAGGATGCTACAGTACTTGTCAAGAACTAAATTAATCGAGGCAGCGTGGAATCCGCCATGCCTGGCTGGCAGGGTGCTACAAAGACCTCACAACAAAAAGCAAAGAAAGAAAACGACATCCCTCACAGTCCTCACATACTGGCTAGATACATTCCTCAAAGCACGGGTGTAACTTCCACCTACGTGAGGGTCTTCCCCACGTCGGTGGATTCATAGAGTCTCCCTTCATTTTATTTTTTTCCCTCTCTTTTTCTTTCATTTTTTGGCCTCCATCCCTGCACTGTTGAAATACAGACCCAAGTTGTGAATTATGTAGGGCGGCCCCGCCACGCCCCGCCACGCGACATCTGGGTCGTGGCCAATCTGGGATGTGGGCGAGACATCTCGGTCGTGGCCAATGTGGGGTGTGGCCGAGACAACTCGGTCGTGACCAGTCTGGGGTGTGGCCGAACCATGAGGCTTTTTTTTTTTCCCGGTCGTGGCCCAACCATGAGGTTTTTTTGTTCTCGGTCGTGAGTCGTGACCAATGTGGGGTGTGGCCGAGACAACTCGGTCGTGGTCCAACCATGAGGCTTTTTTTTTTTCTTCCTAGCCGCGGCGCGGCAGGCGACCTAAAAAAAAAAAAAACAAAAACAAAAAAAAAACACCAACGGCCATGTGCCTGACTGAACTGCTCGAAAAGGTCAGCCCAAGTTTCCACTGCAATTGAAACTCGGACCCTGACGAAACTGCGAAAACACAGTTTGAAATGCAATTAGAAACTGTAACCCTCACTGCGCCGTAGTTATTTCATTATTGACCCGCCTACCACACTGTGCGACGTTAGGGTTTGGACACACAGGCACATCCTGACGTGCCAGCAGCCTGACGTCGGATATACTTCAAAAGAAAGTAGTCCCCAAAAACAAATAGGGACCCAGTCCACCTAAACAGTTATCTCATCGAGCAAATGGGTATTTCGAAGTCTGAACAATGTACATAGGTTCAAACCCCAACCCAACCAATGCAAGCAAATTTTTTTTTTTCTTTTTTTTTCACACACCCCTAGTGATGCTAGTACCTGGTCTCAAACTAGGTTCATGTACAGCCAGGGGGTCCAGCATTTTACAAACGCCGGACCCTCAGGAACAACAAATTTTGACGAGTTTTCGGCAAAAAAATTCGGTTTCAATTTCGTTCAAAAAATAAAACATGTCAATTTTGACGAAATGGCCATTTTTGAAAGAAAAGGATCATGAGGAATCATGAGATAGCATTTTGGAAACCGGGTCCAGCGTCCCTTCGCTAACTATCCTGTACTTTCCAAGCCAAGACCCAGGGTTGGGGCCCATCGGGGCTTTGGGGGGCACCAGTGGTCCTTGTTTGTTCCCCGACCCACCTTCCTGGTCACACTACCGCACTTTCCTTTGAGAATGTCTGAAGGAGCGTCTAAGATCTGAATATCTGATCATAAGAAAACTGAAAAGTTATGAGGGATCTGAAAAAGGTCTGAGAATCGTCCTCTCTCGGTCACATTGAGATATAGTGGGCTGAGTGAGATGATGTGACCAGATTTAGGTTCCGGCTCGAATTAAACTGCGGCTGTAGGGTTATTATACAGCCACTCAGAACCCCCACTGAATTCATCATCAACTCCAAATGTCTCTACGCCCCCAGATATTCCTACAGGGCCAGCGGGTGAGGGGGAAACGGATCATCGAAATCCTGAGCAGGTCTCAACCGCTCTCTGGGATCCACCCTTGTCCAATCCTTAAAGTAAAGCTGATAGTTTCTTTCCAAATCGCCCTCTTGTCCCTCTCCATGTCCTTCATTTTGTTGCCGATCCAGCCTGTCTCATGTCCAGCTCACACTCGCGATCCAACCCTCCCTCTTCCCCGCCAGCCAGTCTTCACACAACCGGGATATAATTTTTTTAATGTCTACCTTGCTGTGCATCTGACTCTGGTTTTCCTTAGCTCTCTGCCATTGTGTCGTGATCTCATGCTGGAAAAGCAGTCCTATCTGGTTTGTGACTTCCCCCTCTTCCACCCTGACCCTCTCCAATTCCAAAACGCATCTTCTCCACCATATAGCCCATAGGACAGTACGCCTGCCCAGAGAAGCGGTTAATGGAAGGCCCAAAATTCGGCGAATTTTGGCGAATTTTTCACCGAAACTCTAGGTTACCAATGGTCCGGGGGGCGGTCGTCTCCCCCGGACGTCTCCCCCATACGTCCGGTACCCCAATCGTCCGGGAAAAAAAGTTATTTTTTTGTAAGAAAAAATATATTTTTGTTTTCGGTTTTCGATTTTTAACTCATGATTGACTGCGAATTTGAACATGACTTCAAGGCAAAAGTTGCTTGTATTGTTATGTTACATAACATATATGTTTTTCAGATTTTTCTGAGAGCTTTTGTGTTTTTTTTTTTTTTTTTTTTTGCACTAGGTCGGACAATCCCTGTCCGGTCGGACATCCGACCAGACGTCCCGTCGGACATCCCAGACGGTCAGGGGGGTCCCAGACGTCCGATCCAACAACCTAGCCGAAACTGCCGTATTTCCCTAAATTTTTACCTTTTTCTCGGTTTTTCTTTTTGCATGTTCGACAACATTGCTTGTAGCGACGTGGCGAAAAACCCTGAATTTTTGGCCTTCCATTACCCACTAGTGCCAGAGAGTACATATTCGCTACAAAGGTGTTGTCACAAAACTGGGGGTAGTGTCCTAGCAGGATTGCCCTCCAGTCCCAAGGCCATGATGAACCTGGAACGATGTGCCGCCATATCCTATCCCACAAATACTTACTAATATATATTATATATATATATAATATATATATATATGTATGTGTGTGTGTGTGTGTGTGTGTGCGTGCGTGGGCGGACGGCCTCTCCAACTTTTCTTTCTTTTCCATTCTCCCGCCCGAGGCCCTCTTGTCGCCGCCCACGCTGGCCGCCGAAAACGCCAAAACGACAAAGAAGACAACATCAAAATAAAAGAGAAACGGAAAAAAAAGAAGGAAAAAAAAACGGAAACCGATCAAGAACAGAAAAAAAAAAAAAAGGGGCGCGCCACAAAACGACACTTTGAAATTCTTGCTATCCGACGGCCGGCGCTTCAAGATATTCCCTCGCATCAACGCCCGCCGCCGCCCGGCCTGATGAGCGCGGTCTCTCGTTTCTTGGCGCGCTGTGAACAATTCGGTATGCGCACCGCTCTTCAAGCCGCCCCGCCCTCCATCGCATTCATCCACCGACCCTCGCCAAAGCTTCGGGCCGATTCCGGCGCGAAGCGGAACACAACCTCCCCCCGCGGGCCGCTCGCGCTTAAGGGGTAGGATAATAATAATAATAATAATAATAATAATAATAATAATAATAATAACAATAATATAATAATAATAATAATAATAATAATAATAATAATAAATTAGTAATAATAATAAATGGTGAATAAATAAAAGAAAACAAATAATAAACTGTAACAAAATCTTAACCACAACAGGCAACGGAGGCACGTCCGGAGTCTTAGTAGAAGGTAAGTTCGTTCTTTTGATTAAATCTAGCTTGAATTCCACGCCAGATCCATCAAGGTAATCACGGAATAAGAGGGAGGCAATAATACCATCAATAATAAAAATGAAAAACAATCAAATCTAACAGCTAACCACCTGCTCATGCCAAGTGTCATACCCCTGCTACACTCGGTTCCAACTAACTAACTTCAACTAACTCCATTATTGAGGTTGCGGGTTCAAACCCTGGCGACCGAAACTGGGTGAAAAACCGTGAAACAAAAGTAGAGCTCCTTGTAAAAGGAACTAGCTCAGGGATAGGACAAACTCGATCCCCAAATCTGTTGTTTGACAATCTACATTGATACCTACTAAGTTATCTCCCACTTAGAAAAGAAGGGGAACAACTCTTGCTTAAGTAAAAAAGCAGTGAGGCTTAGCCCAACTAGTGGACCAACCCCATTTCTCGTTCTGTGTGTGTGTGTATGCCTGCTAGTCTGCGTACCTGCGTGAGTGCTTGTCGGCTTCAGTGTGTGTGTGATCCGCAAGGGCACTTGATTCATCGGAAGGCCCGAAGGGCCGGTACTTACGCGTGACTGTGACATAGAGGGTCCTAGACTCCCAGCGGGGACACACCCAAGTGGCAGGGAAAAATGCCCGCGACATTTAAAAGCAACGAAAAACACTCAAGCAGCAGGTAGGCCGGTACCACACCAAGTAGAGGTAGATGTGCCCGATACTCGAGGCCGAGCAGAAGAGGACAAAAGTTGGCGTTTTTGGAGGCCCAGTACTAGTAGGTAGGTGGGTACTAGGTCAAGTAGCCTGAGTCTAAACCCTGCGCAAACGATATTAGAATTTGCAACGCTGTCTCTCCCTGCAAAGGGACGAAGGCACTGGTTGCTTGGGTGGTCGCGCGGACACAAAGTCGCCACTTGAGAGGTGACTTCCTCTGCACATATGGGAGGCGGAGCTTGAACCTCAACCCCACTTGCGGCATACGAGTAAGGACAAAGGTACCGGTTGTTGTTACCTATTATGGTAGGCAGTGTGTTTCTCTTGGCTGCCCCGACCGCATGGTCGGGGTCATATTAATTTTCCAGTCGTCTTGAAATTTTATGGCGGAGAGACCTGCCGACTTTCTCATACTGGTCAGTCCGATGCTCGCGGACTCGTTCTAATTCATTTTCGTCTTACCGCCTGAGCCTTTGACTGATTTATATCGTGGTCGCTGCATCCCGCGTGACCTTTTATTGTTTTCTTTCAATCCTCTGGCCCTCGCAACCGAAGACTTTTAATTCTCACTAACCTTTACATGTTTTCGTACATGTCGTATCACTGCATATGGTCACCTAGCAACCTCGGCCTCAATGGTCGAGAAGTTTGTTTCACGGCGCTATGCCAAAGAATTCTTATTTTTGACTCCAGACTGCTTCGTTACGGCAACCGGCATCGATACTGTATCGAATGTAAAAACATGAGCAAATACCCGTGTAAGGGTGTTTGCTCCGACAACGGATGTCCCGAGTCCCGATCCTAAGGTCCTAGCTGGTCCCAATCCCTGATTGCCTCAGTTCCATCATGTCCCAGCAGGTAAGTCCTAGGGTCGGTAGGGTCTCGTAGGCTCTATAGGTCGAAGCGTCGCAGTCCGGTACAGTTATTTTTTTTCTGAACTGAGACATCAAACCACACAGCTGGAACGGTTGTCCACGACTCCCGGTGGTTTAGCCATGGTCCTCGAAAAACCCAGAAATTCAGCCCTTGCTCCACTTAGGGTCTTGTTCAATGCACCTGGAAAATCCTGTATTCTCCAGGACGATCGGAGAGGACTGGTGTCCCTAAACTGGTACATGAAATACGTAGCCAGGACTGTTGTCTATGTGGTCTGGGCATGGTCGTGGATGGGGCAGGGTACAGCCCATCGCTGCAAGTCCTTGAATTTGAAATGAGAACTTTCATATATTAATTGTGCTAAACCAACAGTACTTCCTAAAGTAGTGCCGGTTAACGCTACGCGATTTTAGGAAATGTATGGGCCACTACAGGAGCGCCCAAATTCATCCAACGAGAAACGTTTCTACTCTATTTTTTCCCGCGGCCGATAGCTGTGCCAAGTACTGGTGGTTTAAGCTTCTGATAAAAGGTGTTTGCTCTGGTGGTCAGGAAGGAAGACAGAGGGGGTTGCTGCCGCACTCATCAGATATAAATGCAGGGCAAGATGTAGAAAACAACAAAAAGTGGTGAACTGTCAATGCGCCCTATTCCACTTGGCCGCTTTTACACTTAGTCATCATAAATTCCTCTTGCCCAGCTGTTCGGAATACTGTCCTGCAGCCAGGTCACCTCAATACGGTGTCCCTATCTAGATGTGACATGCCTCATTGAGGGGTGAATATAATATCGAATGCAAGCCCTTATATACCCTCCTCCCACGGCCTCGTTCCTCCCTAGGCGCCAACGTAGACCTCTTGAGGATTCAAATTGACAATCAAGCCGAATTAAGGACTCAAAAAACTGGACCCAGGATGGTCACACTGAGGTAGGATAGTATCATAGTAGGGATAGGGGATGCACTAGGAGTGTTGACGCGAGGATGGGATGGGTGGTGGCCTCGCCTCCTCAGAGCGACCACGGCTGACCCCTTCCGGCGATCAATGTGTGCCTAGTAACTGGCCTCTACAACACCCTGACTTTATATTTAAAAAAAAAAAAGAAAAAAAAAAAGAAGAAAAGGATGCTGTAGCTGTTGCTGGTCTGCAAACATCGCTGGAGCATTTAATGTGACATTAGGCTCTTAGGTGGGATTGTGGCTGGAACAGCATGGTTGCATCGCGCATGTTCAAACACTGTTGGCCTAGCAACTGTGCCTGTGCATGTGATGACACAGCTCCCATGACCACAGCAACAACCGAACAGCTGGCTGTATATTTGCTGGAAAGGTTAAAGAACACTGGATACATATTGCCAGATGGCAGCCTAGCAAGCCATGCCTATCACCAATCGCCCAGGCTTTTTGACACCAAGCCAGGAGGTCATGGATACCTTCGGTGAAAGCCAGGGAAGAGGAATCAGTGTATCACGAATCCCTCCCCTGGATTTTGTGGTGTGGCGAACTGGCCAACTGGTCAAGACACATTTTTAATAGGGCCACAGTACAGCATAAGACTCTGAACAGGAATTTTAAGAGAACTTTTTTTTTTTTTTTTTTTTTTTTTTTTTTTTTTTTTTGTGTGTGTACAAAAAAGCCAGACCAACGTCACTAGGGAAGGTGATACGAGCAGCCTCCCCTAGTGCACGATCTGGTTGCTCCAATCCATTGGTGGGGAGCCACACCTGCTGGAAAACGGGTCCAGCGTCCCATTTGAATTTTGAACAGTTGATAAAGAGCAGAGGGTAAAAGAGAAACCGGCTGCCAGCATCGACTGCCCCAGTGAGACTGGGGGGTTAACTGAGCAGCTGCTAAGGGTCTCGTTAGACACTCCTAAAAGTGCCTGTTTTTAGGATTGCGTCTTGGTTGCACGCAATCCTAAATCCAATTTTGAGATCGAAAATGTGAAAACGGCATTAGGACGAGTCCTAAAGGATTTAGGATTCCCCAGGAAAAATCGTCCTAAATTTTCCAGTAGCCCCCGACCTACTGAAAAAATTCCCACGCTTCACGGACTCCTTGCATCATGTGCATGGCACCATCGACACGGAGTTGCTGGTGCAGAAGCAGTCCGTCGGGTCAGTGGTCGGACATCGGAGGTTTTCTGCGGGTCGACGAGGGCAACGGCCACGAACGGTAGCCGTTCGTGGGGATTGGACGGACATTGGCGACGCGGCTGCGTATACGCACATGAAAACCGGTCGCGGGAGACCTTTTAGGACGAATCCTAAAAGATGATTTTTAGGATTGCGTGTAACGACGCCGCACGAAATCCCAAAAATCCTTTAGGACTCGTCCTAAAAATTTTAGGATTCTTTAAGGAGTGTCTAACGAGACCCGAAGCATGAGTAATGGAGGACTGAGACCAAGAACCGGGGCCTGCTTCTTCATACATCTCGCCGGATGCCAGAAAATTACGCAGAAAACTAACAGTCCCTCCCCTAACCCATGGCCTGGCTCGGAAAATGGCCTGAGCCACTGGGGGGTACCAGTGGGTCCTCCTTCCATCTCCTTGCCCGTCTCAGCATTCCTCCCTGGCTCCATCCTTTTTTGAAGAAGGCTTCAATCTATTTGTGGGGAGCATCATGTGCTGAGAACCGGGCTCAGCGTCCCTTATGAACTTCATAGGTGAAAACGAGGTGAAAACTTGAGCCAAGAAACATTAGCATGAGGCAATCAGAGAAAAGCTATTTTGCTGGAAACCGGGTCCAGCGTTCCACGTCTCAGACTAACTGAAAACCAGAAACTGGGCGTCCCTGACCCCAAGACTGTTCCTTTCTTTCTGCCTGACGGGCACCAATCGTCCCGCCTTGTTTACACCTTCAAGTTGGCTAGTTCTCTCCTTGCAGGGCTTCCACTATTGACGGCGGGTGGGGGGGGGGAAGGTTCCCCGAAGTCGTGTGCAGGTCTGAGTGGGATCCTAAAATAGATGACTGTCCGGTCTCGAAACTGCAGCCTCTAGTGTGATTAATTTCCCCTAACTCGTTTTTACGTTCCGCAACCCGTTGACGAAACCCTTGAGACGGCCGCCCTTGAAACTTAAGTGCTGACGGCATTGCACCGGGAACAGTGGTGATTGGTGGGAAAATCCCAAAAAAAAGAAAAAGTTCCGTATATTCCCCCTTTTCGAAGGGTCCAGCCCTTCAGCCTCAAGTGACCTCCTGAGGCTCCCTTGAGATTTCCATTGTTTTGGCTGGGCCGCACTTGAGTTTCAAGGGCGGACCCTTGAGATGCAAAATGTGGAAACATTCCAGACATCCAAATCGATGTAATTAGGAAGGAGTGGAACGATGCTTCCTTGAAACTCAAGCATTTTCAAGCGGTGTCGAACGAGGCCCTAAGCACTAGTATGAGTATGCCCTCAGTGTGTGCATCAACGGCACCCAGCAAAATATTGATGTTTTGGCAACTGGTGCGGTTAGGCCCTCCTACCTCCATTCTTTGTTGTGATAGGTTCTGGTTGCATAGATCTAACATGAAAGGATCTTCCAAAAACTAGTTGACAAACTCCTCCCTAATTCCATTTCATTGACCACCAATGTGCAAACAATGTTACAGTAAGTTCAGTAACAAAATATCCTTTTTTTAAGACAACTTTCTTTGTTATGCATAAACTGCCTTGAAGTTTTCATTCTTTCTTTTGGGGAGGGGATAAAAGGAAAGGGGGCGGTTAGTGGACAATGATGGTTGTAACTTCACCAGAGGGGAAACATCCTTCCTTGCACACCAGTTGATGTGGCTCAGTGGTTAGAGCGCCGGTTGGAAATGCGCGTTGTCGTATGAGGTTGCGAGTTCAGAACTCAATTGCAACCTTGCGCATGGACACCGGCAGGGCGTTAGATTGATGCACGGCTGGACATACACTCCCTTGGGCTGACGCATGCTACTATTACAGACACTGCCTGCACACCACCCAAGGGTTGTTCATCGTGTTGTATGTCGGTTCTGGTTAGGACCTTGGGGGGGTCCTTGTCCAACTTACCCCGTTCTCTCGTCGAGATACACATATGATGCTGCCTTTTTTTTTTTTTTTTTAGTCACAAACTGAATGGTGTGCCCTGCATA
>BFEA01000084.1:492079-511388 GCA_003427395.1 Chara braunii
CGTGGTGACATTGAAAAAAAAAACAAAAATCGGAATGACCTACAAAATAGCAAAAGAAAATGCTTATTTTGGCTGGTTGATTTTTTTTTTTTTCGTTTTTAATTAAAAAATAATATTATTCTTGAAAAACAAAAATTGAAAAAATTATAGGGAGTTACCCTTCGATGTCCTTCACCCTCCTATAAAAAAACAAATATACCCCCCTAGCCAAAAAAAAAAAAAAAAAAAACATACCGCTCTCCGTGAACTCCATGAACTCCATGAACTCCCGTGAACGTGAACGCTGTGAACTCTCCCGTGAACGTGAACGCTGTGAACTCTATGACCGGCTCCGTTCACAGACCCCGTGAACGGTGAACGGGGGTACGACACTGCCCTTAAGACTTCCCCACTTTCCCCAAAAATCCTTGTCACACCCCTTTTCGCACTTCCAGGCCCACACTCCACTCCGATCAGGAAGTCGCGTTGGGCGTGAGGTTGGTATCGGAGCTCGACACGTGGCTAGGGTCTTAGGATTGATAACACGTTAATTAGGCGACCTGGCTAACCGTGGGCGACCTCGCCCTCGGAACGCGCATAGACGCGACCCTATCGTCACCAGAAGCAGATCGGCTAACCGATGAGCAGCCAATATGGCTGCCAACGTGCAAAATCCAGTTCCGCAACAAAATGCTAATCCACCTAATCAACCTGCCTCACGTGCACGAGCTCCCATGTCGCCATCAGATCTCTATCTATTTGATCTGGCGCACCATCTCGCAGGAGCATGGATGGCCACGCTTAAAGCACAACAGTACGATGATCACGAAGCACAGATCAACATTCCGACTCGAATGGGAGGAGACACTCATCATTGGTATAGTATCTATGTATGGGTGGATCTCCCGACCTTCGAACGGGATTTCATGAATCAATTTGATTATGTCCACCCCGAGCAAGCGCTGTACATGATCAAGGACCAAGTGCAAAAACCGCTCGAATCCGTTGCGGAATATCGAAACCGGTTCTACCGAATGTTCGTAAAAATCGAGCGAGGTGAGCAAGTAGGGAGAGATTTGTTCATTGACGGAGTCCGCAGTCGAACGATAAGGGCAAAGTTGCGAAAGCAATTTTCCCCCATCGCTCATACGCTACAACAAATTATGGTTGCTGCCGAAGAAATGGACGAAAGTTCGCGGCGAACTTCCTGGAAGGAGAAGATTCCCCTAGAGACGGAGATTCGACCGAGCTCGCTCGAGCAAGAGCAGAGCTTGCTGCTTTATAGAACAAATTCGAAAACATGGGGTTTGTATCAGGACATGTCACCTATATAGAACAAATAGGCCCTAAACAAGTAATCCTAAGTCAGACCCCGAGCATCTCTGCTCCTATGATGCCCCCGCCCGTCAGGGCATTACCCCCGCCGCCGGTAGAGGCTCCTGTACGATCAAACGAGTCGGCGACCATTTTCGAACTAAGCAAAACTTTGATTAGTTTGATTCAAGAAAGCAAAAAGGAGCAGCGAGAGCACAATGCTCGGCTGGAAGCCATGATGAGGAACATGCGACCTATTGCGGTGCGGACCCCTCCGATGCAACAAGGATTAGCCCCCTCCCCTGCTCTCGGAGGAGCTGCTAACAATCTGAATGTTTGCTACGCCTGTCATCAGCCCGGACATCTAGCCCGTGACTGCCCCCACCGACCCCCACAACAGCGGATCGGAGTCGCACCTATGGCTGTGGCCCCCATCGCCAACGGACCTGGACGAGTCGGAGCCTTGATGGAAGAAGTAGAGGGTGGGGGAAGTGCCTTGGCCACCACGGAAGAGGCCGCCGAGCTAATTCCGTGAGATCAGTTTATGTCGCTGGGATATTCTGGGCTAGGAATGATCGGAACAATCAGAACAGTGCCAGAACCGAAATAGGTGGCGGAGTGGCGACCGTCCTTAGGAAAAATGGAGTCGGGAGGACCCACCTTCGTCACAGGAGAGATCGATGTACTGAACATCATTCGAGCCTTGGATCATCGGATTCCCCTTCCGATCGGTCATCTACTCTCGATCTCTGAGCAAGCCAACGAGCGAATGTTACAGCACTGTAAAGCGAATCGAAAGCGATTCGCTCTCGCCCGAGCGCTGAACGTAAAAGCCAAAGGCCCCGCGCCGGAAGAAAACCCACCAAGCACTCCGGATCCGATACGGATAGGATTAATTTAGAAAGACGATCATTTCCTACGGATTAAACCCATTCCGTGGAAATCCGCAGAGTGCGATATAGAAATTTGGGGAATTCCTTACAACGCCATTATAGATTCAGGAGCAGTTGTGTTGGCTATTTCATTGAGAGTGGTCGAAAGGGCAGGCAGGAAAAACGATCTGATCATGCTCACCGAGAAAGATCAGCTCGTTTCGACAGATGAGGAAAAGATTAAAACTGTGGGGAAAATGACCAACGTCGCCTTCCGATTAGGAAAAGTACACGCGCATGGGGATGCCGTAGTACTAGATGTTAATACGTACGACGTTATTTTCGGACTTCCTGCTCTTGTGGCGTTACGAGCAAACCTGGATTTTGAACGACGATCGATCGTCCTCCAGAATACAGGAGGAAAACCATACGTTGTGCCCATGCGATTAACCTTTCGCACTACTATTAACGCGGTTCTGCGGGTTTCGCCGATGATGGTAGAGACTCTCCGCATGATCTCCTGGGACGAACCCGCAGAAGGGAAGCCATCAACTAATGATGCGGAAAGCAGTGACGAAGATGATCCGGAGATCTTGAAATTGGTACGACAATGTGTTTACTACTCGCCGCCCAAAACGATAGCGAGAACGATGCAACTGACCAGCCGAAAAATTCAAAGGACCAAGGCGATAATCTTGGGAGAGCCCCTCTTGTAGATTTTGAGGACGGTCGACTCTTTGGAACCCTCTCAAACTCTGTACGAAGGGATCGCCCCTCTCCTCGCCAGGTATAGCGACAAAAAACATTATTGAGACATTACGGAACTACCTAGGTCTTTACTAACATCGGCTAAAGAAGTGAGATTGTTACGTTTGGGGGCGGAAGCAAGCTCTCTGGAACCCCCTGGCGTTTTGAAGCAGAAACAGACAGACTGGGGATAAAGATTGCAACTAAGGAAGTGCCATGGCAGAATGTCTGCGACGGGATTACCCCGGAAGGACACGTGGCAATCCGAGAAGAAGATGCTCAGATGATGGCCACGGTGTTCTCCTGGCGATCGGATCATTCATTCATCTCGGGGCCTCCACCTGACTGGACAAAACAGGCGAACACGAAACAGATTGACTTTCGGATCTGGGACCAACTTTTTGAACTGCACGTTCCACAATATGTGCCGGATGAAATCCACCAGGTGATTGCGGATATTCTAACGGAATACCAAGGAGCAATTCGTGTGTCAGACACTGACATCGGGTTGTCGTTAGTAATCCAACATGAAATTCAGACAGGAAATCACTCCCCGATTCATTGCAAACCTAATCGCTATTCCTTGATTAAGCGCAAAAAGGCTCTCGAACGAATTCGGGAGTTCGAAGCCAGTGGTTGGATTAAACCCGCTATCGGACCTTGGTCCTTTCCTGTAGTATTAGTGCCGAAGAAAAACGGGGCGATTCGCATTTGCATTGATTATCGCAAGCTGAATGAAATCACGATCAAAGATGTGTATCCCCTCCTCCGGATTGATGATTTGTTGGATGCGATTGGGTGCTCTAATTATTTCAGCAAGTTTGATATTCGGCACGACTTCCATCATATTCTGGTAAGGGAAGAAGACCGACCGAACACGGCCTTTGTGTTGTTTGAGGGCACGTTGCAGTGGGTTCGGTGTCCAATGGGGATTTGCAATGCGCCTTCCACGTTTCAGCGAGCGATGAACATGACATTCCAGAATTTCGTCAACAAGATACGGCTGACGCAAGGGATGATCAACTTCTGTGTGATCGTGTACATGGACGACATCCTAGTCTATTCGGAGACCTATCACGAGCACGCGCAACACATCAAGTGGACATTGGGCGCACTGAGAGATGCTGGGTTCAAGATTGCGCTCGAGAAAAGCGAATTTTTCCTCTCGGAAATTTCGTTCTTGGGCTACGTCATGACACGTGGAGGATTGCGGCCGGACTCGAGAAAAGTTGCGGCGGTGAAGGAAGCCCCGGTTCCCACGTCACTAGCGCAGGTTCGAGCCTTCTTGGGACTAGCGTCGTACTACCGGCACTTCATCAAGGGCTTTGCCGCGATTGCACGACCGCTAACGAACGTGTTACGGAAGGACCAACCTCTCCGTTGGGACGCGGAGTGCCAGCAGGCCTTTGCAACCCTCATAGACGCTCTGGCAACGACCCCTATTTTGATTCGGCCGGATCCCTCGAAGCAGTTCATTCTCATCACGGACTGGCAACCGGAAGCTATTTCCGCTATTCTAGCACAGAAGGGGAACGATGGTCGCGAACACGTCTGACTCATCGAGTACGCGTCTCGAACCGTACCGGACGAACGAAGAAACGACTCCGCACCTCAAGGCGAGTGCTATGCGGTAGTTTGGGGAATTCAACACTTCCATCTGTATCTCTACGGACAGAAGTTTCGCCTCGTTATGGATCACGAGCCTCTGCTAGCGCTGAAGAAACTCACCAACTACACGGGCATGATTGGCCGTTGGGCGGTGCGACTACAAGAATACGACTTCGATATCGTCCATCGAAAGACAGAGCGGCACGGCAACGCGGACGGGCTGACACGTCTGCACCGACCTGTCAAGGTACCAAAGGGCGAGGAAATTACACCGTGGAAAGAGCCGGACTTGACCAACGAGCCGAAATACGGACAAGTGGCAGTTCTCCCATGTGGCAAGAAGCAAAACGGTGGCGATGGGTGATGGAGGTAACCCCACTACCCCTCTTTCTCCCCCTTCCTTCTCGTCTCTCCTCTCCCTGCCTGACAAATTTTGCTACTTTTGCGAAGCTATCTCCCGCGTATACGCGGTCTCCACGTGTCCGAACGGGGAAGGGTATGTCGATTGGATAGATTGTCGACAGTGTGTTGCACGAGCCTATGGCTCGTGCATCCAATACAGAAACGATAGTAAACCATGGTTGTGCCCCTTGTGCCGGACCGACAAGATTCCGACCGAGGCTCGCTTTTTGTATGCCACGTCAGAAGGATTGGAAAAGACCCGGAAGTTTAGAAGGGTCGAAGTATGGACGGATATTGGCTTAATTGCCACCCTAGTAGGTAACCCCCTCCAGGATTTCACTAAGGAAGATTGGAGGAGGGCCAACGAAAGGGCTCGGGATTACAGGTGGATAGAGGGGACATTAGAAAAACGAAAAACGGACGGCAGTGGGATTTGGATGGTAGTGCCGCATCCGTTCATGGGGTATGACTGGGTTAAGACGGCCCACGAGGAAAATGCGGCTCATTTTGCTGTACGAATCACGGAGTCCGCTATCGACAAAAATGAGTGGTACTGGTCCAATATCCGCGACGATGTGAAGTACATCGTCGCCAACTGATAAAGCGCCGATTCAGCCACCAAGATCGATAGTGCCCACGGTTGTTGAACGGCCATTTCAAAGAGTGAGCATGGACACTACCGACATAGTGGTGCCCCATGGCCCTAATAGTTGCGAATATTCAGTCCTATTGGTATTTGTCGACCATTTCTCGAAATGGATCGAAGCGTATCCTTGTCGCGCGTGGCAAGCCATGGAAATCGCACGGTATGTCAACCGTTTCCTCGGGATGCATCAGGATACGGAAGAAATCCTGACCAACAACGGGGCTGAATTCAGGGGAGAAGTGTCAAGGAATCTGGTCCTACATGGCGTCGCCATACGTAACACTGCACCCCATATGTCACAATCCAATTGGCTGGTCGAAAACGCTAACCGGGTGATAAAGACAGCGTTGCGACGAAACATCGCGGCACGGGATCCGAGACCCTGGCCCGATATCGTCGATCACATCCTGGCGGTCCATCGCGGAACGCCCCAAGAATCGACGGGGCTGAGCCCCTTCCAATTAAGGACCAAAAGTGTCGCTTGCGTTTCGATACCAAGCCTCCCAGATGAGTTTACATTGAACCGACGACCCACCAGGGCTACGGCTCGGGACAAGGCCAAACGACACCTAAAGTTAATGGAACGGTCGCTGCCTAGCCTAGCCCGAAAGCGACAGAAAATGACCGAACTAACCCAGGGCCAACAGGTCCGGAGCTACGAGGCCCGAAATGGGAATGTGGGTCCGCGGCCCCAGTACAAATTGGGGGACGTGGTGCAGGTGAGGAAATGTGCTCGCCAGGGTAAGCTAGCGCCCCGATTCTTCGGGCGATATCGCGTGATCAAATTGGCCCCAACGGCATGGACACCGTGTGTCTCACCCCTGAAGTCTCCGGCAGTCGGTCGGCTCGTCCGATCACACGACACATGTCCTATCTTCGCCTCCTCCCCTTTGCTCCGTCTCCTTCTCCCTCGATCTCTCTTTCTGAGGAAGCCGATGACGACGACTCGGACTCTCCGCCATCTCCCTCCCTTTCTTGCTCCCTCTCTGCCACCCCGTCACCCCCGCCATCGCCATGAGTTTCGCCATCGAGCGAGCTTTCAGTGATCCGTTGCTGATTCCACGGGGAGAGATCTCTGCCATCCGCCAAGTGCATCATCCGCGGATCAGCCCCGACTTCATGCGCCTTGCGCAGTTCTTCTGCACTGCACGTGTATACATCGTGGCAGAGTTCCGATTCACAAGCAATCCCCAGGTAGTGGTGCTGGCTGAGGCAACGACGTTCCAACGGCGAGCGGCCCCAGGAATCAGCCACGTGTCTACCGTGGTAGTCTTCAGCGGCGATATCACCACCTTCGATCCGGCCCAGCAAGCCGCCAAAGCACCTTGTACCGGTGGGGTCGCGATCTGGCCACTGATTGGGATCGACGGCTCACAAGGCACGGTGGAGTGCTATCCTGTCGACGGCATCGAAGTCAACACGCTGCGCACGACGCTACGCGAGCCACCTGTCGTCCTCCCCGAATTTGCTCCCTTCCAGCCACGTAGATGAGTTGCGTGCCGATCTCGACGTTCTCTCCTCCCTCTCTCTTCCCCATCTTCTGGCAGTCCTCTCACTACCCTCGTCTCCCCTTCCGTCTAGAGCCACTGACAGTACCCATCGTTGATCCGGACCGTTGGTGGCTGTGGCGTGCAGAATTTGTCTAGCTCTCGTTTTGCCTGCTACGAGTGGATCTGAACTGGACGTGGGAAGGCGATCAGAGGCCCGTGTCGGAGATTGTGGAGTTGCTCGTCATTTAGGCGTAGAGGACCAACGTGACGGGAGATCTTTTGGGATTTGTCTTTGGAGCGGTGGATCGAAGAAACCGATCACAGATCGTGCACGAACTTACGATCGTGATCGCGCGATTGGCCGACGAACTCCCTCTCCACATCGTCTCTCAGAGCGACGAAGAACCCGTGCCACATACCCTCTCAAGGACTCTCGCCCCAAGCCTCCAGTGGTCGGCTTGTATCGAGGAACGTTGGGCGGACAGTCGTTTTCCCTCCCGTAGCGAGTACCTGGACGTCCACAGCCTGACAAATCACCGCTTCTTTCGACAACCAACGGTGTTCGAGTGGGCGGCGCCGAGAGCAGAAGAGGAGGCCGAAGAGGAATCGGAAGGAGAATTGAGGAGAGAGGCCGGGGAAGCAGCGGCCCGATTGGCCGAGGACGAGGAAGAAGAGCGCGAAGCAGAAGAAGACTCGGCGGAAGTTGAAGAAGAAGAAAAAGAAGAAACAGAGGAGGAGACTTCGGAGGAAGAGGAAGAGGCCTATAGCGAGTACAGCGAGGGCGAGCAAAGTGAGGAGGAGGACGACAACGACGAAGAAGTGGAAAGCGGGGACGACCAGGAGCCAACGCACGACGAGCTCGAGTGGGTGCGAGGACCGGATTGGCAAGAGGAGAACCTGGAGGGTGCTGCGCAGCGCAAGAAAGAGATCGCAGAAGGAAAGCGGCTGGGGATCGATCCCGCACCGAACGATCCTTTCAAGGATCTCGAGCCGCCCAAGCCGGAACATGGAGATCTTGCTGCCACGACGGCACGGCGCCGATTCTGATCCCGATCCATGTCCCCCTCTGCCTCCGCCCGTCCCCCAATTCGTCAACGTGTCAACGAGGGACTTAGCCCTTCGTCCCCGATCCATTTACCACCATCCCCTTAGCTATCTCTCTTTCAATCAGTATTTCCATCGCGTCGTCTACCCCCGTAATCCCTTTCCCATCGCCACCTTTCGACATTTCTACTCCGCCTGCCTAGAACTGACTGTCCACCCTTACTCTTCTGTTCGGTGTGATGTCCCCGACTACTCCCTCCACGTTCTGCTCCTTAGCACCGCGTGGCGAGGCCGTAACCATATAGAGGTTTACTGCATCGTTACGGGGACCTTCCCCGCGTGCGAGAACCATGATCGGTTCCGCACAAACGTCCTCCGAACCCTCGTATCCCTTTACCCTGACTACCTCGCTTCCCTTCCCCGCAGCGGCCAGAGATTCCCCCGCTTCCATCGCATTGTCCGTTTTCAAGAACTTCCCTACGACCTCACTGCGATCGGGCGCTTCATACATGAGCTTACGATGGAGTCGCCCCGCCCTCCCTCATACGCGTATCGTCTTTCCTTCCCCCTTCCGGTTAATTACTGATGCAGTGGTAATGGACGTGTGTCGCGGCGATGGCACGAGAAAGATCCCATCCTTGGATCGTCGAAGAGCCCAATATGAGGAATTAGTAGAAGAGCAGAGTTGCCACGTTGGATGACGTCCACACGCAATCGAACGGTAAGTGGCATACCGAGAATTGCTCTGCGTGTCGATCAATTAGAGAAATCGACACGTGTCAACAAGCAAGCAGGAGCTTGTTAATATTGGAACCCCTTGGGCGTCACATATGTGATGAACCACTTTCTATAACGTGCGATTTTATGCGTGGTTGCAATGAGGGGTCCTAAGCTGGGAAGATTGGGCCAATTACGGGAGATCGGGATCAGTGGAGAATTGCATCAGTGTCCTCGCTTTTTCGTCCTTTTTCATCGTTTCTTTTTCGAATGGCCGGGCACAGGGTCAGGTGTGTCTTGGGACTGACGGTTGATTGATTGGTCGGATGGTTGTCAGGCGCGACGCCACGCACGCGCGCGATTAATAAATATTGACGTCGTTTCTTTTGGTTCGGTTTTCGATCTTTTAGGCGCAGACATCGCGCGGGAAATTGCTTCGTACTTTTTAAATTTCCCCTTGAATCTTTTTCGAATTTTGTCGAGCCCCCAACGGCTCTCGGAATTTCGGACTTTCCTTCTAGAATTCGTGCTTTTGCTTTTCTTTATTAGATAGGAATTTAGGAATTCAGTAATAAGGATTTTTCCTGCCGTGCCGCGCCTTTTGTCTACGCGCTTTTTCGTGCGGCCGCAACGGTACTCTGATTAGTGGGCGCCCTTAATCGGGTGTGTAACTGTAATTTTGGGCGGGCGCCATTGTAACTGTATCTCTCTTCTTGTACTTCGTCTCTCCCGCCCTCCCTCTCTTTCTTTTTGCTGAAATTTTGTAAGTTGCGGCTTGCATGCTTGGATCGATGCGTGGAGAAGGGTCACGTCCCCCACGCCGCAGCCGATCATGCAGAACGCAGGCGTTCTCCCTCTAATCCTCGCTCTAAGTCCTAGTAATTCCGTGTTCTTCGCGCATGCATACACGCTATAAATTTCGGCTGCGCGATTAGTCAATTCTCTTAACCCGTTGCTGGAAGCTCGGGATTGCGCGATCAGGAAGGGTCGACACACGAGCGAAGTAAGAGGTGAGTAGAGTCGGAGTTGGGCGACCCGACGGGCTGGTGCCGAACGCGCGGGATTGACGTGGGCCACGATGGACTGTGGGCACGAGCGAATCCGACGGGTGCGGGAGGACTAAGCGGGGTGACAACTTCGTGGGTTGGTGCGTGACGACGGACTGTCCGCATCAGAGAGAGAGAGAGAGAGGAGAAGAGAGTTGAGGTTGATGGACGTGGATTTGCTGTTTCTTTGTCTCTTCTCCCTCTTCATCTGTGTATTACATTTTGATTGCGGCTCCGGGCGGTCTGCCCGTTCTTATCTTCATTTGGGCTCTCTGGAATCTGTACTTGGGTTTTTGCTCATACCTGTCCTTGCGATGGCATTATGTGTATGATTGTCGAATGTATGGATGCATGAACGTTATGTCTGCTTGCCTATCTTTTTGCGGAGAATCCCTGCCCTTGCTTTTTGTTTGTGTTGAATCTTTGCTTGCACCGGATGCAGCGATAGATGGGATAAGAATCTAGCCCCGATGTCGATTTCGTTCTCGTTTTTGCTTGTCCCATGATGAGGTTGTGGTATGATTGCATCTTGCATAACCGAGACTTACGAAGCAATTAGGCGATCCGAGTCGCGCCCTTACACGCATTCCCKCGCGTCGACTCGCTCACCCCGAAAGGAATCACGGCGGAACCATCATCCCGTACGAGCATGCTGAGGCGCCACTKAGTCGGCCTGTCCYACACGTGCTCGTGCGCGGTGAYGATATCCCGACCCGCGCTATCCCATCGAYAATGATACCATGACGCGATCTTGGGGYTCAGACTCGTCCTATGACCCRGACTATTTCAMCCCTATAATAAAYGAGCTCATAAGGACCCGATACCCTTGTCACACGGAGAATCRGCTATGTCCGCGGGAATTCCACTGTGCCACCACTAGCGACCCTCGGTGCTCCGATTTCCCTTTCCCCGACCACACCTACTACTTCACCCACCCGGGATTYGTTGAGATYACCACCAGTTTCCCTCCTTTCCGCCTCCTTCTCCCGTATCATCAACTCAGTGTCGTTCTATGGCCGGCCATAGCCCCCTATTGGCCCAACACRTTTTGCGTAAACTGCCGACGCAGCGGCGCACRAAGAACCCCGGAATTCCGAAGGCCCAACCCAGCTACGCGGMGGCCTGCGCCACRTGGCGGCCCCCGAYGGCCTAACTTTTCAGGACCATCTCCACCACGGAGGAATTTTCCCGTAACCCGTCGCCCACAGTGCCCCGGCCCCATCGGACCGTGAGTCCCTTGCGCACACTCGCCTAATTGCAATCATACCCTTAAGACTCCCCCACTTTCCCCAAAAATCCTTGGGACACCCCTTTTCGCACTTCCACGCCCACACTCCACTCCGATCAGGAAGTCGCGCTGGGCGTGAGGTTGGGCGTCACAGCGCCACATCATCATGCAATGTAGACCAGAAGCAGCGCCATACCATCATGGCCTTGCGCACAGAAAAAGCGCCAGCATGCTGCCACCACCTCGTGTCGTTGCCCGCAACAACTATGCAAAGCCAGCATGTAGCCAGCATCGCGCCAGCGTAAAGCCAACATCTAGTCAAAGTCGAGCCAGCGTCAAAGCAGCATAGCAAGACTGAATGCTTGACTCACTCGAGGCCAGCCTTAAGTAACAGTTGTCGAGGCTGTCTGGCCTTGGGTGCTTTTCCCACAGTCGTCCAGATTGGCTCACAGCTGAGGGCCCGGATTGTACAGTTGCAGACTTCTCCCTTGGACCTGATGTTGTCTGGGTACCTGCATACAAACAAGTGTGTGTGCTTGACCAGTAGCCTGGGCTAGGGACCTTTGGACTTTGACTGTTGGGGTCACGACAGTTGACCAAAGTCAACTGTCACACGTTCAGGCCCTGAGTCTTTGTTTGTTTTTTTTTTTGCCCCCGTTTCGGCGTGGGCTGAGGGCGGCCGAGTTGGCCCTGAGTCTTTCCACGAGACATATGGCATGGGTTACTGCAATAGTTTGGATATTAATTTACCAGGGTCATTACCCGACTTTGGCTGAGAACTTTTTCCAGGAAGAAAATATAGATGATTCAAGAACTACTTCTAACCGTACTTCCACCAAATCCAATTCTTAAAGTGATGCTATGGGTAAACTGAACTGAAACTAAGCTGTCCTGTTTTATAAAAACCAGGTCTATACCCGGCCTCACCCCCCAACCTGCAAGGCTATAGGGCAGCCAACGCCCCCCAGCTCCGGCCATCATTGTTTTGGACGCGGCCCCCCACTGGATTGCCTTCCACCCTCGACAAATCCCCAGATGTCTCTACCAGGTCTCAAGCTCCTGCATAAACAGGTTACAGGGCAAATGCCCCAGCAACGACCAGCGCCAATCTGGCATCGGCTAGCCTAGACCGCTAAACACCACAACTTCGTCTGGTGTCAGCTAAGCCTGTAAAACCACTGAAATCCTTTTTTTTTTTTTTTTTTTTTTTTTTTTGAGAAAAACATTCGCTCCTGTGCTAGCAATGCTGGTAAGTGCAGATACCGCTAGCACCTGGGGAGAGGCTCCATCTATTGGTGGGAAGCATCACCTGTTGGAAAGCGGGTCCAGCGTCCCTTGCGATTGAAATTGAAAACACATCTCAGAATGTCTGTAAGCTGAACCTGCCAGCATTGATTACCCTGGAGGCCAGGGGATTTACTGAGCAGGGGGGGGGCCCTCTTGACCCTGATGTTTGGCGCCAGATTTCCTCTGTCACTGCTGGCTCCCCTCCTCTGACCATGGTGATCGGTGATGCCACAAGGTTGGAAACTGTCTCGTTCTACCGCATCGTCAGGGGCCAAGCGGAGATCCACTGGGGGGCACCATTGGGTACTTCCGCCGTCCCCCTGCCTGCCCCATTACTGATACTGACTGTCTACCCAACCCATTCTTCCATTGCTTGGTGGTGGGGCGGGAATGGGTCTGCAAGGTCTTCTGCTGGGCACAGTGGAACATCCGGACTAATCGTGGTCCAATCCTTGAATACCAAATGATAGTCCCGGAGAGGCCTTATGCTGGCCGCATCGTTCTCGGGCTGAATCCGTGTGTCCCAAGGTCCGGACCAAACCACCTCTGCTACCCATCCCTCCCCCAACCATTTTTGGCCAAACTTCGTAATCACCGAGGCAATGTCTTTTGGTTGATGTAATGAGTCTAATGTTTGTTTTGTGACTGCCCATAGTCGAGAAAGTTCTAGTTGGAACTGTTGTTTGAGGTATTCCTGTTTCTCCTCCCCATCCACCATCACCTTGTCCATGGCAAGGGCACAGAGTTGCCACCAAATAACCCATAGAATCACTGGTCTTCCCAGGTGGAACATGTTCCATGCGAAGGTCTGATTTTGGGGGTCCGGGCGATGGCCCAGCAGGATGGTCCGCCACTCCCATGGCCATGCGTGTTCCGAGACCATGTGTCGCCATATCCTCTCCCACCATCTCCATGTTGCTACCGCTACCGGGCATTGGAGAAAAATGTGCTCTATGGTTTCTTCTTTTTTTCTGGACGGGAAGATGAGAAGACACCGAGAACACCAAGGCAGCGCCCGCCCTTGCTGTTCCAGGTGGGTGTGGTCGATCAGCCAATTGTTAGTAGGGAGAGAGCGGTGTATAATTTGCCATTGTAAGGACGTGATCTTGGCCGGGCCGTATTTACAGTCCTTCAACCATCTGATGGGCGCCAATAATTGTCTGTTTATATTCAAATGTCGCTGCCAGCGATCGCGGACCATTTCCTTCACAACTTTTTTGACTCTAAGTTTTCGGTAGGAAGCTTTGACTGTCATGTTCTAGAGGGGTACGGGCTTTAAATCGTGTGCTCGAGGGTGAGCTGGCGGGTTCCACACCCACTCGACCGGGTCCAGGGGAAGCTCACTCAGCGGGGTCCCGGGCCTGAAAGCTCTTTGCCCCTCCCCCTCACCGTATACTCTCACTCGGTGGAGCTGGGTCTTAGAACCCCATATAAACGGGTCTGTACTGCCGGTCAGTCGCCCATCCTTCCCTACCTGATATTCTTCAACCAGGGCATCTTTTGAACGCACCTGGTGAACTAGCCCGATGCGTTGGGCCCAGTCATTGGTATTGACCCAGTCACCCTCTTGCAGTTGTGGACCCTTGCGCAGAATGTGGAGCCAGGCCAGAGGGAAGGCCTCAGTTAGTTCCTCTACTGCGGCTTCAGAGTTATGGCAGTAGCGGAGGAGTCCCTTCATTTGTTCTGGTGTTTTCCAGTCATTTCTGAGGTCGTCCCACAGATCCTTTACCCTGGAAATCCCATGCTTGACCCACCCCTTCCATGGTGAGTCCGAACTGCAAAAAATCTGGCTGTGTGTGTTTGTGATCCATCGGTTCCCGAACAGTGGTTGTCTTGCCACTTCCTCCCACCGGTCCGGAGGCGAACGATCTAGGGGGGGGAGTTTCCTCCAGGTTTTTATTAGGCGTGGCCACAGATCATCACGCAGGCCCCTCGGGACCTTCCAATACCTGTCGTCTAACCATCTCACTGGATCGACCTCCGGGGGAGATTTTGGGGCCAGATGGGCTATCTGTCGTATAGCCAGTGGGGCCCACTGTTGGGTTGCCTCGAAGATCAGCCTCACCAACCACATCAGGCTCAAAGCCTGTGTCTGAGTGGGGGGGTCTATGATGCCCAACCCCCCTTGTGCTTTGGGCTGAACCACTGTGTCCCATGCCACTCGACTGATGGCGTTAGTAATCTGGCTGTCCCCTCTCCATAGATATGCTGCCACCTTTCGCCTAAGGGCTCTGTGGGCCCCCGCGCTGGCTGGCCATAGAACAGATTTGTACCATAGTGTGGCAAGAACCACATTATTGATTACCAGGGCCCTTCCGAACAGGGATGTGTGCTTGCGGTCCCAGCGGTCAAATTTAGCCAATGTAGGGGCCGTAATCCAGTCGTCGTTGTCAAGCGGGCGGCCGTATGCTGACATTTTCACCCCCAGGACCCTAACAGGCGCCTCCTGAGGGGTCCATGAGATGCACGGCTCGTCCGGGGGACGACTCCCCTGGTGGTGGATCCACCAGCCCTGTGTTTTTTTACCCCAATTTATAGTCATGTCTGAGAGGGCGCAGAATCTATCCATTAGAAATTTTTATCTCTTCCGTGTCTGCGGGTGTTGCGTCTGTCATGATCGTCAGATCGTCAACAAACAACCAACAGATCGGGACAGCTTCCTCCGGGATTCCGGACAGGTGAATTTTTTTCAGGTTTCTGCTGCTGTGTAAGTTGGCCGATAACGCTTCCATGGTGAGGACGAAAAGAAAAGGGACTATCGGGTCACCCTGCCTGACTGATCTGTGGAGTAGAATTTCTGGAGCCAGGTTGCCATTTATCTGCACTCTAGTGGTGGCATTCTGGTGCAGAATCCTAATCCATCGTCGGAAGGAAGGGCCAAAGTTGAACTTTTCCAAGCATTTGTCAAGAAAGGTCCAATCCACGTGGTCATATGCTTTCTCGAAGTCAATGAAGACCACGTGGTCATATGCTTTCTCGAAGTCAATGAAGACCAATGCGGCATAACTTTTGTGGTCTACAAACCACTGAAATCCTAAATCTAATGTCTGCAAAAGTTCAAAGTAATCCCTGATTACTGATGATTGTTAAAGATTCATCAACAACTCCTCTCCCCACTTGAACCAAGCCCAGTCATACCACGAGAGGGCAGCACAACCTACCCCATCTCTGACCTTCGTCGTCCACGTAGCCATCCCCAATTAGCTACTGAATTGCCTTCCTCCCTTGATGAATCCCCAGATCTCTTTACCGAGCCTCATGATCCTGCAAAAAGCAGGTTACAGGGCTATGCCCCAGCACCGGCCAGCATTGTTCTGGCATGAGCCAACCAAGAACAAAAATAATCACAGCTTCGTATGGCAATGGACAAGCCATCAACTCCACCAGCATCCTGTACCTGGTTTCACTAGAAGATCGAGGATGCTAATGTTGACGATGATTAATTAGCAGGCTTTTTAGAATGTTTCCCCCCCTCTCTCCCACTCACCCTGTCCCTATGCTGCCTCCGCCGAAAAGGACTGCCCTAATTACAGACTCTCCTTGGTGGCCCCAGCTTGGGACAGACCCACTTCCCCCCCCTTTGCCCACAAAGGCATCCAGTCCCCACCTGAAGTATGCATTAAACGAAGACACGAAGCCAGACAGACGTGTCGTCACGTCCGCTCGCAGCTCCCGACAGTGTCCTCGTCGTTTTGGCCAGTCACTCCGCTAGACTGCACTAGTTGCCCGCTCGCTCCACTGGACTCAGCGTCCCATATGGAAATTTACATAGAATTTTGAAAGTTTGAGATACCGGGGCCATTACCCGGCTTTGGCTAATAAAATTTTGAGCTCTGTGTTCTTTTTCAGAGATGCATAAAAGAAGATCAACTGGGATTTTCTGCACCTCATCACAAGCATGTCCGGAATCAGCCATCACATCAGATCCCCTTTGCTAGGAGGACTGTGCCTATAGATATCCGGGCTGCTGGAGACACTGGGGTTTTTGGCAAGAGGAAAGCAAAAAGAACAGAGAAAAATGTGGGTGCCAGGCTGGGCTGAGACCTGGGGCAGCACAAGTCTCTGCAAGGGTCTTTATGTCTCCATCCTCTTCTGTCCTTAAAAAAGAAGACTTTTTAAATTTGTTTGCAAAAGTCTTTTTTTTTTTTTTTTTTTTTTTTTTTGAAAAAAAGCCTAGGTTGTTGTAGAGGCTGGATTACAGAGATATGAGAGTCACCTTCACTTTTATTCAGCACCCCAATGCCTGAGGCAAAAGCTTCCCACTTGCTCATATCAAAAGCCCCAGGGGACAATGCGCGAGTGCGCGGGGGTCTTACCGGCCAGTGGGCCTGGCGGTCTCGATCCTCCATCCCTCGGTGATACCAAGGTAGCCTAGTGTGTTGACGCCATCACCACCCGAGGTGAGGGTTGACCCGATCTGGGTTGACGAAAGGTGTGCAAACGGGAGGCGTAAGTGAGGTGATTGCATCTCGCGTTCAGCACATAGAAGGCGTCCTTGCGCAATAAGGACAGCGGGTACGGTCAGGAGTGAGTGACTGAAGACTCTTCAGGTAAGTGATATGGCTCTTGCAGGCGATCTACAACACACAGCTGCTCATTGGATCTCCACCCTGCATGATGGTCGGCACCGGCTGCTACAGATGGTGGCTGCTGTCTCTTTGCCGGCGCCGGAATTGATGGAAGTTGATGGGGGAGCGACCTCCCTGGTCCGCTTGGTGGAGAATACCATGGAGCTCATGTTGGAGGTGGTCTGGGGTTTGGAGCAGGGACCCGATCCTATGCTTGATGCCCTCCTCGATCACCGCCAGATGGACAATCTTGTAAGCCAGTGCTACAAGCTGCTAGATGAGGGGCGGGTTCAGGGGACTGCCCTGGTCAATCGCGCGGGTGGGGCGCTGCCAGTGAGCATGGCGGCTCCTGATCACCTTCTTGTCATCCAGTCAGGAAAGGCAGCGCAGGGAGCAGCGCTGGTGGAGAGCTTGGGTGGAGAACTGTAAGTCAACTCAGCGGCGTATGGGCAGTCTCCTATCACTCAATCTGTGACGACATCTGCAACAGGATCACATATTATCACCACTTTACCGACTACAGTATCTATATGCAGTACAGATATTTCAAACGAATTGGGAGCTTTTTCTATGCAAATGGTTGCCCCGGCGTGCACCACGATGCCATCTGATGGAACCGGGGTGCTTAACAATCAATCATCGAGTTCATTAACATTCAATAAGATGACGGACGCTCCTGTGCGCATCAAGGAGATATCAAGTAATTTGGGTGCTGTCTCTCTTCAAACGATTGCTCCGGTGTGCATTGCAACGCCATCTAACGAAACGGGGGGATTTTGCAATCACGCATCGAGCTCACCATCAACAGTATCGGTGATACCTCCTGCGGCGGGTGAGCTGTTGATAGTTTTGCCGAAGTCACCAGTGACACTGCCTCCATCACCTTCATCAATTGCGCCTTTTGTCCCAACACTTGTCATGGAGGCTTTTCACAATTTAAGGTGTTCTTCTCCAATTAGGGAGACTGCTTGTTATCTTCCATCGGCCAAGCTGGCCGCCGGATCTTCACAGCGTTCTTAGACTATCTTTCTCGCCTTTGCCATTCAGCTTTTCGCACGTGGCGGTGTAGGGTAGTGTGATGGGAATTGGAAGGCTCTCCCTCACCCCTCCCTCCTTTCTTGGTTTTCGTTTGTATGGCTCTGGCTGACAGAAGGAAGAGGGGTGGAGGGGTGCTTGGAGAGGAAGCTTATCCACCTGCGGCTGATTAGTGTTTTGCAGTTTTAGTTCAATGGTCCAGGATCGTTTCCGCCTTGGTCACATGCGCCCTCCCTTTTGGTGTGTCCTGTGTTCAGATTAGGTAGCGGTGGGGTGCCATGAGTACTGTTACACCTTGGTCATCATCATCTAGAGTTTGACTTGGTTTGATGATCTGTAGGTATAGAAAATATTTTTTCCAATTAGTGTGCTCCCCTTCAGTTTGCGTATGAGTTAACTACTGTTGCTTAGGGGAAGCTCAACATATTTTTTGATGAATTACTAAAATAGTTTTCCCTGTAGTCATTCTCTTTGCCCTAATGGTATCTCCCCCACTCCTCACTGTGCAGATGATTAAAGAAGGGGTAATTGAGGAGTGAAGGGCAGAGTTTGATTCTGCACAAAACGGGGTTAATCCTTCCTCACTGGGGAAGCAATCAATGGCCCGTGCTCATGCTATATTTGTGTTATACAGGGAAACTGTCTCCTGGGGAGCAGTGGCTAAGGTTCTTCCAGCCCTAATGGGAAGAGGTGTGTCTATAAGTGTTGTAATCAATTTCATAATTGGAGTCTTGGGCACTGGGCCCTTTCTCAAAAAAAAAAAAGCCCCAGTACCTTTGGGGAAATGGCCGGTTAACACGGAGGCCTCGTTTTTGGTGCACCATTCAGCCTACGCGGCTACGCCATGTCCAACAGCCGGTAGCATCAGGGACCATGCCAACAGGACAAATCCCTGTGCCTCCCCTCAGGTCCCCTCCCCTACGAACATCAGCAGACTCTGCTCAATGCCGATCAGGGAATCCAGTGGTCTATCTCTAGGTGGCGGGCGCCAGGCATGCCCAGGAAGGTACATGAGGCCAATGGGGATTGAACCCAACGACCTCCTGAATGCCACTTGCGTGCCTTACCAACTGAGTTAGGCCGCGGCATTGAGCAGAGTCTGCTGATGTTCGTGAAGGGAGGCACAGGGATTGGTCCTGTTGGCATGGTCCCTGATGCTACCGGCTGTCCCCTTGCCAGTCTCGCCCACCTGCAGGTAGGGAGCAGCCCCCACATGTTCTCTCGTGAACACTGTTCTGGCTGCTACGAGGTTCCCCATATATCTACAATTAGGAGTAGTGGTAGGTAGGTAGTGTGAGGTGAAATTGAGAGAAGAACATAGCTAAA
>BFEA01000084.1:513757-524662 GCA_003427395.1 Chara braunii
TTTTTTGTTTCACGAAAACGGGCCCAGTGCCCAAGGCTTGTGTTACTGACGAAATAGAATTTGAGGCCTGGGTCCTCATAGTCCTCACAGTCTACCCGGAAGAATAGAGTGGATACACTGTGGATACACTGGCAGCCTCAGCCAGCTTAGCTTATGAGATCATCAGAAAAACACACTGTGCTGGAAAACGGGTCCAGCGTACCCTGCCAATGGCTAGCTGAGATTAAAAAATGGGGGTCTGTCTCTTCATCCATCTCGCCGGATGCCAGAAATTACTCAGAAAGCTAGCAGTTCCTCCATTACCCCATGGCCTGGCTTGAAAATAACGGAAGGAGCCACTGGGGGGCACTGGGATCAGCTTTAAACTGTCTTTTAGACTAGAATTTCTGTCAAGGAGAGGGCATGGGGAGGGAAGGTGTGACGAACCACTTCCCGAACCCATGCTATCTTCCGTACCCCTGTTTATGTACCATATCAAACCCATTAAGAACCCCCTTTTCGGTTTCTTGTTTTCGGATGCTGCATTTCCTTTTTTCTGGAAGCTTTTTTCGATTTCCGGGTTCTGTTTTTTCCTTTTTGCAAGTCAGGAAATGCATGGGAATTTACGTGCACCTTAGCGAGCGCACGGGGAATTGGGCTCGGCGGTTGGAAATTCCAGGATAAGCGGAACTTTGACGTGTCCTTTCCGTATGTGTGAATGTTCTTGGTCGCGTCGGGGAAAACTCTCGGAATTTTGCGTGAATAMGAATAGGCGTAGAATTTTCCTTTCCCACGTCGCTTTTTCGCGCGCGGATATGGTGATTTCAATTTTGAATTAGGATAGAAGCAAGCTGTAACTGTTTCGGTGCCTTTTTCTCTCTTTTTGTTGACGGCACCACGTATGCCGAGCTTTCTCCTCTCTGTTCCCCGCCTCGCTCCCTCCCGCACCTCCCCTCCCTTCTCCCCCGTAACTGTTTTTCCTCTCTCTCTCTCTCTCTCTCCCGCCTTGCTTTTTGCGCGCCCATTTCCCTGTCTTGATCATCTGAATCTTGGACCCGTCTTGCGCTACTTCTCGCGCCTTTTCTCTTCTCCCCCTCTGAGTCTGGCGCACGACGCCCGGTCGATCCATCGATAACTCCCGCTTGCCAATCAGGTGCGCGGATCAATAGGACCTTCCTATTGCGCGGCCAATCTGATTGGTTGAACCTTGAGTTTCGAGGGATCAACATGGCGTTCGTAGAGCACTCCTCTCAAAGTTTTCTCCTCCTACTTCTCCTCTTACACCTCAGCCTTCCCGTCACCTTCTCCCCCTTCTATCTCCTCTATCGCAGCTAATAAACCGGGAAGCGCGTCCGCAAATCTCTCTTACGTTCTCGACTCTCAAGCCAGCTTCCGGGAAGCAGTGGCTAGGCAGAGTGTTTGAAGCGAGTCGGAAAGTCCTGTCGGGCTAACGATAGACTGGCCGGTTGCGCGCTGGATCACCACGATGGACTGTGGGATCTAGGTGAATCGTGTCGAGTTTACGACAGCAGGGTGACGATCGCAGTGGTGGGACTTAGCACGAGACGGCCAGGATCATCGGTGCGGGTATGAGGATCGATGATCGGAGTCGAGTTGATTGGCCCGGGGCCATATTGGAATTAACAGCGAATGCGCCTTTGTTGCAGATTGTTATCTTTGGCGTGAGTGTATGGTGGCAACGCCGAACTTTTCTCTTTCCGGACCTTGTCATCTTCTATTTTGATTTTCTTTCCCTCGACTCTCCCTCTCTCTCTCTCTCTCTTTCTTTCTCTTCCTCTTTTTGAATGTTGATGCGTCTGAATGATTGTCCCTCTCCTGAATGGGAATGAGTTTGCATCCTGTTTCTGTGTGAAAGAACTTTTTCCGGAACTCTTCCATTAGTTTTCTGGGTAATCCTCCTCTGCGAGGACCCTGTCTTCTTGTCTTGTGAACGGTGGATGTGTGTGTACTATGCAATGCGATCTATCCTTTCCTGTGCATGTCTCATTTTCGCACCTTCCACAGTGGATGCATGCATGGAGACGTGTGACTCTTTTTTATTAGACGATTGTCGTCGGGATTTTGTCCGAGAATGCAAGAGTGTTTAGATCTGTAGCTCGGAGTGCATTGCGCATGCCATCTGCCTTATGCTGTCCGCCATCAGTAGCCGACCCACGAGGCAGCCTCGAAAAACAAGGCGCCAGGGATCAACATCGCGCTGACTAACTAAACTTGAGCCGCGATCGGTCACGTGAGTTGTATGCATGATTAAACTGACGAGTGTTTTTCCCCCTTCTTTGGTAGAAAAGGATTGATTGAGGATTATTTGCTCTTCGTGATTGATATGTGGACTGACAAGTACCCTCYGATCGGGCGTCAGCCTCCCGTACCTCCCGTACCCACACGACCTTTTCCCTACAACGAGGAAAGGACACGTGTATGCGAGTGGGACGTACGAGAARCTGTCGCACAGATCGGCGGACGATACTACTTCCCCCYGGCAAATCATTGTTYGGGGTTCGTAGAGGCTGGGTTTGTTATTATCGACACACACTTCCCACCCTACTCAATATTGCTCCCCTTTAACAAACTAATCGTGATCCCGTGGACGGYAGTAGCGCCCCATTGGCCTCGAACCCTGTGCACAGAGTGTCAGCGTTTCGATCGCTACGAAGCGAAGGGCTTCCACTAYCGAATACRGAGTGAGGACGAGCACAAGGAGAGAGCCACGCGTCTGCGACCCTCCTCATCAGACTCASWAYTGACCAACGAACGACGACGGGACTTGATCCGAAAACGAGACACGTGAAGCGTGCCRAAGCCCTTCCGCTCTAAACGACGGGCCGTAGCACGGTGGRAAGCCCGACAATACTTCCTAGATTGAATTTGGATTTTTCTCTCTTCGCGCCGTGTCCGCGCGCGCATTCTGCGACGCGTGAAAACAATCGATTTGCYTYATCGGACCAACACGGGGGATTTCAATTCCATCTGTGTCCCCACACTCAATTTTCAAAAATCCTTGGCACACCCCGGTTTGCTGTTTTTCTGGGCCTCTTTCCGCACAATTAACACTTCGAACGAAAGACAGCACAGGGCGTGAGGCTGGTATCGGAGCCGACACGTGTTGGTTCTGATGATAGTAAGTCGAGCTGGCGAGAGGTAGAAGAGACCCTCAACTAACTCGTTGGGATCGCCTAGTAACCAGGTCTCAGTCGAGTGCGGCTGCACCAGCAATACCGATGGTGGACGGTACTAGGGTGATCGTTAGTATCCCTGCCCCCTTCTTCTTCTTCCCTAACAATACTCATCCCGAGGGTTGGCTGGAAGTTGTCGAAGCTCAGAACCACAGCGCAGCCGACCTCCCCCGAGTTCTGACATTGCTACTTCGCAACACATCCCGTGACTGGTTTAGGAAACATGCGTGGGTAGGTTGGGCTACCTTCAAGCAAGCCTTTTTGGCTCGATTCGATACAGTTAGTGAAGATGCCGCCTGGTACGTACTCAAAAATCGACCCCAAGGACCAGGGGAATTGTTGCCCGATTTTGTCGATCGGTTTCAAACCACGTTGGACAAATCCGGGCAGGATGAGAAATCTGCTCGAGATTTGTTCATCGACCACCTACAAAGTTCGACACTGAAAGGGAAATTACAGAAAAAGGTTCCGCCGAAAACGCACCAGTTATCAACTATCATCACTAAAGCATTGGAACTGGATCTGGCTGATACAAAAAAATATATCAGCCAGGCAGATGAAGACACTACAGATACAATATGGGATGTAACGGCCAAAAGGCGATCATTGTTGCAGGCGGCCGAACGGTTTTATCCCCGCCCCGACCATGACCTTCCAGGTGGGATCATTTCCGACATCCCGACTGCTTCTCCTCCCGCTCCCCAGGTGAATCAATCGATCGCAGCCGTTAGAAGTGGAATCTCATCTGAACCCCCCTCGTCGACCGTAACCAATTTACACCTTGCCCAGATGATCTATACGGCCACTACCAAGCAGTCCGAATGGATGAGCAACCTGATCCAAATGCAGGCCGCTCATATGGAACGAATGGAACAGATAATGAGCCGACTCATTAAGCCTAACCCGGCACCTCCTCGGCCCGCCCCTGCATCGTTTCCACTTTTACCTGCCCCACCTGCTCCAGGGTTCGCGCCCCAGTTCCCTCATCCTGCAGGGAAGATCGAATGCTTTAACTGCGAACAGCCCGGGCATTTTGCCCAAGACTGCCCGCAACCGAAACGAAATCAGTCTCCCCCTGCTGCAGCCCCCGTCACCTTTAATCAAGGACGAGTGGCTGCTTTGATGGATACGGATCAAGAAAGAAAACTCGTGGCATATGTCTCCGAGCAGCCTTCCCCTTCGACGACACTGGCGTCGACATCAGAAACTTCCTCCTCTTACGCTGCTGACATAATCGATCCACTCGAATACCTTCATCTTGCAGGCATGATCGGAGCAATCTGATCGGCCCCGGATGATCTCGAGTGGGTCGATCGCGAATCCAATCCTGGACCACAGTTTCGGACAGGAGACATTGATGTACTAAAAACGCTCAAGCAACTAGATATTTGCGTGCCCATCCCAGTGGGACATCTGCTCACCATATCTGAAGTGGCGAACGATAAGCTTCTACAACTTTGCCAGAAAAATCAAAAGTGTTTCACCTATCAACGCATACAACGGATGTTGAAGAAGAAAGAAGAAAACGAAGAAGTTGCACCCCCTGAGCCTGACACGAAAGAGCCGGAACCCGAAGCCGCACGTATAGCAGCGATCTCTTTAGCAGAAAAACATCACTTCGTACGAACTCGACCGGTATTGTGGAAAAGTGCGGAATGTGACTGTGAAGTTTGGGGCAAGGCGTTTAATGCCCTTATTGACGCAGGGTCTTCTACAGTAGCCATATCATTGGATACTGTCAAAAAGACGGGACGACTGGGATCCATTCTTCCTCAATCTGGCAAAGACAATTATGTCTCTGCCGACAAGGAGGCAATGAACATCGTAGACATTTTTGAGAACGTGGTTGTAAAAGTCGGGCGAGTACACGTCCTTGTTAACGCACTCGTGATAGATTTACGTTCTTATTCTGTGTTATTGGGATTACCTTGGGCGATGGCGGTAGGCGCACGTCTGCATTTCGATTCGAGGCAATTGATGCTCACGCAAACAAGGGGAAAGCCTCAAACGGTCCCTTTGCGAGTTTCCACCCGAACGATAAAACGGGTCCCTAACTCGGCCCAAATTGGGATGATTTGATGCGTTGATCCCGAGGAGTGCTCTCCCTCGGACATCAGTGATGGAATCAGGGAACAAGAATACGAAAAAAAGCTACCCAGCGAAGATGAATGGAAGCACCTGATTGAAGTTTTCGAACGCGAAATTACGAAGGAATTCCAAGTGTGCCACGACCCTGCTCGAAGTTTCCACGTTGATCCCAGAGACAGCACGCTTGCGCCTCCGATAACTCAAGTTAGTCCTTCGGTCCTCCTCGAGGAACCCATATTGCAAGTTTCCGATCTGGCTGATGATTTGGAACCCCCTCGCACCTTGTATGAGAGAGCTCTCTCCTTACGAATGCGTTATCAGCAAACGGAACAGTATGTAGACATTTCTGTTTTTCCACCCCGATCGTTACTAACGACAGGAGCCACCATCGCCTTGATTAAACAAGAGGCGGAAGCACCGGTAAATGATGTACCTAATCCGATGCAAGAAATGACGGATCTAACAGGGCTAACTGTGGAACCGACCTCGGTTGGTTCAAAACTGACGCTGAAACTAAAGAAACAGAAATGATCAGCCCTGCTGAGTCCCACATGATAGCAACTGCCTTCTTTGTTAGCACCAGTAGTTCCGTTCTTTCTAGTGTCCATGATCGACGGGAACGGTCGGTTGATTGAATCGATATGCCCCTTAAGATTTCCTGGGAATCAACGATCACCTTGCCAGGTCACGTTCCCGCGGAACTTCGAAAATCGTTAATTCGAGTGTTAAATGGCTACGAAAAAGTATTGAGCATACACGATAACGACATCGGCTTAACTAATGCAATCGAGCATGCCATTCTCACGGGAGATCATCCACCCATTAATTGCGCTCCCTACCGATACTCGCCAACTCAAAGGGCGGCCGCTTTTCAGCGGATTAAGGAGTTTGAAGCTAATGGATGGATCGAACCCGTTATAGGTCCATGGTCTTTCCCTGTAGTGATCGTACCTAAGAACGCTGGAGGGATTCGCATTTGCATTGATTATCGAAAGTTGAATGATATCACGATCAAAGATGTGTATCCCTCCCCCGGTTTGATGAGTTGTTGGATGCGATTGGGAGTGCTCGATTTTTCAGCAAGTTTGATGTTCGCCATGGGTTTCATCATCTTCTTGTTCGTGAGGAAGATCGTCCGAAAACAGCGTTCGTGCTTTTCGAAGGTTTATGGCAGTGGATTCGATGTCCGATGGGTATCTGCAATGCCCCTGCGACCTTTCAGCGGGCCATGAACATGACTTTTCATAATTTCGTGAGGAAGACTCGTTTGGCGCAGAGCATCATCAACTACTGCGTGATTGTGAACATGGATGACATCCTAGTGTATTCGAGTTCCTACGAGGGACACGTGCAGCACATCGAATGGACACTGCATGCGTTATGAGATGCAGGTTTCAAAGTGGCACTTGAAAAGTGTCAGTTTTCCTCACCACCATTTCCTTCCTAGGGCACGTGGTGACAGACAAGGGACTCAACCCGGAACCGTAGAAAGTGGCAGCTGTCAGGGACGCACCGGTGCCTACGACTATCACACAAGTTCGCGCCTTTCTCGGCCTAGCCTCGTACTACCGAAAATTTATCAAAGGCTTCGCGGCGATTGCGGGACCCCTCACAAATCTGCTGCGCAAGGATCAACCGTTGATCTGGACGCCGGAATGCGATCAAGCGTTTTCCACACTCAAGGCCGCTCTCATTTCGGCTCCGGTCCTTATAAGACCGGATCCCGAAAAACCTTTTGTTCTCATCACTGACTGGCAGCCAGAGGCGATTTCGGCGATCCTTGCCCAGGTGGGACCAAGCGGACACGAGAGTGTGGTGGAGTATGCGTCCAAATCAGTGCCCGCCTGCAAGCGCAACTGCGCCGCTCCAACGGGTGAATGCTATGCGGCTCTCTGGGGAATCAGTCACTTTCGTGCTTACCTGTACGGGCGAAGATTCACCCTGGTGACTGATCATGAGCCCCTGTTGGCTCTGAAGAAGTCGAAGGATTACTCGGGCATGATCGGGCGATGGGCAACGGTGTTGCAGAGCATGGACTTTAACATTCGTCATCGGAAGCACGAGAGACACGGGAATGCAGACGGACTGACACGGCTGCACCAACCTGAGAAAGTTCCGAAGAATGAGGAGGTGATTCCGTGGAAAGAACCTAAACAGGAGGTTGGACCTCGGTACGGCCAAGTGGAGATTTTGTCGAAGCAGTAAGTGACACAAGGACTAATTTGTCAGTTCCACTCCCTCCACAAGTCAGTCCTATCTCTCCTCCTCTGTCATCATGACTACCCTTCTCGCCTCCGCAACCCCTTCATCTCCTACTAATTCTGCCCCTCTCACGTCCTCCGCTTTCTTCGCCACCCTCCCTGATAAATTCTGTTATTTTTGCACGTGTATTGCACGAGTTTGTGGGGTCGACTGTCTCCTTTCGAGACCGGGTTTGTCGATTGGGTAGAATGTGCCACATGTGTCAACCGTGCGCACGGGGCCTGCGTTCGATATCGGACGAGTAGCAAGGAATGGAGGTGCCCCCGTTGTAGAACGAACAAGCTCCCCACGGAGGTTCGATTCGAGACCGCCCGTACGAACGGCCCTGAATACGACGAAAAATACCGACGAGCGGAGGTTTGGATGGATAAAATTTTATTAGCAAAATTAGCGGGACTATCATTGGGCCACCTCACCAAACACGACAAGCGTAGGGCAACCGAGAGATCTCGGGACTATCGATGGATCAACGATCATTTGGAAAAGCGTAAAACTGACGGATCAGGTTCGTGGTTGACGGTTCCCCATCCATTCCAGAGATACGATTGGATCCAATCTGCTCACGAAGAACAGGCCGCTCATTTTGCAATACGTGTCACAGAGGCAACTGTAGACCAGAACCGATGGTTCTGGTTCAATATACGAGATGACGTCAAGTACATTGTCCCTAACTGTCTGGTCTGTGCCGCTGATCGCGCCCCTATACGGGGACCAAACACGATCGTACCAACGGAAGTAGAGCGTCCCTTCCATTGAGTCAGTATGGACACGACAGATATTGACGTGCCACCTGGCCCAAACCGCTGTGAATATTCTATCATGTTAGTTTTAACTGACCATTTTTCCAAATACATCGAAGTCTATCCCTGTAAGACGCGAAAGGCCGCAGAAATAGCCACGTACATCAAACAATTCCCCTATACCCCCCTAGATACGGAAGAAATTCTAACTGACAATGGGTCGAAATTCAAAGGTGAGGTAGAAGAACTGCTCGCGCGAAGGGGCGTCACGCTCCGACATACGGCACCCCACGTGTCCCAGTTGAACGGGTTGGCCGAGAATGCCAACCGTATGATTAAAACCGCCCTTCGCAGGAACTTAGCGGCACACGACACGCGTCCTTGGCCCGAGATCGTATATTAGATCGTCGGGATCCACCGGGCCACCCCTCATGAGTCTACGGGGCTTACCCCCTTTCAGCTTCGAACTAATAGCCTCCCCTGTGTCGATTATCGAGGTAACTCGGAAATTGTCGAAGCATGGGGTAGAGACACGCGTGCAGCTCTCAAGGCCAAGGCCAAAAGGTACACTGAGTTAATGGAACGGGCCGTCCCGAAGCTGGCCCGAAAAAGGCAAAGGATGACCGAACTGGCCCACGGTAGACAGGTCCGTAGCTACGAGGCCCGGAATGGAAATGCTGGGCCCCAGTACCAATATAAATTAGGGGACCTAGTGCAGGTACGTAAATATGCACGCGACTGGCAACTCGCTCCCAAGTTCTTTGGCTGTTTTCGCGTTGTCGAACTCGGACCCAACGGCGCCAACACGGTGCGCATCGCGCCTGAAGCTTGTGCCAGCCATAGCTCTGTCCCCATCGTCCGACATACCTCCTACCTCCGTCTCCTTCCTCCTTTCGAACTTCCTCCCTCTTCTTCCTCGGAAAGCAAGGAGAACGACGACGATCTAACTCTCTCTCCTCTTTCTCCCTCTTGTCCTTCGTCCTCCTCTCCCACCTCGCTATGAGTTTTATCACGGAGCGGGCTCTTGACGCGCAGCTGTTGCAGCCACGTGGCCACATCTCAGAGATTCGGCAAGTTTGTCACCCTCGGCTCAATGCGGATCTTCGGTGTCTGATGCGATTCTTCTGCGACGAAGGTATCTGTGTTGCCGCTGCGTTTCGGATCGAAGGAAGTCCTCACGCAGTGGTATTCGAGGAGGTAACCGCAGTTCATCGGCGAGCGGGTCCCAGGACGAGCCACGTCAGCACGGTGGCGGCATTCACCGGCGACATCAGCTCGGTCAATCTGTTGTGGCATACCGCGATCTTGACCTCGCTGCGCGAGTGGACGGAGCAAGTGTCCAACGTGTGGCAGCACGTCCTCGCCCGACACCGGATCTAGACAATATTCGTCGATCACCTCGCGAGCAGCCAGTTGCGATCCCAACCCTCGCCCCCTTTCCACATCCCCAATGAACCACGCCGATCTCCTCGCTCCTCTCTCTATCTTTGCTCTCCCCTCTCTTTCCCCCACCTTCTGGCAATCCGATCTTCACCCCTCTCTTTCCTTCTCGTTCGAGCTTCTTTCAGTCCCTCTTATCAATCCTGTACATTGGCGGTTGTGGCGCGAAACGTTTGAGGAGCTGTCTTTTTGCCTGGCCAGAGTACAGGTGACGTGGACGGGTACTAGCGAGCATCCCACGTGGATCGAGAATCCGGAGCTGCTGATCATACACGCGTGGAGGACTAACGTGGAAGGAGACCTTCTTGGCTTTCTCTTCGGATCGGTACGGCTGGGTCGACGCCACCTGATTGCGCAGGAGCTTATCGCACCGATCGTGCAATTGGCGGACGATCTCTCGCCCGACATCTATTTTTAGAGTGACGATAGTCCTGCTCCATATATTTTCGAACGATCATTGGACCCGTACCTTCAGTGGACCGCGTGCTTGGAGGAACCTAGGGACGAGGATACGCTACCATCGCGGCAGGAGTATCTGAAACCGTACGAGATCATCCCTCACGCCTTCTATCCGAGGGCAGAGGAAGTGGTGATCGACGACGAAGACGACGACGAGGAAACATCGGAGGAGGGAAGCTATAGTGAACATAGCGAAGGTGAGCTGAGTGAGGAGGAAGAGGGAGAAGAAGGAACCGGGTCCGAGTGTGAAGCCTTGCCGGAGGAAGAGACACGCACGGGAACGAAGGCGGAAGATCCGAAAGCGGCGCGAAAGCGGGAAGAAATTGCCACCGGGAAGTGCCAGCTGGAGTTCGCCAGCGAAGCTAGCTTGCGCATCGGTAACGATCCGATCAGGGATCCAGAGCCGCCAAAGCCCGAAGATGACGACCCTGCAGCCGCCACCTCAAGTACCGCGCGATGGAGACGGAGCCGATCCCCCTCCTCCTCCAGCCCCACCCGTCCCCCAGTTCGCCCACGTACCGATGCGGGCGATAGGCCTTCGTCCTCGGACGCTGTCCCGCCGACCCCTTGATTTCCTCACCCTCGAGCAGATCCGTACCCCCGTCACCTTCCCTTCCCATCCTTTCCATTCCGATCTCTTTCGCGACTTCTATTCTACCCGTCTACTCGCCGCCGTCCACCCCCACGCCTCCCTTCAATCTGTTGCCCCCACGTTCTGCTGGCATCTCCTGCTGTTCAGCGCT
>BFEA01000084.1:528707-554725 GCA_003427395.1 Chara braunii
TCAATTCCATCTGTGTCCCCACACTCAATTTTCAAAAATCCTTGGCACACCCCGGTTTGCTGTTTTTCTGGGCCTCTTTCCGCACAATTAACACTCCGAACGAAAGACAGCACAGGGCGTGAGGTTGCGCGTCACAGGGAGGGAAGGGATCTGGGAAGTCTGTGGGGGGGCACAAAGGGAATGAGGGTACTACCTGGGTTCAATCCTTAAACACTAGTCTGCAGTCCCTTATTTCTTCCAGATCCTGCTGTCCACCTACTCTATCCCCGCCCCATGTGACTTTTGCTACCCATCCTTCCCTTCTCCACCCAACCAGTCCGTACAAAATGTTGTGACCACTCTCCTGACGTCCGTGATTTGTCTGAAGAGATCCAGCTGGGACTTCGTGTCGGACCACCTCCCCATGAGTGCCAGCTGCACTTGTTGCTTGATTTGTTCAGTAATTTCCACCCCTTCTATCCTCGCTTCATCCAAGGCCAAAACACACCTCTGCCCCCAAAGAGCTCACATCACCACCCTCCTGCCCAACCAAAACATGTTCTCAACAAACACCGAGCTTTCTCCCGCCAAAGGTCTGTGGCCAACCAGGATGGCCCACCATGACCATGGCCAGGGAATCACTGTCCCTATCTTTCGCCGAAAACCTGTTCAAATCTTTTTTTTTTTTTTTTTTTTCTGAAAAAGGGGCCCAGTGCCCAAGGCTGATATTACCATTAAGAAGATTGAGGCCGGGGTCCTCACAGTCTACCCGGAGTGACCAAACCGAACTTGCTGAGAACCGGGCTCAGCATCCCTCGTATGATGATGATGATGATAATGATGGTGATGATGAACTCTTGCTGAATCTATGTGAAATGTGAAATAATAATACTAATGATGATGATGCTAATGATGATGATGATTAGTATATATAAAAATTATAGAAGACTGTGCTATATCAGCAATTTTGGCCTCCTAATTCTAGGACAACTCCTAGCCCTCCCTGTACCCGGACATTGCAACTCAGAGACAATACCAACCTAACCAACGTCAACCATAGCTGACCTCTTCTCGCCACCTTGACTATCCCCGGCTCCATAGGTTGTCAAGGCAGCCCCCCCCGGTTTGCCACTGGATTGCCTTCCTCCCTCAGCAAACCCCATATCTCTCTACAAGGCCTCACACTCCTGCCATTTGCAGGGCAGGTTACAGGGCAATGCCCCAGCTCCGGCCAGCGTCGTTCTGGCATCGGCAAACCAGGGGCACATGACAGAACGACTCCATAGATATCAGTCCAGGTTCGACCATCTCTGAACTCCTATATCCCGAATGAGGAAGAAGGCCAGATGCTGCCAAAATTTTCAGAACACCAGAATTTCAAAGCTTAATAAAACATGATTGAAAACTATGGAATTCTCTTTTTTAAGTAACCGCGAGACAGAGACGAACACACACAGGACATGGGCAGATAGGATTAAAAGACCTTTCCTAGGAAAATCGTTAGCCATCCAGCAGGGAGATTGGTGCATCCGGAGAGTCGACACAACACATCGCATTAAACAATGTGTCGTCTGCACGGGCCTTCTTCCTTACCAAACTCCTTTTTGCCCCGGAAACTGTGGTTGTTGATCAAGGGGGGAAGAAAACAATGGTGAGAAATTATCCGAAAAATAGCGTGGGAGTCAGAGACAACATATACCTCAGGCATGCAAATACCTGGGTTTTCTATGATGACTCCGCCTATAAATCCACGAACAACAAAATCAAATGGATCATGCATCGTTTTGAAGCCCTGAAGCGGGATGGACAAGCAGCTAAGGATGCCTTTCTGATTCATCCCCTCTTCCCCACCACATTCACAGTCATATCCATGCATGAGAAGGATAAACAAACGATTGATGGTTGGAAGAGTCTGAGATGTGAGCGATCGGAAGTGAGGATCTACCCCTCGACACCCCCCAAGCAGCCTGGCCCGGAGGAATGACGACAGAAGATGATGTCCGACCACTTCTGGGTTGAATTCAGACACATTCCTGTCGAAATTCAGGCCAGTTTTCTGCATGAACTTGACCAAAAGTACAGAATCATCGATTTCATCGAACCACTTCCCCCTTTGTCGCATAGCGGGATGATTACCTTATGCTAGCTTTGGATATTCCGGAGTCCCACCCCTTCTCGTTGGATGACGTGATCCTATTCAGAATTAAAGATAAGGAATACAGGATCCATACAGCGCACAAGCTGCGGCCATAGTGTGTCAAATGCAAAGCCTATGGCCATTTGTGCACAGAGGAACTATGTCCATCCCACCCTCACAAATCAACTAGGGTAATGGTCGGTTGCAGAGAGACCCGTTTAATACTGCTCGCAGGTACCCGGTGGACCCAGGCCATGAGGGGTGGGCTTATTTGGAAGAAGCGGACAGCAAAGGGAGAACGAGAGGGTGGGTTTGGGAAGAGCAAGGGGAACCCAAATGGGATGCATGTCCCCCTGACTCCTGGGGCCCTCCTAAGACACTAGAGACCAAACTGAAGGAGTTGGAGACAAAAGGACATCAGGAAAGCGAGGGAGGTATTACGGACCACGATAGAAGAGAAGGGGATGGAGGAGAAGAGTGGACCCTGGTGCGTCCTAAGCGAAAGAGATTGTGGCTTGGACCAACCAAAGACACCGCACCCCCGGCCAGACCCGTGAAACCAATTATGACACAGCGATGGAGGACAAACGGGCAAACTTGAAAAGCACTGAACCGCCAAAGGAAAGGCAGGCGGAAAAGGCGCCTCAAGGGGAAAGAGGAAAGCAGGCGATCTCAGCAAGGGGATCGAAAGAGACAACTAGGGGGGGATAAACGTTACAGAGCCCGGGACCCGGGACGTCTGTTATAGAGACGAACGGCCAGAAGGAACCCAAGGAACCAAAGGGGCAGGCGGCGAAAGAGGGAGGAGAGAAGAAAGGGAAGGAGCCCTTCCAGGACGCTTTTGACTCGGCTCCTATGGAGGTGGAGAACCCCCAAACGACGGAAATAACCATCATGGAGGAAGCAGAAGAGCTCCCCCCCCCCCCCTTGATATGATTATGATGGATGCAGAGATGTCGGATGGTCAGCCAGAGGAACAGGCTCCCTTGCACACTAAAATGGAATCATTGGCGGACTGGTTGCTTCAGAGTTTACAGGACCGACATCGCGGCTTCAGTACGGAGTTCTGGGACTCCACATTTTTGGAGTTGGTCCCAATGTTAGAAGGGAGTGACACACTCAGGTCGGCATTAGAGCATGGGCCACCCCGAGGTGGACAATGGCCTGAGATCTTACAGCGAGTGTACAATATCGTGGTCAGACGTTTTTGTCCCTCGAACCCTGACCAGAAATCACAACCCCCTCCGGCTGGGGATATAGTGCCAATACATCCAGACGAGCCTGAGATGGGGAAAGGGAATGGGGTGCACCCCCCCCAACAGGTCCCATCATTTGCATCGGTGACAGAGACAACCCAGAACCCCTCCCCCTCTCAACAACGACCGCTACCAAAAGATGAATCTCCCGACTTGGGGAGAAGTGGCTTCAAACAAGGACAAGGGGAGGAAGGGGGAAGGGACACACGGACACCAGACCCCGCTCGAGGCTTGGTGGGGGAAGGACAAGGGGAGGATGGGGGAGGGGACACAGGGATAACCCCGAGCAAGAAGGAACCTTTACCAGACCCAGCTCGAGGATCGGGGGGGGAACCCCCTACCCCGACATTGCTAGACAAACGCAGTAAGCTCCGCAACTACTTAGAATCAGGGAGATACCTGCAACAACCCTCGTTGAATGGGCTGCTGTTGCTCCCCGTGCGTAAGAAGGAGGGCAGATGGGAACTTGGTCTGTCTCCTGCTCGCGAAAATGTGAAGTACGGGGAAGTTTCTTTAAAGGGCTTTGATCCCCTCCTCTCACTAATGCCTACACATATGCGGGAAGGCCTCTTAATGGATGATTTGAATCACCACATTCAAAAATACTTCATACCTGGTGCACAAAGCAAGTCCATGGGCCCCTTCCCTATGCTGGCTAAGTGGGAGGTGTTAATCCTCATGGACCCGACAAAAGAAGCCGGCCTTAAATGGTTCTCACAAACGACCCTCCTAGACCTGCAAAGTATGAAAGTGAAATCTAATAACTTGTGGACTGAGGAGGAGGTGCAGGTCTGCTTGTGTAGGATCCTCAAAAGCCCGCTACTCACCAATACGACAGACCTGGACTCCGTAACTTGGCAGAGACTGTAGGGGATAAGGGAGGATTATCAGGATGGACCCGGTGAGATTGCTATATGGAAAAGATCCGGCCTGGAGTAAAGGCCTGCGGGCGGCGGACCTGGACCTTCGTACACTAAACGTTAATGGGCTGACGACGACCACAATCGATAAAAGCCAGACAATCTGGGAATTGATCAAAGGGGTCCCTAACAAAGAATGGCCGGATGTAGTGTGTATACAGGAGACCCATTTACAAGACACTCCAGACCATCACCGGGCGCACCGAATGACATGGCCACATCAGGCCTTTAGAGCACATGCACCAAAACCGGGTAGTGCGGGTGTGGCCAGATGGATTCCACCAAACTCGAGGGCAACACCGGTTCCTTGGGTCGCAGACCAACAAGGGGGCAGGTGGGTCTCCATACTTGCGATGTTGGAACTGGAGTTGATCTGCATTATATGCGTGTACGCACCAAACCAGGAAAGAGAGAGGCGGGAGTTTTTTGAAAACCTTCGCCAACAGATTCCGACTGGCGTACCGATAATCCTCGCAGGTGATTTCAACGCCGCCCCTGACTGTACACTGGATAGGTGGAAAATTCACACCCACTGTCCCCCATACATAGAGACCGACGAAAAGATAATCGAAGATTTGAACTCCTCGCTTCACCTTTTCGACACCTTTAGGAGAGTCTTCCCAACCGAAAGAGATACTCTTGTTTAAGCACGACGGGGGCAGAAACGCGATCCAGGTCCAAAATTGACTTGATTCTTATGTCTGAGGACCTCGCAGGTGCTATGCGGTTTGCTTACCTTCTCCCCCGCAGCCCCTTCATGGGGTTGGACCATGCTTTATGCGGGGTTACCCTCACCTTTCGTCAGAAACCGGACCACGGTCCGAGCTTCTTTAAACTTAATACCTCGCTTTTACACAGACAAAACTTCGTTCACCTGATCCAAGATCTTTGGTCTTACTGGCACCAGCAGAAAAAATACTTTGAATCTGGGGTCATTTGGTTTAACAACGGACTCTTTTTCCTGCGCAGTAAAAGCAAAGAATTTTCTTAAAAACTGGCTCAAAAACGTTACCAAGTGGAAATGGAGATTCAATACCAAATCTAGGATCTTCAGCAGCAAAATCCCACCCCGCAATTATGGAACTTGCAAAATAAACTGCTCGACTTTGCAACTTACAGATGACAAGGCATAAGGATTAGAGGTAAACTCTCCAAACATATTACGGAAGGAGCCATGGATTCTGATTTCTTTACCCTAGCAAGGGTCAGGGGAAAGAGGCAGACCATTGAGGCCTTCCTAGACCCCACTGATCCTGAGAGACCACTAACCACCTCCACACCTCAATGTATGAAGGTGGGCAGAGATTTTTACAAAACCCTCTTTAATTCACAAACCAACGACACCAGCATTATCACAAGAGATCGAGAGATTGAAGACTTCCTCAAACCCCTAACCTATTCACTCCCCTAGGAGGTACAGGTGGCTTTGGACCGTCCTCTCACCAGGGAAAAGATATGAACTGCTCTTATGCAGATGGAGGAGGAGAAGACCCCTGGAGTGGATGGGTTCCCGAAATAATTTTGGGAAACCTTTTGGTCGCTGATGGTGGATGACTTGATGTCCTTCTATGAGAAAGTATGGCAGGAAGGAGACATGGGGGAAGCAGTGGGCCAATGGGTCCTCACACTGTTGTATAAAAAAGGTGACAAAATGAATGTACGAAACTATTGCCCAATCACGCTATTAACACTTGTCTATAAAATGTTATCTAAAGCACTGGCGAACCGTATGGCTCCGGCATCAGAGCAAATCATCCACCCCTCACAAACTGGCTTCCTTAAAGGGCAGCGTATCCATGATAACATCCTCCTAGTTAATGAGCTTTTAAGGTTATCTCGACAGTCTAGGTGCAATGCCGCCTTTATTTTTATAGATTTCGAAAAAACGTATGACCACGTGGATTGACATTTCTTGGATAAATCATAAATGCCTGGAAAAAATGAACTTTGGGGAATCTTTTCGGAGATGGGTATGTATTCTTCACCAAAATGCCACCACGCGTGTCAAGGTAAATGGAAGCCCCGCCTCATATTTTCCTTTACAGAGATATGTCCGCCAAGGAGACCCGATCGCACCATACCTTTTCGTGGTAGTGATGGAGGCCTTGGCGGCCAATCTTAGAGACAGCCGGAACATCAGTAGAATCAGAACGACCTCCATCCCACAAGACGCATTGCAGGTGTGTTCGCTCTTTGCAGATGACCTCACCTTGATGGTGGAGGCCTCCGCTCAAAATATGGAGGAAATTGAAAGGTTGATGGCCCAGTTCTGCTCCCTCTCTGATATGGCAATCAATTGGGGCAACAAAACATTGGGGTGGTGGATGCATCATGATGGTGGTAGATCCCCGGAGAGCCCAAAGATGACTTGGCTTCCCCTCGAAACCCCCATCAGAGTCTTGGGAATTCAACTCTCAGCTGAAGGAAAACCGGTTACTAATGATAATTGGATAATGTCTTCGGCCTTGCAAATGCTGGGAAGGATAAAAACACATCTCTCCTGGGAAGGGCCCTAGTCATTAATAATGTGGTTCTGGCAGCACTCTGGTATAAATCGGCAATTAGGCCCTTGACCAGCGTGGCTTCAAACGCCTTGAGACGGCAGGTAGCAGCCTTCCTATGGAGACACAACCACGAAGCCCATCATACCATTAGTCGGGTGGCTTGGGATGCAGTGGTACAACCAAGGTCGCACGGTGGTCTGGGGATACTCGACCCGACCACCCAAACGACCGCCCTTTCACTCCAATGGTTGAAGCGGCTTATATGCACCCCCGGACTCACCTGGGAGCCCCTGGCCTGGGAACAACTCTCTAGACTAGCACCAGAGGCTGCTTCCACCATACACGGTACACCCAATGACATGGTTAGACGACGTCTTCTGGGCACTTCCCAAACCCTCCACCCAACCACAACCACAACCACACTCAGATCGAGCAGCAGCCCGTAAGGATCAGAGGAAAGACGGGTTTTGGATCAACCTAATTAAAGACAAGAGGAGGCTCCCGCTTCCGGATAGGCCATTTCCGGAACGTTGGAAGGAAGTTCTGCGCCAACCTCTATTTGGAAACCGATGGGTGACAGATCTGCAGGGGCAGGTCTTTCTCAGCTCAAGCCGTCCGTGGAAGGGATGGGTAAGAAATGGGGTCACAAGGGTAGGGGATCTCTGGGACCAAACCAGGGCTAACTGGGTCTCAGAGGAACAACTGAGAACAAAGCTCCCCCACTGCCAAAAAATAGGTGAGAGGCTAGACCAGATCCTCTTCGCCCTCCCTCTTGCATGACCGAGGACCCTTCGGCGAGGACCAACAGTGGAGGCAGGCGACTGGGTTGTCCTAAGAGGGGATGCAACACGTGTGGGTCAAGTAATTACAGACAGACCAAGGGAAGTGCTGTTAAGTTTTTTTTATCGTACACAGCACAATGGACTGATCAGGGGAGTGTCGGATGAAGTCTTCTGGATTGACGTTGAAATACTCCATAGAGTGAGGGTCCTCCAAGAAGGGGACTCCTGGGTGGCTTTCAGACCAGAGGTGCCAATCCAGGACCTCCCTATAGATGCAGCCGAGTGGAGATGGAGGATTCCGACGAGGGATGGCAGACCGAAATACCGTTATCTCCACTCACTGGGGGCTAAGGCCTCATATCGGATGCTAAGGACCAGAATCAACCTAAAGGACCGAATTGTGGATCGTTGGGCAAGACATTTAAATGTCCCGTTGAATTCACTGACACCGATTAAATGGTTTAAGGAGATAAAATCCAAACCAGCTAAAACTGCCTCATTCCAATGGCAGATCACGCATCGCTGTCTACCCACAAACGCATGGCTCGTTGACCATACCCACCTAGAACAAACAGGTGTGACCCTCACTTGGTGCCTGGCCTGTAAAGGAGGTTTTCCTTCTCAAAAAGTTAATGAGACAATAGAACATCTTTTTCTGCAGTGTCCGGCTTCAATCTTGATTTGGTGGGGGCGGGTTCGCATTTGGAACCAGCTAGGCACAGATAAAGATTGGCCGTGGGAATGGAGAGTCTTGCTAACCGGCCATTGGAACGCTCAAACTTTGACCTTCACGGCCAACATGTTCAAGGCCGGGAGGGACGCGGTCGTATGGGCCATATGGCGTTGCAGATGCACTTTAACACTTGAAGACGCCCATGTGGAGAGCGGCGAGATGATGGACATGATCAAGGACATGATAGAAACAACAATCAGAGCCCAGTGGAAGAAAACGGTGCAAACAATGTTAGCCCTCACCAAAAGATCGGATATTGTTCAAAAATTACATAAATTCTGCATGGACTGGCTGGGGGGAGAACAAGGAGGATGGATAGCAAAGATTCAGTGGGATGGCTGGCACCAGGAAGGCAACGATCGGCTGGACACATCGCAGAAAAACTACCGATTGACCCTCCATGATTGGAATGCAATTCCTAGTAACATCCCGCTCCCCCCTGCCTCTGAATTCCCTGACCTCTTCCCCTTACCCAACAATGCTTTGATGGAATTGAGCTGGTATGGTCGTGACATAGGGCAACCACTCCAATAGTGACTTTGGTGACCGACCATCATGGATAAGGATATAGGGAGGATCGGTGGTCTGCCCCAGTCTGCCCCTGGAAGCAGAACCCGCCTCCCTGCCCCCTTGCACATCGGCTCGGTCCACTGATGACACAATCGGATTTCAGTTCCCTGGTATGCAAAGGTGATGATAGTGGTCACGCGCATGTTCAGAAGATTGGAAAACAATGGAAGGAGGGAGGGGCTAGTTGCTCAGTAGTTGCTATCTGGCGCCTGATGCTAAGGCGAAGAGGTTTTCTCCCCTTCCCCAACAACCTGCTCAGTCAATCCTCTGGCGTCCAAAGCAATCAATGTTGGCAGGTTTTATGATCAGCCAAATTCTCTTGATTCCAAAAAACTTGTTGATGACCTGCACAGTCAATCCCCTGCCTTTCAAGGTAATCAATGCTGGCAGGTTTTTACTTACTTTTGCCTGAGATGTTCTGATTAAATCTATATATGGGACGCTGGACCCGGTTTCCAGCAGGTGATGCTCCCTACCAATAGATGGAGTCTCTCCCCGGGTGGTAGCGGTGACTGCTCTTACCAGCACCACTATCACTGTGGGGGTGTTGTTCAAAAAAAAATAATAATAAAAAAAAAAAAATGATGATGATTAGTTATATAAAAATATAGAAAACTATGCTATATCAGCAATTCTGGCCTCCTAAACCTAGAACAACTCCTCGCCCTCCCTGTACCAGGACATTGCATATCAGAGACAATACCAACCTAACCAACGTCAACCATAGCTGACCTCTTCTCGCCACGTAGACTATCCCCGACCCCATGGGTTGTCAAGGCAGGGCCCCCCGGTTTGCCACTAGATTGCTTTCCTCCCTTAGCAAACTCTAGGTCTCTACAAGGCCTCACACTCCTACCATCGCAGGTTACAGGGCAACGCCCCAGCTCCGACCAGCGTCGCTCTGGCATCGACAAACCAGGGGCACATAACAGACCAACTCTGCAGATATCAGTCCATATTCAACCATCTCTGAAATCCTATATCCAGTATGAGGAAGAAGGCCAAATGCTGCCAAAATTTTTCAGAACACAAGAAAGCTTAATATAACATGATTGAAAACTAAGGAATTCTCAAGCACCTGTTCTGTAGATTAAACTCCCCCTCCCCTCCTTCCCACCCTGTCCCAATGCTACCTCCACCGAAACGAATTACCCATATTGAAGGCATCCCATCTCGGCCCCAACTTGGGACAGTCCCACCTTCCCCCTTCTTATCCCTCAAAGGCATACAGTTCCCTCCCAAAGTATGCCTCTGCACGCCTTTTACCCTAATCTGCCCCCGCTGGGATGTGTACCACCACCCCAACCCCAGAATAGGGCAACCCACTAAGTCTGCTCGCACGCCCTCCAAGGCTTCACCTCCCACCTTGCGTCCCCCCTGGAGAATGGAGCTCTCCCCTTTCTATAATACCATCTTACCAAGAGATACTCAAAACTTGAACACCGGAGGGAATCTGAATTTTAATTTTTATGCAAAGAATGAACACCAGAGAATTACCAAATTTCTTATACAATCACTGGGAGTCTGTGGAAAAAAATCCTCGTGAAAAAAAAACTGACAGATAGGGAAGGAATTTAGGAATTAAATCATCCAGAATTTTTCACAGGGAGTTTTAGGTATACAAAAATGCCATTTGTGTTAGTTAGACAAGAAATTTCAGGTTTTCAAAATAAGAACGATCAAGAATGTATTGAGACTTTAGTTAGGATATTAGTTAGAGAAACTAGTTAGGATGGTAATGTGATGATGAGATTAGTAGTCAGATTGATGATTAATGATTAGATAGCACAATGATGATGACGACGGGATTAGTGAACGAAATATATTGATTTAGTAATATTATTTATAGAATAATAACTAGAGAGACACCCACACCCCATCCCTCTTTTTATCCAGAACCCATCACTCCCTACCCCAACTCCCATTATCTCCCCCCTGTCCATCCTTCTTTTATCCCCTCCTACCTCTACCGCCGCCTTCCACACACACCCTTCCTGTCTCTACTCCCCCCTTCTTCACTCCTCGCAGAGTGATAATACATGAGAGCCTGAGAGGCGAGACAAGGAGTGTATGGAGGCAACATGTAGAGAATAAGGAGAGAGGAAGTAGAAAAGAGAGAAGGAGAAAGAAAGGAAGAGAAGAGGAGATAGAACAATGAGCTCCTAGAGAAAAGGAAAAACAGAAATGATGCAACCTACGATGATGCTGATGATGATGGTGTATGACGATGATGATGATGATGATGATGAAACATCACGCCGATATTGCTGCTTCAGAAAGAAGATGATGTTGAATATGGCCACAATTGTCACCACACTGCGATTAGAAAGGCCGTCTCGAAAACCACCAGGACACTGGAGCTGAAAAACCCAACAAAGTAGAAGAGAACGTACCATCTCGTGAAGCAGACTATACTCAGTCTTGTTGAGGTTCCTATGCCTGAAGGTTCACACCCTGAAACAGAAGCAACCAACCCCCCCTCTCTTCCTGCACCAGCCTGTGATGCCAGGAGATAGGCACAAAACAGCACAAAAGACTATCACCTCTCTCTCCACTTTGACGGCTAGGAATGCCGCTGTCAACGCTGTAGCATAGCAGAACTCAACTCCCCGCTGAAGCGTAGCAAGCATTCAACTCCCTCATCCCTATGATGTCAAAAATCTCCCTTCCCGTGCTGACGCGGCGGCACGTGTTGATATTCCTCCCCGTTATGCCTGCACAGTGGGCCACGACAGCGCGCCATGTCATCGCGCCAGTGCTGCTATCCGTGTCAGCCAGCCAGCGTACACGCCAGCCCGCAGCACACGCGCCAGCCCGCCGCGCACGCCCCCTCCCGCAGCGCACGCGCCATGCCACACGTGTCAGCCAGCCAGCGCAGCCCGCCGCGCCCGCACCCGCACCCGCACCCGCCCGCAGCCAAAAAAAAAAAAACCTGTTCAAATCTACGAGGTTGGAAGTCCTTATGACAGCGTGGCGTGCCCGCTGCTCGCATGAACACAAAGAGCGCACCTTTGGGTTCCCTCAAGCAAGACAACACATTATCGACACACTGAGGTGTAATGTTCACAATGCATGGGCTCGGCTCAAACAAAATCTCAGCACAACAGATGACCAGGTGTGGCGCCACAAGATGATAACATCATTCAAATCCATATGGCTAGACCCAGCTGGGTCACCTAGGTCTCCCAGTTTGCCAGCTGGGTCTAACCATATGGATTTGAATGATGTTATCATCTCGTGGCGCCACACCTGGTCATCTGTTGTGCTGAGATTTTGTTTGAGCCGAGCCAAAATCTCAGCACAACAGATGACCAGGTGTGGCGCCACGAGATGATAACATCATTCAAATCCATATGGTTAGACCCAGCTGGGTCATCTAGGTCTCCCAGTTTGCCAGCTGGGTCTAACCATATGGATTTGAATGATGTTATCATCTCGTGGTGCCACACCTGGTCATCTGTTGTGCTGAGATTTTGTTTGAGCCGAGCCCATGCATTGTGAACATTACACCTCAGTGTGTCGATAATGTGTTGTCTTGCTTCAGGGAACCCAAAGGTGCGCTCTTTGTGTTCATGCGAGCAGGGGGCACGCCACGATGTCGTAAGGACTTCCAACCTCATAGATTTGAACAGGTTAAGTTGGAAGTCAGACCACTGGCTGTGGACATTGGGTATTTGGCCGAATAGTAAGGTCCCTAGATCCCATGACAGGTCAGTGTCTGTGAGAAACGACCAGGCAGCACTTCACCATTGCCAGATCTGTCGGGCCAGCAGGCAGTACAGGAGGCAATGCTCCAAATCCGCTATCTGTGGTTGCATTGCCAAGCAGCAGAAGGAGCAGATTGGTGATAACTTACCTTGCTGTTCTAACCAGGATCTGGAGACTATCCATGCCGGCGTTTGTAAGCGTCGGTGTATTATTTGCCATTGAACTTGATTGAAGTGCTCGGTGGGAGGCCGGAGACAGGTGGGCGTATCTTGACTATTTGAAGTGCTGCAGGTCTGCCTCATTTAGATTGGAGTCCCGATTCCATCTCCGTTTGACAATGTCTGTGGTGTTGGTGGTTTTGTGGATTCGCCTGTAGCAGTCTTTGACTGTGAACTTCCAAAATGGGAGCGGACGAGCTCCCTCCCATGGCCATTCGGCCGGGTCGAATGGCAGGAGGCACAGCGGCGTCGCCATTTCGTAGGCCCTCAAATCTCCATATGTCTCCTGGCATACCCCCAGTTTCTTCCTATCTATAGCCCTCAAGCACACTCAAGCCATCCATCAGCCTCTGGTATACCATTTTGGCACCCGCACAGCGAGGCCCACCTTATGGCAGACCACATAGCCCAGCCCACCACCAGCGACTCAGGATAGCACACCTCCTACTTCACACTCACTCCCTACAAGGACGCTGACCGCCCTCCATGATGATGCCTTCACAGAGTGGTTCTTCACCCAACCATCATCCTATCTCTGATGGGCAGCCACCGGTGGACAGTCAGCAAAGGCCCCAGAGCTGAGTAAGGAGACCCAGCCCTGGGTGAAGCAATATAGAGGGAACCTTGTCATCCGGGACTTCGGACGCTAGGAGTTATCGACCCTCATAAGGGCAGAATTCATCCCGCATTCAGGGGCCGGTACCCAGAGTATCTTTGAATTACTATCGGTGACCTACCACAGGCAGTGTCTAATGGTACTAAGACCAAGGTCTAACCTATGGGAGCCCTATCCTTCTTTTTTTTTTTCTTTTTTTTTTTTTGGAGCTGCACCTGCTGGAAATCGGGTCCAGCGTCCCTGTACAATGATATGTGAGGAGGTTGTCTGTACATGCAGGAGGCATTGATTAGTTCCCAGAAGGTGGCAGGAAGGCAGCTGTGATGAGGGTTTAGGATAGCTCTTGGGCGATGCCTTGTAATCTCCTTGCTTACTCTATGTTTCGCGGGGTGTTTTAAATGAAATTTCGTAGATTGCCCGCGAGTGTACCAATGAAGTGTCGTCCTGTGTTAAAATGTGCTGAGGAACGTAGATAGGGTGACAAGTGTACGGTGCACTTCTCTCTGTCAACGACTGCCCTCCCTTCTGGATCATCTCAGGGTAAATTTGGGCAGATGTGGGGTGACACGTGTTATAATCTTTTAGGGATTGACTGGGATTTACATTTTGTTTGACTTCCTTTGCCCTGCCATAACCTCACCCCCCATTTGCATTGTAGGGTATGATCGCCGATGGGAAACTATGGTAGGGCAGAGTTCGATTCTGGCATGCAGCGGGGTTAATCCTTCCCTCGTGGGAAAGCAATGAATGCCCTTCGCTCGTGCAGTATCCATGATGCATAGCGACCCCGTCTCTATGGGAGCATTGGCCGAGGCTCTTCCAGCCCTAATGGGAAGAGGCATGTGTTTGCGAACTTTGCGTTGTATTCAATTCGTTAATTTGAGCCTTCAAGTTGGGCTTTGGGTCCCTTTTCAAAAAAAAAAARARAAAAAAAAAAGGAAAAAAAAAAAAAAAAAAARAAAARAAAAGAATGCACCGTCAGATCAACGCAAAAAAAAAATGCCACACACCCACATGCCGTCTCCCGATGTGCCAGGTGGCAATTGCACCGCCGTCTGGTCAAAACAACCAGACCGGCACTAGGATAGCCAGGAGCAGCTATGGCGAATGATGCCACTGCCCCAGTCTACGGAGTGCAGCCGGGCCTCGCCGGCTGGTCCACAGTGCAGGTTAGCGCTAGGCGCTAGGAGCGTCTGGTCGAATTCCACCTTTCTTATATGGGATAAGAGCAGGATTCTTGGCCCCCCCCCACCCCCAAACAGAACAAGAACTGGATGCTTGCGTAGGGGTCACACTGGTCTTCTCTGTGCTGCGTCTGTAGCAGAATTGGTCCCTGGACTACAACTGAATCCTAAGTGTGTCCCGGTGCTTACCAGGCACATCCGTATAGTCATGTGCTACTCTATATATCAGCTCATCTGTGCAAGTCTGTATTCCTGCTTGTGAACCTATATGTATGGTCTGCAGTTTTCCAATCATCTGATCAAGTCCTGCACTCCTACTGTGACCCTACTATGTATCTGGTCTGCACTCAGCCTATATGCGATATGTATTCCTACGCTATTCCAACTTTCGGTGTAGCCTCATCTGTAAGTCAGTATAACCTCTTTTTTTTTTTTTTTTTTTTTTTTTTTTTTTTTTTTTTTTTTTTTTTTTTTTTTTAACTCCGTATACAGGAAACCTACGTAACGAGGTGATAAGAGCATATATGTGTGTTAAAATATCCCCTGGCAGCCTGAAGAATGCATTGCTCCTTCGAAAGAAAGCAACACACTTTGCCACTTTGGGCTTCATGCAGGTACGACTATCATAGATTCACATATAAAACTCACAATGGTTGTATGGACCTGAAATCCGCGCTACATGAATAATCAGATGCAGTAAAACGAATGGTGCTGATTGATTGATCACTTCTGTATAACATGGACTAACAAAAAAAAGAGACTATGCAGTCTTGACCAGTTCCACAATCTGAAGCGGCAACCCTAGCTCATAACAGAGACACAGTGGGCGCAACAACCAAAACATCACTTCCAAGTGGAGTATCGACAAACAACTTCGTTCTACTCCCAAACGCAAACCCTGCTACAACTACTTCCCCAACACCTGCCCACCACCACCATCATCGATTTCACCTGCTACCCACCTGACTGCTAATCAGTCATCCCTCTCCCACACATCCCCAGCAGCCTCTAGGCTCTGCCTACCTCCACGCCAGGAGCTGTCTCTTTGAGAAGGGACCTCCCTCTTGGCTTCCGCTCCTCCGCCTCCCCTACCCCACCCCTGTCTCATCCTCTCCCATCCTTCCCCCGCTCACCCCCTCAGCTCCCCTCATTAAGGAAAGCAGCTCCTTCCGCTTCCCATTGCCATCCAAGAATGAATCTCCTCCAGTGAAACAAGTCATCACCAAATCCCAAATCGTCAATCTTGGAAACTAAAAGTGGGAGAAGGGCTTTAAGTTATATGGGGCACCTCAAAAGGGGGGTCAAAAGGGGTAGCAGTATAGCTGGGTCAACAGGGGGCTGGAAGGCCAACCCCCCCGCACTCCTCTGATTCCCTAAAGTTGGGATGTTGGCCACAGTCACATAATGCACAAAACTCTGACAATTACAACACATTTAACACAGGATTCGTAAAAACCGAACAAAAACAATAAAACCCAACATTTTGTATAGAGTGAAATCGTAGAAGTGAAACAGTTGTATTTAACAAAAAAAAGAACAGCGTGTTTAATCCTTTCTCGAGAGACGAGGCAAAAAAACGAGCTAAAAATGAAGCGATCTCAAAAATGTGTGGAAAACCCTTTGTAACAAAGATCCTGTTGTAGGACTATAAGTGATTTCCAACAGACCAGCAAACAACAGAGCTCCAAGAAAAAAATTGCAAGGCAAACTCGAAAGCTGTAAAAAGAACAGTTTTAGTGAATACTGATGTATAGGACTATACGTCGTTCTCAAAGTAAAAATTCCTATAAATCATTTTTAAGCTTACAGTAGAAACGTTCTAAAAAAATATACGATATGTAAAATAATAACACAAACAACTTTTGCCTCGGATGCATCTTCAAATTATTAGTCAAATCCAAGTTAAGAATAAAATTAAAATTTAAAAATCTCAAAAAAAAAAAAGGAAAGGTTGCCCATAAAAGAGAGGACATGTTAAGGGGAACGTAGTCACAAACAAGATAACATATTAGTCTGCTCACGAAACCCTTGTACACGTTCTCCATGCTACATGACTTACAGGACTATACACATGATCTTTTGAGACCATAAAAAAACAGCATATTTTTATTCCTTGATAAACGGTGTTTCGCTTGTTAGTGATTTTTTAGGGCAAAATATGTCTTTTTTCTCGCCACTTCCAGTGGTTCTAAAAAATTGCCTTTTTATCTAGCTTACCAGCCCGGGCGCCTGGGCCACCCCAGGTCGCCCGGAAGGGCGCTCGGGGCGCCCCGCCGTGCGACCCCCCGGCCCCGGACCTCCACAGCGCCGCCCCCGAAATCGCGTCGAATTTTTTTTTTTGCGCTGCAAGTTGAAGGCCCAAAGGGAAAAAAAAAAATTGGCGGCCGCCCCAATATTTCTTGGGATCCGGTAGGTCCCGTTTCTCAGGTTTTGTTTTTGGAGGACCTAGGCCGTCGATGTGTGTTGATCGATGGCGCAGAAGTCCCAAGATTTTGAATTTGAATCTTGGGGACTTACCACACGGCCCTGCACCCTCCGCTCTACCCCCCCGCACCAGCTTGTTGTTTCCCCGCCGTTGTTGCATGGTCGTCCGCGCCATCGTTATCTTCACCCTGTCGAGCCTTCGTTGTCATCACCCTGCTGCTCTCCGGCGCGCCACCATCGTTGCCGTCCAGCCGCGCCATCCTCCTTGCCCCTGACGAAGACTGCCTGCGCCGCCATCACCAACTCAGGTAAGTTTTCTTCTTCTTCTTCTTCTTCTTCTTCTTCATCTCTACTACGTATTTGTTTGTTCTTCTTCATTTTATCTCATTCTTCTTCCTCTCCTTCTTCTCCTCCATTTCGTTGTGTTCTTTTCCTTCTTCGTTGTTTCTTCGTCTTTTTTTCTTTTTTTCTTTGTCGTTTCTTCTTCTATTTGTTCTTATTCTTCATCAGTTCTTCTTCTTCTTCTTCTTCTTCTTCTTCTTCTTCTTCTTCTTCTTCTTCTATCCACTTCTTCCTCCCTGTTTCTTCCTCTGCCATAGTGCTTCATCAACAAATCGTCATCTTTTTTTTTTTTTTTGGGAATGCTTGATTATGCTTCTGCTCCGTCTTCCATAGCCTCCCTCCTCCCTCCATCAGTCTCCCTTCCCCCGCCGCCTCCCTCCGTAGGCTCGCTCCATAGGCTCCCCTCCCTCCTCCTCCTTCCCTTCTTCTTCATCTTCTTCTTCCTCCTCTTCTTACTCCCTCCCTCTCCTCTTCTTCTTCTTCCCTTCTTTTTCGTCATCTTCTTCCTGCTCTTCTTACTCTCTCCCTCTCTTCTTCTTCTTCTTCCCTTCTTCTTCGTCATCTTCTTCCTCCTCTTCTTACTCTCTACAGTCATTCTGGGATGCCATAGTCCTCTTTTTCTTCTTCTTTTTTTCTTCTTCTTTTTTCCTTCTTCTTCGTTAGAGTTCTGCCCCTACCTCCTCCTACCTCCGGTAGAGTTCTGCTCCTACCTCCTCCTACCTTCGGTAGAGTCCTGCTCCTACCTCCTCGTACCTCCTGCCATAGTCCCCCCTCATCCCTCCCTCCTCCTCCTTCCCTTCTTCTTCATCTTCTTCTTCCTCCTCTTCTTACTCTCTCCCTCTTCTTCTTCTTCTTCCCTTCTTCTTCGTCATCTTCTTCCTCCTCTTCTTACTCTCTCCCTCTTCTTCCCTTCTTCTTCGTCATCTNAACACAGAAATCAATATGCCTGGGAAAAAAAAGTGAGGCCGGATTTGGGCAGTACTCGGCAAGCGCAGCAAACCCCCATAAACCAAAAAAAAAAAAAAAAAAAGTTCGGTGGATTTGTTTCATGCCCGGGGTACCCCGGGAAAGCTAGCTTTTTATTGAAGTTATTTTACTTCACGTGGAATCTTGCTCCTTCAGGAAGCCCAAATACTCTACTTTCAGAATCTTCAATAAATTTCGTTCAAACCCAACATTTTTTTTTGTTGGCTTTTCACGAATCCTATGTTATTTCTGAAACTGTATAATACTGGGATACTGGACCCGTTTTCCACTAAGTGCAGCTCCTCACTAATTATATGGAATCCCTCTTCCGGGGGACCACTTACAAAAGATGTTCCTATCACCTCGATAAGCAACAGGCCCCCCGCAAAGGTTGCCTTAAAAAGAAAGAGAAAATTTTGAAGGGAAAATAGAGACATCAAGTGTGCTACTGTGACGCCCAACCTCACGCCCAACGCGACTTCTTGATCGGAGCGGGTAGTGGGTTTGGAAGTAGGGAGAAAGGGGGTCTGCCAAGGATTTTAGGAAAAAGGGGCGGAGTCCCAGGTCGGAATTGGAATCTTAGGTACCAATGTTCTAAGGACTAGGATGCAAGTTGTCCGGGCAGAAAAAAGAGCGTTCTGAGTTTTTGGTTTATGCAATTGCGGTCGTCGGATTTCAATGATACAGTCTCATACTTGCGATTGACCTTCCTATTCATGTGGACTTGGTATTTGCTGGCCCGTCGGAAAAAAAACGAATATGCCAGCGCGTGTATGTACTACGGGCCACATTGTCGGTGAGTTGTAGCGCATGCACGAGTTGGCATGAATTCCTCTCCTTAGATATTAAACAAAACGAGCAACATTCCTTCCCTTCTATTTTTAGTAATCCGATCTCAGACAAGAGTCCATGTTCTCCAATTATAATCTGGAAGCGGGCGGATAAAGGTATAATTGATCAAAATTAAGGAAAAAGCGGTCGAAATTACAATCACCATATCCAATATCATTTCAACAGGAAAAAAACATGAAAAGTGTTTCGACGGAAGGGCAGGATTTTCACAACCATATGTCCATTTGTCATTACTAAAATGGGAACGACGAAAACTTGCGGTTCCGAATGCAAAAATTCTGAGAGGGACAGAAGAAGAAGTATCATACACCCCAGCAAGCCCACGCTCTCCCTCTCATCAACCCCCTTCTCATTCCAGTGTAGGTTGTTCGTCGTCTCGCACCTACCAACAAATCACAGTTGTCATCACGCTTAGCGCAAGTACGCATGCCAGATTCGTCCGTGTTCCACAGTCTGTGGCGGCCACGCTGCAATCCCGCACACTCACCGACAGCCCGTTAGATTGCCCAACTCTGAACTCACCTCTGCGTTGGTTCCTACCCATTAATCGATCCTCTCAACCACGTTGGTCTTCCAAATTTAATTAGAGAGAGATTTCATCGCGCTTGCAAACTTGTAACTATTAGCATCAACGCGAAATAGTCGGGATTATGCTGAGGCAGGGGAAAAGAAAAGAGAAGGAAGTATCTGTGGGCGACATGTCTTGGCGGTGGCGTGGGGGACGTAGCCACTCTCCACGCATCGATCCAGTCATGCACCGTTGTGGTCAATGAGATGGAGGGAAAGAGGCTGCACATTTCGTTGCGACGAGAAAACAAGGGGACGATTACAGTTACACCCACACGCATAGAGGGAGTTGAGATTAGAATTAAGGCGCGACGGGAGCAAAGTGCGGGACGTAGCATAGCAGAGCGAGCACGAGTAAGGAGCACCGTGCAGTTACCACAAAAAATACGACGACCCCAAAATCCTAATCTAATTAAAGTCTTAATTCCTATTGCTCTCGTATTTTCCCCAACATTTCAAAATTCAAAAAGAGTTTTCAGCGCGATGACCGCGTCGAAGTTCCCTTCCCCATTCCCAACAGAAAAAGAAAGAGGCCACATCAACCGTTATTTCGACGCTCGCTAAGGCGCATCCTAACTACCAACCGCCATGGGACCAAGGGCCTCGTTAGACCCTCCTTGGAAATCCGATTTTTAGGAAATCATCATCGTTACACCGCGTCCTAATTCACCAAATTCCTTGAATGAATGTGAAAACGCTCTCGAGAGATTTTGTTGGATTCCTCAGAATCCCCAGCCAAAACGTCCTTGGATTCAAGGGGTCCTCGCGAAGTCTCTTGGGTTCAAGGAGTCGTGATTGACGGAGTGTTCTGGAGCGAGTGCCGACAGAAAAATTTGTAGTCGATGTGGGTGCACAGGTCGTTCGTGGTCCATTGGGCGGACATCGCTGGCCTCCAGTACCCGACAGGGCCCCAACGACCTTCCACCGTTACCGTCAGCGTGGAAATGCGTGGGGGTGGTTCTTCAGCTGCAAGGCGCTTCACGGAGCAGGGTTTTTCATGCGCGTGTCGCCGGCCGTGGTGTCCAACGGTCAAATTCTTTTATTTTTCTGCAAGATTTGTTGAAGCACTATCGATCAATTGCAGTCATCTGCCTAGCGTGTTTTGTCAGCCATTATCGCGCGCATTGATGCAAGCTTTGTTTGGTACACGCCTAGCATGCTGCGATTCATGGCAGACGTCCTCTAGCGGTTCCCGCTCCTGCTGCTGGCCACTCTTCTTCTGCTTCTTGTCGTGTTGTTCCACGTGTGCGTCATTGTGTGGGGTCCTGGCAGCAGACAGAAACACTGAACACAGTGAACGGTGAGGAAGACGACGATGGACAGGTGGGAAACCTCAAGCAGACAGCCGACGCTCGCCATTGACTACTCCACTCCGCAACTTCTACTGCCCTCTACCATGTCATCAACCTATCGAAGATCCTTCCATATCCCTCCCGTCCTTCTCCTCATCGACCGTCTCGGCGTAGCCCGCGGGATCACACTCGATGCCGTGGCGCAGCAGAATTGCACAATGGATTCCGATAACGACACACAATCGGGTGCATCCATCACTTGTTGCATCAGCTGCCTCTGCCTGCGAACGAACAATCTCATCCTCAGGCGAGTTGTCGTTCTCTCAATGCGATAACGCATGGCAACGACTGACACAGTTGCGACCACCACGTTTCTCTCCAATGTTGTTAATGCCTTCGGACCACCCGGGAGCTCTCGTTCCATCGTCAGGACTTGCAATGCGCAAACACCCACCACTCGTTCGCCCGCCGGCGCCCTTGCTGCACCTTCTGCACGCCGATGGGGACTGCGCTTGCACTCTCCACGTTTCACGGAAGCATTACGTTCGTGCTAAGCTGTGACGGCCCGAAGAGCATGTGGAACACGAAGGCAATGTCACAGTAGAGAACCGTTACGCATACATGCTACACCGCCCAACATTCCAATGCCCTCCTTTTAAGCCATGGTCGCCAACGACTCGCCATCACTCCTCCACACAAACATTTCGCCCCAATCTCCAGTCCAGCCGCGAGGACGCCTCACGCACGGATGTGTCACAACGGAGGGTTCGAAATTTGAAATTGGAAAGGGAATGTTGGCGCCCTTTTTCTTCGTCAGCCTGGTAGGCCTCCCCGCCTTCGCCACTGGACCACGCCCGAGGACGCAGGGACATCCAAGCACAATGATGGACATCCACCCCCGCGGCCTCGTATATGGGTATGAAATTGGCTGCTGGAGACCTCCAAGGGTTTTCCTTGGGACCCATTGAATTAGGACGCGGTGTACAAACGACGCCGAAAACCAGAAAATTTTCCAAGGACTTCATCCTAATTCCTGAGGATTTTCCAAGGAGGGTCTAACAAGGCCCCAATTTTTCACAAAACAAGGAAAAAGAGGAAAAGAATGGTGGTACTTGTGTAATTGGATCATGCCCCTCCCCCCAGCCCCCAAAAAGCAATCGCACAGAAAGTCTCGCAAAACAGAAAGTAATTGGTCACACTACAGGCACAAACGTGGAAAGTCACATTCTTAGGGCCAAATAGGTAGGTTTCACTTTCATCCGAAAAACATAGATGGATAAATCAAGACAGAAGGGGGAAAAAGATGTCTGGCCTGTTGGATGATAATTATTCTCCCAATGATTCTGAAACCACCACTGCCCCCTGCCTGATGAAACTTGGAGTGGGTTGACAGTGGTGGTTTATAAAGTTGCCATATGCTTTGTTATTTACTTGCCGTATGATTGTTAAAAAGAAGGTGAAAAAAAGGGCGACAGCCTTGAGATATCTTCATTGATCGGACCGGCCCTTGGTAATTCAGAATGATTTATTCCATTCATCAAGGTCAAAAGCAGGATTTGAACATGGGTCTGTAGTTCATGGGTGTACCAACTGAGCTGGGCTTGTTGGTTCTATGATTCTTTTAACTTTTAACTCAGCATGACTTGTGCTGTGTTCGGATGCACTCCTTCAAGTGGTACCCTACTGGTCTTTATCTTGTATTTTCTGTCCTTTTCCAAGGCACTACCTGATGGTTCTAGCTCCTTTTGGACTGCTGGGAGTCAGTAGTGGTCGCAAATGAGAACAGGCAGAAAACAATACACTTGGCACCCATTAGACAACCCTCATCATTCAGGTCAGGACTACATATTCTTTTCGGGTATAGGCATGGAAGTCCAACCCATAATGGCTCCTACCGCGTAGTTTCCCCTTTTTTTTTTTTTTTTTTTTTTTTTTTAAACACCCTTTTTAACTTCTCATAGAGGTCCCCAGATCTTCCCATCTTCCCCCTCTGACAAACACTCCTTTCGCCTTTTTGGAATAATGCTCCAATCTTTGTTTTTTGAACTTTTCGCCCCCTCTAGTACCCTTAAAGTGTGACTGCCTTGAGATATCATCATCAGACTGATGGGGCCCAGGTAATTCCGAATGATTTTATGCCGTTCATCTGACGGTATCTGGACTTGAACTGGGGTCAGTATTTCAACAGTTGGTACTTGAACTGGGGTCTTCTTTCAACAGTTTGTGGGTGTATCAACTGAGCTACGCCCTTTGCTCCCGTATATTCCTGGGGAGCAGCACATGCTGGGAGCTGGACCCCTCATGAAAATGTACAGAACAATTTGAGATACCGGGGTCATTACCCCTTTTCCGCTGGAAAAAACAGGGCTATTTGTGGAAAACGACTCAACTATCGACCTTGGATCTGCAGAGTTTTCGAGAATATTCAAGAAAATAGAAACCTTCTACCGAGGTGGCCCCACCAATGGACCGCGCCGCTGCTGAACTGTTGAGTTTAAATTTGTTAAGGGTTCAAATGGAATAGAGGCCTCCTGCCAAGGTTACACCAGCATCTAACCCCCACGCCCCCTTCTGGCAAGACTTAGTGCTAAGGAGCCACCATCTCTTCAGCTGCTTGCCCTTCCACAATCCTGAGAGGTCACCGTTAGACCCCCAAAATGTCGTGTAGCCAGCTGGCGCTTCCCCACCTTCTTCATCCGAATACAATGCTCAGTCATTATTGCTTTTTTTTTTGTTTCCCCCCCCCCCATTATTGCTGTATTTCGAAGGAAGATACACCAAATACAGCTATAATGACTGTGCGTTGTATCTGTGTGAAGAAGGTAGATCTCTCTACCAGGGCCCAAAGGTCTCACTCCAGTACTTTCAGAATCTGCAACTTTCAAAATGTGCAAAACGAGAGTGAATCTTCCGCTAGAACATGGAAGATACACTGCGGCCATTATTTTTGTTTTTTGTGCATGTCCAGAGTAGTGGAGCAAAGCCCCAAGTCCCACTCGCAGCCTGTTAGGGCATGGCCACACCTAGTATGTCGAAAAGACAAAGTTTCGACAACTGTCAGAACTTTTTCGACATAGGGTTTTTCGATAAGAACCCCGCCTTCGCCACACAGCACATGTAGAAGACACGCGGAATTGACGCGGATGAACGCTGACATCGCCAAGACACGCCGAATCTACCCTGACACATGTAGAAAATGACACACCTTTCGCTACTCCAAAACGCTGGTGTTGAATCTTGGCCCTCAGCAGGCAGGCGGTTTCACATGGAATGTCGAAACCCTTTTCCTGACAAATGTCGAAGTGGTTTCAACATTTTTTCTTCGACAGTCAGTGTGGCGAAAAAAAAAAGAAGTCGAAACCACTTGTTCCGACATTGGTGTGGCGAGGCCCGTACGTAGTTTTCTACGACTGTGGGCATAGCCACACCACTCTTGAAATGTGCAAAATGAGAACTGCCCGCAAGAATGTGGCCAGATGCACCCACCATATTTTCGTCTTTTTCACGTTTAGAGAGTGGTGTGGCGAGGCTCTGTGTGACACATTTTGAAGCGGGAAACTTATGCATGCACTATGATTTATATATGTACTGAAGGATTGCAGGGCTGGGTATTACTGAATGAGCGCATTGCACGCCGAAATCCAGCGTCAGGGCTGTCAGTCTGCATGGCCATGGACAAGGGGAGGGCCTATATGTGTCTGACCACATGGTGTGTCTATGGGGCTCGCCACACAGCCTTTCGAAACACGAAAAATGGACACTCCATCTTCGCCACACAGCCTTTTGAACCAATTCGCACTTTTCACGTTTCAAAAGGTGTCAGTCCAAATGAATTCGAAAGGCATTTCGAAGTGGCACATCCCTCCCGCCTGTCGCGGCCCGAATCTCGGAAGCCTCAATCGGGTCTTGTGAAAATGGGCCCTCACGATGACCATCTGTCAGGGTCGTTACCCTGACAACCGCCATTTTTGTAGGGGTGTGCTCAAAAGTTTCTTTCGAAGTAGGTGGTGAGATTGGCGCGGAGGACGGACATCCTGCTTGGGCTGTTGTCAATTGCAAAACAAACCCCCATCGCCACACAGGACTTTCGAAACAAGGGCAGTACGATGACGGAATTCGAAAGGACGAATGTTTCGAAAGTCTGTGTGGTGAAAGGGGATTTTCTTTCGAATGGCGGGCTTTCTATTTTCATCTGCCAACTTTCAAAAAATGCCTTGGTTCGAAAGGCTGTGTGGAGAGCCCCTATATTCCTGTCATGTATGAATGTTCGTGGGTGAGGTGGTGGGCAGGTAAGGAGCTTGAGCCCTCTCGCGTAGGATTTTTTGGCGAAAATGGATTTTGCAAAAAGGGAAAAACAGAAATAAGTGCGGACCCAGAAGGTCTCAAACTCGAATGGGCAAAAACCGCATGCCAGGCGATGCAAACAGCCTCAGAACCTGAATGGGCACGTTCAGGCAAAATACATCCCTTGGCCCTCTTTTTTTTTCTCCCTGTCCCGTCCGACACCACGGCCCACCGCTGTAGTTATTACGCCTGTGTGTGATGACCCGTCCAAACATGGACTGAAACACACAGCTGATTTCTGAGTTTTGCCCATAGACTGAATGCCCTGCTGAGTTTCCCGCTTGCTACTAAGTCTGTGTGTGCACGCTTGCTGGACTGCATGTCTGCCTGAGTGCTGGTTGGCTTGAGTGTGTGGGTGGCCGTGGCTGTCTGAGTGCTGGTTGGCTTGAGTGTGTGTGTGGCCCGCAAGGGCACTTGCTCGTTGATTGGGCCCTCAGGGCCGGTACTTACCTGTGGCCGTGACATTGAGGGATTGCAGCAGGAAAAACACTCAAGTAGCGGGTAGGCCGTTACCGCACCCTGAAGGGGCAGATGTGCGGGTACTGGAGGCCGAGCAGAAGAAGACAAAAGTGGCATTTTTAGAGGCCCAGTAGTTGTAGGTTAGGTCTAGGTGGATACCAGTCC
>BFEA01000084.1:605774-621466 GCA_003427395.1 Chara braunii
AAAACACCTAATTTCCCTACAAAAAACCGAAAATCATTGCTTAAAAAAATACAGCACAACTCAGGGACCATATCCCTCATGATAAAAAATGCCAAAAAAAAATCCTGCTTTTCGTTTTATTATTTTTTTAATATTTTTTTAAATCGAATTTCATTTTTTTTTAATCTTAAACGAAGTCAGATTCCAAAATAAAAAACATAGGACTGTAGGGTTTTCCAAGCCCTACACCGCTATATTTTTTTATTTTTTTTTTCATATTTTTAGGGGTAAAAAAAAATTATTGAAAAATCAGGCCGCGGACTGGGCCTCATTGGCTGCGGCCGCGGCCGACTTTTTCGGCCGCAGCGGCCGAAATGCCCGCGGACTAGGCCGCGGGTGTGACGTAGGTTGACGACTTTCCCGTCTCCCCCTTCTTCCTCCTCGTCTGATCCCCTCCTCTTCGTCTGTGTATGTCTGGACCTGGCGCCTCCTTCCTGTGTATAGCGCCAGGCCCCTTCACACCTTGTGATGAGCATATGTATGTTTGGTCTGGGTTGCAAAATTGATTGGGCTAGTAATTGGTATTCTAGTATTCTGCTGCGCTGTCTTGCACTACATGGTAGAGGTCAGTCCCGGTCAGGTCAGGACTTGTATCTAAGTCTTCCCTGCGCTACGAAGCACCATGTTTGTATGTATCAGAATGTTCATTGCTTGTTGAGATTCTGCTTGCAATGCATTGTCCATTAGGTCCTTGTCATCACATTGCGGATCCTCCGGTTTATATGTACATCGCCCAACTGGGCATGTAACAATTGGTGTGGAGCGGCACCTGCTGGAAACTGGGTCCAGCGTCCCGTGGAACAACCGTGCAATGTATTGCGTCGAAGCCATAGGTATTAGAGATACTAGAGAGATAGTCGGAGAGCCATTTCCCACTGGGCTGCTAGCCTAACCATTCTCCTGCTTAAGTTTCTTTTGTCAGAACTGATGTTTTCCCGGAGGCGTCTAGTGCTTGCTTTTGGCCAATGGTGCATCTGCAGTGCCTTCTTGTCGTGTTCCGGGAGTCTCCAGCCCTTCGTAGGGTTTTTTGCAGTCGTGCGGGGACTGTGTCGCTTCAGCCTTGAGTCAGTCTTGAGTCAGGCCAGCACAAGTGCTCATACAATTGCTAGCATCTGCCCCCTATACCCTGAGGAGTTCACCGCCATCTGCCAAGCCACTCACTCCCTCAAAGTTGGGATATGGACCTGGTTGCCGGCTGCGGCCGTGTTTTTTTTTTTTTTTTTTTTTTTTTTTTTACCCTTTTTTTTAAGCCACGAACTGTTGAAGTACAGACAGAAGCTCGGGAAAAAAAAAAAAGAAGAAACAGACAGAAGCTCGGGAAAAAAAAAGAAAAGAAAAAAAAGAAAAAAGAAACGACAGTCTGAACGTTTATCATGTATGTATGGATGTATGTGGAATGTCTTCTGTTACATTCAGCGCATTGCCACACGACTCTAGAAATGTGCAAAATGAGAATGAACCTCCCTCTAGAACAGGGCTAGATCTTTGTCCCTTTCACATTTGGAGAGTGGTGTGCTGAAGCCCTCNTTTTTTTAACCCCGTCTATGACAGCTAGGGGGGATGGTAAGAGCATACCCTCCTATCTATCCTTCCGGGGGGCTCCATTCTATTGGTGGGGAGCTGCACCTGCTGGAAAACGGGTCCAGCGTCCCTTACATCTGTCTCGATCAATCAATATTGCTTCCTCAACTTTTCCACCTGAGGATGCCTCTTCAGTCAAAGTTTTGACCGCCAAATAGATGTAGCATCCAAGTGAAGTTCTATCAGTTTCCATGCCTGCAGCGTTGAAACCCTAAACCCTCGGGGCTTCCAAGCCGTGGCTCTTATCTCTGGGCCAAGTCCTGTCCTTCCTTCAGGTGAACTCGTGTCACTCTTGCTTCCCCCTGGTCATTGTCATTATGTCTCCCGACTTCCACACTTCCTTGGTTGTTGCTGCACCTTATACGGCGAAAAGTCCCATCCCATTGTGCGCAGCTGGCGGTTGGAAGGGTAGGGGTGGGGCGGGGAGAGTGTGGGTGGGGCAGGGGGGGGGGGGGGGGGGGGGGGGGGGGGGGGGGGGGGGGGGGGGGGGGGGGGGGGGGTGGGTGGGGGGGGGGGGGGGGGGGGGGGGGGGAGGAGTGGATTCATATTGGGCCTAAGCGGTGTTACGGAGTGGCTGTGATGGCAATGAAGCAGGTGACATGGGAGATGGGAGGACAAAATTGGGCTGGAGTTATGGGACTTGGAAGTCAGAAAAGGGTCTCCTTTGCCATCTAGGTTCCATGACCCTCCATGGTTTCCATGTGATGTTGGATGAGGAGTCCAATTCGGGGAATATTCTGGTAGGATCTTGCCAGATGTGCTCGTACGAATCTCAAATTGCTTGCCTGGCGAGAGGTCTTTTTCCTCTAGAAGGTCCCGTTACATCAACTTCCATGCTTCTCGGGTCCTTGTCCTGAATCAGATCTGTTCGTCGATGGCTTGTTGTGCCTGCTGTAGGCCGAATTGGTGCTCGTTTCTTTCAAAGGCACAGCGGGCTCTCCATGCCAACATGAGGATGTGCAACCGTGTATGCGAGAACAAATTGGTTGCAAATGGGGACCAATTGGCCTGCAGATGGCTGTTTTCGCCGAGGAGCAGAAGGCCAAGGTCCCAAGGGATGTAGTGGGCGGATAGGCAATGGAATGCAGCGTCCCGCCACTGCCACAGTTGAGTGACCATCGGGCATGCCAGCAGACAATGTTCCAGGGTCACACAGGCCGGCATCTGAGTCCTCGCACAATATGCACATATGGGAGACAACCCCCCTTTCTGTCCAGATCTGTTCTGGAGACAAGCCAATCAGGGGTGGGGAGGCATCGACGTAGGATCTGCTACTGCAGAGACCTGAGGTTCGCAAGCATGGTCTTCGCAAATTTAGACCAGGCGAAGGATTGTGATAGGTTTGGTTCCAGCGGCGAGTCCCACGCCCATCTGTTAAGTAGTATGTTGTTGATGTCTTGGTCCTGCCGCGAAGCTCTGTATCCTTCTTTAACCATGTAGTCCCATATGTGCATAGGTTGAGGGCCAGACCACTCCCATTCGACCGGGTCAAAGGGGAGTCTGGCCACAGGCGTTGTTGGCTGAAATACATGGAGGCCATTTTGTGGATCTCCTACCACCCTGATGTGCAGCAGACCTGCCCAACCGTGTCTCGCGTCTAGGTCTTCGTTTCTTGTTAGTTTGGAGACTTTCGCCCCAAGCACATGAGGCTCATATGCTTCCAATTCACAGACCCGGTGTATCTTACCCTTAACTTTGAAGACAACCAGGGGCGGGGCAGATCTGAGTACCTAACTACCCAGACTGAGTCGTCTTTTTCCACTGTCGGGCCCTTCTGCAAGGTGAGGCGCCATTGGAGAGGGAGGGCCTCCCTTAGCAAGCCAGCTTTTCTTTAACATGTTCGATATGTTTGAGTTTGGTGCGCAATTGGTTGGGGGTTGCCCAATCGCCATTGATCAGGTCTCATAGGTCCCCTGCTGTAAAAACCCCTTTCTTGGCCCAGGTGAGCCATGAGGAGTTCGTCGTCAGGGGGAATGGGTTGCCCGTTTCTTGGAGGTTATGTGGGTTGCCGAAGAGAGATTGCCTCCATATGTCCTTCCATCTATTGGGAGGATATTTCTGTTGTGGTCCTCTTCGCCTCCAAAGCTTGAGCATGCTGGGCCAGAGTGGATCCATGGTCATGTCCAGTTTTATAGAGTGTATCACGTTCATTGGTTGGGTTTGTTTCTGGGGCGATGGAATAGTCCAGTGGCTGTTTGTCAGCCACTGGAGCGGGTGCACCGTTCCCGGCAGCTGCGTTTGTGGGGCTAGGCTGACTATTTGCAGGTAGGTCAGCCGTTCCCATGGGATGTCGTTCCCCATAAGCAGTCGGACGAGGACCTTGAAGATGAGCGCCTCACTTTCTCTCTTAGGGTCCAGGATCCCCAACCCCCTTTTAGACCTAGGCTGTGTGAGCACATCCCATTTCACCCTGTTGAGACAATATTAGGATCTGACGCTATTTTTCCACAAGTATGTTGTGAGCACTCTCTTAAGTCTTGCGTGCTGCCTTTTGTTTAGCAGCCATACTGCCAATTTGTACCAGATGGCTGCCAGGATGGCACTGTTGATGACCAGCGCACGTCCCGCCAATGAGGTGTGCAGACCCTCTCATTTGGCCAATCGATCTATTGCCACATCGACCAGCATATCGCTGTGTTCCGAGGGGGGGGGGGACCACAATCAGTGCGACACCCAAAATCCGGGTGGCTTCCTCTTTGCGGGCCCATGCCACCTTCAGTTCAAGGGGGGGGGGACTCTCCTTGGGGGTGGAGCCACCAACCCTCTGTCTTGAAACCCCAGTTGACCTTCATATCTATCGTCAGTGAGAAAAGGTGTATGACCTGGGTGAGGGCTTGAAGGTTGGACGGGTCCGCCCGTATGAGTACGGTGAGGTTGTTTACAAAGAGCGATGTCATAGGTATGAGGCGTTGGGGTATATCTGGAATGGGCACTTTGGTGATTTGAGGGTGGGCTTTGATCATGGATGTCAGGGTCTCCATGACTCTGACAAACAACAGAGGTGCAATGGGGTCCCCTTGACGAATTGATCTCTGAACTTCAAGGTGGATCAGTGGAGAAAGGTGACCATTGAGCATTATATTAGTCGTAGCCGATCGATGCAGCCGGTGCACCCATTAACAAAAAGCGGGACCAAAGTTCATCCTAGTGAAGCACATGTCGAGGAAGTCCCAGTCAACATGGTCGTACGCCTTGTCAAGTCTATGAAGAGCATCGCCGCTTGAGTTTTTCTCTGGCGTAATCGTCTCATTGACCAGGAGGATATTATCTTGGATGTTACGGTTGGGCATGAATCCTGTTTGGTACGGGTGAATGAGCATATTCATCAGAGGCAGCAATCGGTTAGTAAGAACTTTGACCACTAATTTGTAGAGAACAGGGAGAAGGGTAAAAGGTTTGTAGTTCCTTATGTTCTCCCAGTCCCTTTCTTGTAGAGGAGGGTTGTGACCGCCTGACCAATCATTGCCCCAAGGGAGCCCTTTTTTTTTTTTTTTTTTTTTTTTTTTTTTKWAAAMMWMCCCGGGSTKWTGCTRGGGGRGSTGATAARARCAGACCCCTCTAGCATTCCCAGGGAGGCTCCATCTAYTGGTGGGGAGCTTCACCTGCTGGAAAACGGGTCCAGCGTCCCATTTACATTGAAATTGTTGATTAATAAACCAGTAACGGTGTGATGATTGCTGCCTAGGAGTATCTCTGCAAGCTACTGAAGAGAGGATGTTGATTCTGGGGGAATCAAATATATGTTTTGTTTCCTTCTGTCCTTCTTTCCTCTAACCACCTGTTCTCGGCATCAACTGCCCCCGCACCTCTTCACCTTTCCTTGTGGTGYCAAATCTTACCTCTCAAGCTAGCGTTGAGGTTCTTGTGCCATAAAATTGGGCTGGGTGGGTGGGTGAGGAATAGACTCTGCTAGCCTGGGACCTTTTTTTTTTTTTTTTTTGAAAAAACTCCCCCTAGTGAATGTCCCTCATCCGAATGAGGAGGCCTGCTACCTTAGGACCCAGGAACTTTCACCTAGTGACACTCTATCATCAGATTATTTCTATTAGTGATAATTGGGAAGGTGGGAAGGGATCAGCAAAAAACATAGGATCTCTGAGTGAGGCGTCTGATTGAATTGAAAACCAATTGTGGAAAAAAAGTTGGAAATCTCTTTTAAAAAGAGATCCCGGTCTCTCCTTCCCTGGCCATTTCACTTCACCCAGGCTCCTATCCTCTTCATTGCCCAGCCAATCCTTTTCAAATTCTTTGATTAGACCAATAATATCTTTTTTCCTTTGAAGTTTATAAAATTTAGTAGCCAATTTTTCCCATTGATTTCTGATTTCTGTCTGAACGAACTGAATTATGTATTTGGTAAGTTCAGATCCTTCCAACCTAACGTTTTCTCTTTCTAACACACAGCGTCTATACCAAAGGACCCAGATGATTGCTTTTCTCCCTACTTCAAAAAAGTTCGATTGAAAGGGAGATAGGGAGATATGTTGTGGTAACAAATGCCCTAGTAGGATTGTTTTCCAATCCCATGGCCAATCTAGACCCATGTACTTTCTCCATATATAATCCCATCTTCTCCATAGTAAAGCCGACCCAGGGCATTGCATGAAAATGTGTTCTATTGTTTCCCTGCATTTTTTACTAGGAAAATTTGTTACACAAGATTTGCACCAAGGGAGAGCTAGACCCTTTTGTTCTAATGAAGTTCGGTCTATAATCCAATCATTGGTGGGTAGGCATCGGTGTGCTATTTGCCATTGGAGAGACGTGAATTTTGCTGGCCTCTGTTTAATTTTATTGAAAAATTTAATTCTTTTGATCGAATTTATGTCCTGATTCAGATGCGTAGCCCATCTTGTATCGCCTTTATATATTCTATGATTTCGTCGCGGAGAAAGTCCAAAAACTGAATCCAGAATTCTTTGGGGAAGGAGTCGATTCTTGGAGTCTTCTCATTTTCCATTCCTTTCAGGGCCTCCCATACCTCCTCATGATTTATGGGTTTGTCCAAATCGTCTATTTCATTGTTTATCAGGTGAGGATGGATGGTCCAGAACAACATTTCTCTCGCATGGTGGGCCTCATCTGGGTGCTTGTTAGGCATTTCAGATGTAAAGAGATATGTGTAATATTTGGCCGCATAGTCCACAATTTTGTATGCACTAGTTGTCGGCGGGGCGTTATTGTCGAGTGGATGGTTGAGCCTAGGAACAGTGGATGCCCTCAACCTTGCTCTTGCCTTGTTAAAAAAGGCCTTTCCCATTGTTCCATCTGACAATGTGTGTTCTTTCTTGATTTTGGCCTGCATTCTCCATATTTGCACCTTACGTTACCGAGCGTACACGTACGAGTAATATATGTACGGGAACCTGTATGTCTTGTACGCCCCCGTAAAAAAAAAAGAAAAAAGAAAAAAAAAGTGATTAAAAAAATCCAAGAAACAACTATGTGCTGCAACAGCACAACACAAGCAACATTTGGTTGAGCATCATCTTCAGATTTTTATTATAATTTGTGATAAAAAATAAAAACTATAAAAATAATTAAAAAAAGTTTTACGGGCCCTAGCGCACGAGTAGCATACGAGTAAGGAGTATGACTCGTACTCGTACGAGGGTGAGTACAAGTCGCAACGTAGTCTGCGCCTGTTGGTCAAGATATGCCTGAAGATGGTCGCGGGCTTCCTATGGTTTGTCGTAGGAGGGGCGACGCAGGGGGTCGTTCATCAACTCATCATCGCATTTTTCGAGGTCCCTCTGAGTCATGAGACTCTCCATGCAGGCTTTTCGGTCTCTGGCATGCTGAATGGAGAATTTTTTGACTCTCTCCCTTAGTTGGGCCAGACCCTTGTTGAACCATTTTGCCCTCTCGCCTGATTCAGGTTTCTGGGTTTGTCAGAACTTTCAAAAGTCTTTAATGAGGTCTCTGAATTTAGAGAGCGGGAGCAAAGAGGCACTGAGTGTGTACAAGTCGGACCCTCGTTGGATATGATTACGAAATGAGAGTCCCTGTTATATCATCATGTGGTCGAAGGACTTGCACGGGCTGATCGTTGTAATTTTGGCCGTGGTGACGAGACCCATCAAGTCTTTGTAAACCATTGTAAGATTTATTTGCGAATTGGCCCGGCCCTGCTCACCCCTGGATGACAGCATTGACAGGCAAGTGTAGTTTTTTTGGGCAGGGTGCAGCAATCAGTAAGTGTCCTCGAGCTGCCTGTCAGGCTGTCTGCCATAAACTGTTTGAGGATGAGGACGTCCGGGCCAAAGGAGAGTGCTGAAAGGTTTGTCAGATCACGACATCAGGATGTGGATCGGCGGTCTAGTGCAGGGTCGAGCGCGATATTGAAGTCACCCGTGAGTATGATGGGGGCATCGTCCAACAATTGTTGGTGAAGGGACAACCAAATATCTACCTTGGATGAGGGGTTGTAAGGCGCATACACGCTGACCAGGTAGAACTCATCTTCATCATACGACAGTTTCAGGGATACTCATCTGCCATGCAGTTTGTCGCAATTGACAGCGAGCGGTTTGAGTTTCGAAGATAGAGGTAGCCAAATGGCTACACCCACCGATGCTCTTTCTTTTGTTAAGATGGCTTTCGCTTTTGTTGTGCGCGCAAGTGTGTCCTGCAGGTGTGTTTCTTGGATACAAATTGCATCATCCCACGATCTGTCATACGGGTCTCTGAGCATATCCCAGATAGCATTCTTTTTCTCCGATGTGGCCTATATGAGCCCATTGACATTCAATGAGCGAGTGTCTATGTCTGCACGAGCCAATTTTTCTGCCCAGTGGGGCTGCCTCCTGATCGGAGGGAAGACGAGGAGGAGGGGGGCATTGGAGAAGTCAAGGGGGCTGGGGGGGCAGGGGGGTTTGTGGAGGGGTTGCGAGTCCAGGCCGATGTTGTTGTGCGGGTGGGTCATCGTGGGTGAGGGGCAAGTGGGCGGATGTCGTTCTTTGCCTGAGGTTCGTGCCAGTGGAAGGGTTGTGGAGAGAGTGTCTGGTGTTGGTCCATATCGCAGTATTTTCTCTCAGGAGAATGGGCAGGTCTGGAAGGTCGCAGGACCACCTTTTGTTTGTGGTACATCAGGCTGCTCCGGGTTTGGATTTATGTGTACTTGTGTTTGTATCAACATGACTGTTTATATAAGTCCGTCCTTAGCTGCCTACAACCGATTCAGTCTAAGTTCTTTATTGGAAGCAGAAATGGAGGGTCATCCCAACAGTTGTGTTCTTCTAACACATTGTCCTCCATGAAGATCTACATGAGTAGAAGCACCCGGCGTGGCGTTCATGCGAAGTTAGTTCTGAAGTGGTATGTGGACAAGTTCATGAGCTCATGGTAGGTGAACCAAGTGTAGGTGGACTGTGTGTTTTGGGACTTGGCATTCGGCTTCATCATCTATACTACTGGAATAACGTCTTCCGGGAAAGATAGCGAATGTGGCATCACAACCCCTAGAACCCCTTCCGCTTGTGTCTCACAGCGCCGGTATTTAAGTCGTTTGAGGATCACGAGCATCGGGCATGGAAGGGTTGCCCCTCCATTCTTCCACGGTGAGGCCCATCGGATCCGGGGGGGGGTCTAAGCCCCAACATCCAATGACCTCCTTCCCTCTGTTTGGCCAAGGGGAAGATTATGATGCCATGTCGTACCTGCACTGAGAAATCATCATCATCTTGGAGTCTGACCCGGTCCCTCAGTTTCCCGGGGGGGTGATCATCTGACGTCTCATCATCTGAGCGCAGTGCTGCGCTGTCGTCATTGTCATGTAGTATTTCAATTTTGCGAGGACGACGACTCCGGTACTCGGGTACCACGCCGGTGGTTGTGGCTACTGTGTGAGCGGTCCATTCTTCCGAGTGTCGTGACTCCCCCTCCCATGTGAGGCTCTGGCTTTGGTTTTCTTGTGATTGGATGGGCACAACAGCGCTGGCCGGACCATGCAAGGTGGTGCAGAGTTCAACGTCCAGGAGCTTAGGCCATGTCAGTCCCTCGTAGAGGAAGGCGTCGTCGTGGGGGGACGGGTGGTCCACGCTTTGTGTTGGCTGCTGCAGGTTGAATTGGTTATTTGCGTACTGCTCAATTTTGTCCAGGAAGTTATTAACCACCAGAGCTATCGCCGCCCCGACTTCCATCCAGTCAATCAAAGATATATCCCCATAGTTTTCCACAGTGGCTAACACTCGTGGCCTGAACATCAGCACTTCTTTAGCTTGCACCTTGTGTGTGGAATTGAGTCCTTCCTGTAACCAGTCCGGTGCATGGAGAAGATTTTAGTGAGGGTCCATTCGGTCAAAAAGGCAAGTTTTTGTTCAACTTCCTCATTGGTCGTTAGTGGGGGGAGAGGGGGGGGGTGCTATGGTGCAGGGGTGGGGCCGGGGCATGGGTCATTTCAATGTCGTTTACTATGGGGACCGGGGCCTGGTCCTGCCTATCCAGGAAGGGCTCGTCCAGGGCCGTAGTGTCCATATCTTGCGTCGCCTGAGCTCCTTCAATTGTCGGGAGCGCGCCACAACATGGTGATGGGCATTCAATGCAAGGTTGTGCTGTTGTTGCTGCCTCTCTAGCTCCTGGTGCCAAAACTTCTCAAGTTGTTGTTGGTGTTGTTGTTGCAGGATGACCTGTTGTTGGTAGCACAGTTGTTGTTGCCACTGCAGATGGAGGTGTTGTAAGATTTGTTGATGCTGCAGCACTCTCTCCTGGTGTTGCCGATGGTGGAATTCTGCCAATTGCGCATGCAGAAGGAGGCGGAGTTGGCCCTCGCACTCACTATGTTGCTGCGCTTGCTGCTGCAATTGGGAAGGCCCCCCCTTTGGATCAGCGACCGGAGTTGGCCCTCACACTCGCTGTGTTCCTGCGCTTGCTGCTGCAATTGGCAAGCCCCCCCCTTTGGATCAGCAACAGGAGCGGCTCCGGTTGCTGTTGCTGTTCCAGTTGTTTCAGCTGTTGTTGCTCTGCTTGTGCTTGGACCCGCTGCTCTTGCTGGTGAAGCCACGAATGGTGCGGTAGGAGCTGCTGTTGAGCCGGTGCAGGCAACAGCGGGTGGTGCCGTGTCTGTGGCTGCAATTGCGGGTGTTGTTGTTGTTACATCGTTTGCAGTTGCGCCACTTGCTGTTGCCATTGGTGGTGCTCTTGTTGCTGTTGTTGAGGCGTTAAGCGTTGTTGCTGTTGTTGTTGGGTATCTGGGTGATGCTGTTGCTCAGACCATTGTTCTTGTTGTTGGTGATGCTCAACGGGCGTGTGGCACTGCTGTGGCTTCAACATTTGTGCGTCATGAGCTTGCTGCTGCTGCTCCAGTGCATGCACCTCTTGGTCGAGTTGATGGTGCATTTGCATATGTGCCACATAAGCTTGTTGTAACTTCTCATCTGGGTGTTGTTGCAGCGTCGGTTGCAACTTCTGGTTATGCTTCTCCTGCCACTGGGCTAGCATCTGCTTTTGCAGTTGTATTTGGAATTGAGCTTCATGGTTTTGCTTTTGCAGATATGCCTTGTCATGGTGTTGTTGTGTTTGCAGCTGCAGTTGCGCTTCGAGGTGTTGTTGCGTTTGCAGTTGAGTGTAGTTGTTTTGCTGATGCTGCATTTGTGGGCATTTTTGTTCTTGCAGTTGTGCTTCGTGGTGTTGCCCTTGCAGGTGTGCTTCGACGAGGTGTTGCTGCAATTGCTGTTGTGTGTCGACGTCTTGGTGATGCTGTTGCAGTGCCTGCATCTGTCGAGCAGGTTGCGGTTCACAGTCCTGCTCCAAGCGGCACTGGGCCTGTCTCTGAAGTTGGTGTCTGGACTCGTGCTGCTGGATTGGGGTGGCCAGGAGGAGGTGTTGCTGGCCAATCGGCGGTTGAGATTGTTCATTGGTTGAACCAGTGACCATGGTGTCGTCCACGTGTTCAAACTTCCTCAGGCGTGTTCGCACCGGGTCCTGAGGTCTCTGAGGTGGTAGGTACTTAATTTCCCTTGTGACGACCGAGATAACAGTTGTAGTGTGTTCGGCCCTGATGGCAGGTTTGTCGGGGGGGGGCAGTTGTTGGTTGTGAGGCTGCTGCAGCAGTTTCGCAGAGCCAGCTTGTGTTTGCCCGGGAGGTATCAGCATCGACTCCCTGTCCCCAACCTGCGTCAGTGTGTCTCCCGATTGTAGGTCATGCTGCCTATCGCCTTGTGATTCCAGGTGTTGGGAGAAGGCCACATCTTTGATTTTGGTCAACAGGGAGTTGGCTCTGAGCCACATTCCTTTGGGATTAAGCCTTTTCCCAACACTTTCACCAGTCGGTGTGCAGGCTCCCCGTAGGAGGAGCTGCTTAGAAGGTTCATAAGGTTTGACATCCTCATGCTCTTTAGGCTCGTGAGATACCTCACACTTGCCATCGTCTTTGTCTCCCAGAGGGATCCGTCTCACTGATTGTGGCAGGCCTATTGCAGCAGATTGTGGGTGCATCACTAGGGGGGGAGGGTGTTGTTCCTGGTGGATGAGTACTTCCACTTCTGTTATCGATACGTTTTCATCGGGCGAGCATTGTTGCCCCTTTGGGGGGTAGGCAGTGAGCTATTTTATTGCAGTCTCGGGCTTTCTGGGTTTTGTGGTAGCGGTTGTTGCAAATGCGCACATTTCTGTGGTTCCGCGACAGAGAGCTCACCCGAAGCGTCGAAGATAATAGTGGAGCCCGACTGCATGTCTTGCTTGTCTTGTGGCTTCTGCTGGCCTAGTGTCATTGATCGGTGTTGCTGCAGCCTGCAGGCCTTCTGTCTTGTCTATCTTGCCCACTTCACTGCCCGTGTCCGATTGTTGTCGTTTCCCTTGGGGCGTATGTTCTCTTATGGCACCTTATGTGGCTTTCGTTCCAGACTTCGTGGGTCCGAGCTCCTGCTGCCGCTGGGACGAGGGAGCCGGGGTCGGGGGCCATTGTTTGGATTTGAGAGCTCCCTCCGGAGGCAGATGGTTGCATATACATTCCATGTTATTTCCTCGTCCATCCTCTCCCAAGGGCGCATTGGCACTTTTGGTCAGATCCGGCCGCTGAGGCAGTGGATTCTGATTTCGTCCCTCCTCATTTGTCTGTGTCTTGCCCACCCTATTTGCTTGCTTCTTGTCCAACCCGTGGTTATCTATCGTTTGTGATTGTTTTTGTATCGGGCTTTCTGCCTTTTCTGATGCCTGCAGTTGTGTGTGCGCCTCCTTCTGTGGTTGTGCAGCAGCGTGGTTGGCAGATGCGTCGGCGGTCGCAATTGGACTCCGAGTATCTTGAGATGGACCCGGGTACTCAGCCTGTGCATTCTGCTGCCCCGGCTTGTTGGGTGTTGTCAGAATGTTATGCTTTTGTGTCTCTTCTCACTGTTGCTGCTTTTTCGATCTAGGCATGTACATTTGGTGGGGAGGAGAAGGGCGGGCTTGGCAGGTGGCAGTAACGCGACTCAAGTTACGCCCTGCTCTTTCTGGCTGTTTCCATACCTACTTTCTCCAGGATTCTGTTTCTCGGCCCTGCCACTAGCACGCTGTTGTGGGCGGCACGGAGGCTGGGAGCAACTGTGTTCGTCCTGGTGGGGATCTGGGGAGTTCCCCCTTCGACCTTTTTGTTTGCCGTCTCCCGTCTCCAATGACTATCAAATCGGCTCCTAATGGCAAAGTCATCGGGTCGCCCTACCCTTGCCATATCCACTTCCTGGGGCAGCCGTCGGCATAGGCTCTGAACACCCAGCCCCACAGTTCCTATTCCTCCGGATACCACGTCTCCTCGTTTCTGTGGTGAGGGGTGACGAGTCCTTTGATTTTCCGCTTGTGGCCATTTTTTTGGGCAGGATTCATCGGTACACAGGTGCCCTCTCTGTTTGCAAGCGTAGCACCACGGATCTTGGGAGTGGCTGCCCAGGACCGAGAACTCTTTGCATCCGAGAGAGTACCTTCACTCTTCGTTGAGGGGGAAGGGGTATTGTGGATCCCAATCCACAGCAACTTACAGTGAGTCATCTCTCTTTCCGAGGAATCGGGGCAAGTCGATGATATAGCCTTTGACATGGGCGATGTCTTCCAAATGGGCGAGGATGGCTCCTTGGACACAAAGAGGTGCAAATCGGAATTCAACCCAAAAAATGGATTTCATTAGGTAATCCCTTTTCTCATCAGTTAACTGCGGGTCAGCCGGGGACGAGGGTGTGAGTTGGACCTGCCACCCTCTAAATTGTTGCTGTCTGTTTCTCAGGAGCAATTGTTTATCTGTCGAGTAGAGGGCGACTACTGCCACATCGTCCGGGTTGTCCACCTCCACTAGAAAGTGGTCATGCACAAGTTGACGATCTGGTTTTATCATCCAGAGCTTCTCAGTGATCCATTTGATTATCTCGTTGACTGGGATTGCTGATTGTACAGGCTGGAATCGGTATTGCACCGCCTTTTGAGCATAGATCGCATCTCGTGTAGCCGTGTCACGGGGCAAGAAAACAAAGTGTGGATATATGTAGCTTTCTCTTACTTGGAACTTCCTTTCCGGTTTTACATAGAGTTGCAATATCAGGTGGCTCTTGAGTGGAGCCATGGAGGCAAGATCAAATGATCTATGCGGGTCGGTCCTTCTAGGTGCTAAGAGGGCGGTGATCAGTTGTGGTGGTGGTCTGTTTGCACCATCTGAAGAGGAGGGGGAAGGGGCAGGGTCTCCCTCCGGTGGTGCCACTTTGTCCCTCCACGCGGTAGATGTCTGCCCTTGTTTCCCTTTGTTAGTAGAAGTGCAGGGAGAATTAATGGTTTCCAGGACCTTCTACGGTGTCGCGACTGTGTGCCCCAACCCCTTGGGCGACCCTCCAGTTGTAGCCTGTTTGGTTGGACTAGGAGTGGAGGCAGGGGCTACCATTTTGTCTCTCTGTGCACTGGCAGAGGGCGATTGGCTTTGTTTTGTTTTGTCTTCATGTTCACTGGACGGGTTATTGGTCAGTCCAATCAGGTCGACGACACTCGTCATTTTCCTGATGACACTCGCCATTTTCTTGGCGTTGTCGGATCGATCTTTCTAGATGGTTGTAAAAGGCCTGCCTTTCGGCCCTTCAGTTGTTCCTTGATTAAGGACACGTGTCATTAGTGCTGGCAGAGGGGTGTCGTTGGCGATTGCCGTTTTCCAGGATTGTTAGTCACTTGCTCCCCGTCTCTCACGGGAAGTTGCATGAGAAGAAGGCTAAGGGTTGTTCTCCACTGCCGATTCTTCAAGGAATTCCTTGAATAATTGCGGACTCCACTGGCGTTTTTACTTCTTTTTTTTCTTTCGGGGATTCTGCCTAAGGGTAGAACCCCACATGATGGCGGCCAACGGTTTAAATTCGGAAGTCGCAACTTCCGGCCGACTGCCCACCGCCAACAGAAATGAAAAACAAAGGGGACCCCATCGCTGCGAAATGTTGTTTTGGAGTCAGCACCGGTTACCCAAAAAGGAAATTTCGGGGCGTATTTCCTTTTTGGGAAAGCACGGGACTGCTAAGGGCATTCCAGGTCCATTGCTCATAGTCGTAATGGAAGGGCGACTGTGGACAGTGGGCGACCGTGCGGCATTTCCTGTGCGGCAGGGATATGGAGGCGGGCGACATACCTTCCCCGGTCCTAGGTTCCAAGCCGTTGGGTCGTACGTTATGATTCGAGCAGTCGTCCACTGCTTCACTATCACACAGGCGCAGAGTTGCTAACGCCATGCCCGTTCCCTTTGAAGCTTCTGAGTGCTTCGTTGTGGACACCGCATACGTGGATGCCCTGCGCGCCCCTGTGAGCATTCACCAGACGAAGCACATGACTGATTGGACCCCACTCACTGACATCGGTGGGGGTGACATTGGTGTCAGAAGACAACGTTTTTTGAAGCGCAAGGTGTTGTTCCTCCTGTTCTTGCATGTGGTATCCGCTCACAAATGGACAGCGGAGGAGCACATGAGCGCCAATGTAATGGAGGAGAGGAAAACGATGATGACGTGATGTTCATGACCATCATGACGATTATGCCTCTCTATTTCCATCGCAGTTCAATTTCCATATACATGTTGGCGATGACAAAGCTACACAACGACTATCACTGTCTGTCTGTCTGTCTGTCTGTCTGTCTGTCT
>BFEA01000084.1:621681-636916 GCA_003427395.1 Chara braunii
TGTGTGTGTGTGTGTGTGTGTGTGTGTGTGTGTGTGTGTGTGTGTGTGTGTGTGTGTGTGTGTGTGTGTGTGTGTTTGTGTGTTTGCGGCTCAGAATATCCGTACACAGATCCAAACATGACAACAAGTCACATCACCACTTCCAAACACGCAGATCGTCCTCCGGTTGCCATGTTTGCGTCGGATCGTCAAGATACCCCCTCGCCTCCAACGGCGGGTCGTGTTCGCATAGGTAGAAGGGGGAGTCATCCATGTACAACGTTGACGAATTGTGACGATGACAAAGGTACACATCGACCACCTCTACCCCTCTGCCTCTCTCTCTCTCTCTCTCTCTCTCTCTCTCTCTCTCTCTCTCTCTCTCTCTCTCTCTCTCTCTCTCTCTCTCTCTCTCTCTCCGCGGTTCACAATATCTATACGAAGGTCCGGACATAACAACAAGTCACATCACCACTTTCGAACACGCAGGTCGTCCTCCGGTTGCCAGCTCTGCACACGACTGTGAAGATACCCCCTCCCCTCGCGGAGGCTGTAAACCACTCTACGGTTGTGCCACACGTGAACGTGTCTACCACGCCGCGTTTGTGACACAATGCCTGGCCTGAGGGAGACCGAACGTTGGATTTGGGAGACGAAGTAGCCGACCCCCTCACGAGTTGTGTGCAACGTTCACAAACGACCCGTGTGTGGCTACGGAGGCTGGAATTCGTCACAGTCTGTATGTGAACAGCGGAAGAAGGACATCAGGTTCTGCATGCAGCCAGCCTACGTGCTTGTTGTAGCGATACGGAAGCGGGCGACGAAAATTCAAAATCGCAGGGGCATTGGGACGCAGGAGAAATTCAAAACGGAAAATAACGAGGAACTCCCCACCCCACGCGGTGCCACGGTCCAGGGCCTAACGGTCACCTTGCAACAACAACCCTTGTCCGGCCTCAGGCCCGCTTCACCGAACACTGGACCGGTACATGTTTGCTTTTCAGGCGCCTGACTTTCGTCCGAAGGTGCCGGAGCACGCACCCAAGAGGTAGGTAAACGGGTCGACTTTTGGAAAACGGGAATGAATAAAAAAAATGATCTTATCTACTGATAAACCATGGCAGGGAATGGTGTTGGAACAAATCTGTAGGCTCGCCCCCTTATCTGATGAGAGTATACATCCTCTCACATGGATTGAGGATCGGTTCTGGTCCATTCCTAGGGCGCACACACACTCTTAAGAAAAGGGGGATCAGGGTAGAGCCAGAAATGATCTTACTCTGGACAACTTGTGTGTGACATTCATGAAGATTTGACGTCACCTACCACTACCCAATAAGCCTTTTCCGTACCGCTATGAGGAGATACTTCGACAACCGCTTTCTGGCAATCAATGGATTACAGATGCAAACGGTTGCATCTACAATAGTTCATCCCCTCCCTGGTCTCACTGGGTCAAAAGAGGAATTATAAGAATTAAAGACTTATGAGACCCAAGCTCCAAAGATTGGAAGACGCCAAAACAGTTGAGATATACACTTCGTTATGCTCATAATCTCAATCAAAACTTGGATCATATAATTTTCTCCTTACCCTTGGCTTAGGTGAGAACTCTCAAAAAGGTGTTTAAGATTAGGGAAGGAGATTGGGTGGTTGGGTTTCGGCCAGATGGTCAGCGCAGGGTAGGTCAAGTGGTGCACAACCTCCCACAGGGCTCTCTAATAAATATTTTTAAAAATGGACAGATATAATTTTTTGATTCAGTCTCCTTCGGATCCAGTTTGTTTTTTTCCTCCTTCATACCTCTATCAGGTTAGAGTCATTTTCATCTCCACTACAAAGGGTTGGAGAGTCTTTTATCCAGACCTTCCTATCCCGAAACTTCCAATAGACCCGGCAGAATGGGTCTGACAAACTAGCAAGTGGGGTAGACCAAGGACCCTACAGTCACTCATTGTGAAAGCGACATACAAACCGCTACGACCAAAGGTGGACATCGAGGCGATTCTGCAAGAGAGATGGTCTATGCATTTGAATTTATATATAAATTTACTCAAGGACTTTTTTTTAAAAAATATAAGACAAAGACCAGCTAAATTTTCTTTGTTGCAGTGACAAATTATACATTGTTGTCTCCCTACAAGTGATTGGATTATTGATCACTCTTCTTTGGAACAGAAAGGGTTAATAGCCACTCCATGGTGCACATCTTTTTTATCCACCTTCCAAGGGACGAAATGTAGAGAAACCATTGAGCACATTTCTATGCAATGCCCCAGTTCAATATTAACATGGCGCAGGTGGGATTGCATATGGCGGGAACTAACGGATATAGAGTGACCTTGGGATTGGAGGGCAATCCTCTTAGGGCACTGGTCCCCACTGGACCTAGGGCTTTCCAATTTCCAACTCAATTTTTTTGAAATAGGTACAATAGCGGTTTTATGGACACTATGGTATAAAAGGTGTGTTTTAGTACGAGAAGAGTTAAATCTGTAAGGATCAAAGATCGTTGAACAAATTGTCAAATTTGTACAAACAGAGATCAGAGCCCAATGGGCGGCCATCACATCCAAATTACGTAATTGTCAACAAAAGAAAGACATCCACAAGGCAATTCAGAACTTTACTGTGGACTGGTTGGGGGGTACTTGGGGAAAGAGCCTGGGGGAGGTGATATTGTCAGGGGAAGGAGGGAGGGAGGGATCCTTCAGAACGGACTTCAAACTCATCTTCAAGGACTGGTTTACACCTCACTCACGAGCTAGTCTTAGAGATCCAATCTCTTTTGCAGATCTTATCCCCCCTTCTGAGCTTGCCCTCGTGGAGATGCAATGTTTTGGCTTGGAAGGAAATTGACAATTTCAAGACAATCTTATGAGAGGCAGTCGTAGCTAGTGAAAATGTTATACCTGGCGGTCCCTAAGGGACTGAAGAGGCAACTGTGGCTTCTCGGTTATTTGTGCTCATCCTTGAATATTATCATGGGTCGCTGACCCCGGTTTCCAGCACAGTGATTTTTTCTGTTGATCTTACAAGCTAAGCTGACTGAGGCTGCCAGTGTGTCTCGTCCACTTTATTCTTCCGGGTAGACTGTCAGGAGTACTAAGGACCCCGTCCTCGAATTCTATTTCTTGAGTAATACAAGCCTTGGGCACTAGGTCCGTCGTTTTTTTTTTTTTTTTTTTTTTTTTAAAGGGCCACGTAGGAATAATGGGGGCCGCGGACCGAGTGGAAACGGTCGGTCGACGACTTCTGCGACGCCAAAATCCGTTTGTGGGGTCCTACCCTAAGTTCACTGTTTGCTGCCGTCCTGTGGGGTCCTACCCTAAGTTCACTGACGAATTCCAAACAAGCACTGAAAGTGGGAGTTCTCCTCTGTTCTTCACGATAGCGTGCTGATTCTGGGGTTCTTAACTTGAGACTGCGTGTGCTACTATCTTTTTCCAAGAATTCCCTAAAACACGGTAAAATGCATCAGGCCACGATTCTGGCTTCGGTGGAAATGGAGAACACTATTTGCTGGTGCTTGAGGAGCGTTGTTCTCACGAGAGTCCAAAAAGGGAGGGGCAAGGTGCCCCTCACTTATGGCACGAGCGCCATTCTTAAAGCACCAGTACATGGTCATCTGGGCCATGCGTCTGACACTTCAAATTCTGGAGGTGTGAAATGAAAACGCGGCCGCCGATTGAATTTATCAACGGCGGGCCCTGCGTTTGACATTTTGGCCTCATTTCTTGTGGCTACAACTTTCGAACTGCAAGGTCGGGGCCTTGTACTTGTGGTTTAAAGGTCTTTGAGGAGCTATCTTTTTCCAAGAATTCCCTAAAAAATAATTAAATGCATCAGGCCGCAATTTTGGCCTCGGTGGAAATGGAGAACACTATTTGCCCGTGCTTGAGGGGCTCTGTTCTTGTGAGAGTCCCGAAAGGGCAGGCAGGTGGTGCCCCACGATTTCTTACACCACAAGCACCGTTCTGAAACAGGCATACTAAGCTCTGAGGTATAGGGTGTCCATGCATGTGGAATCATGCACAGAATGAACCAGCTAGAGTACTTAGCGTCCATTTGCCCGTTTTCCTTAGGTCCACCACTTTCCTACTCCGTTGCAGTACCGAGCCCAACTTTCCTCTCATTTTTTTTTTTGAAGCAAAACAACCCGAGGGGCCGCTAGGGGTGCTGATAGGAGCAGACACCACTAGCACGGTATGGGAGGCTCCATCTATTGGTGGGGAGCAGCACCTGCTAGAAGTCGGGTCCAGCTTCCCTGTAGAGTACAACGTGAGAAACGGAAGTAGTGCAAGCATGATTTGTTAGTATGCATGAGGGGCTGGCCGGTGAGTGCCCCAACACTCTATCAAATCTGTTTTTAATGGAGCATTCAGCTTTCCTTCCGTGTTAACCGGTGCAAAATTGTTTTCCAAGCAGGGAAAGGTACCCCCCAAGAAGAGGAGGGGCGCAACGCGGCCGGGAGCGTTGCGCCCCGCCCGTGCAGTCAGACCAAGCAGCGGCGAGCGGCGACTTGCGGCGGAGCAGCGCGATGGTGAACCGAGCAGCGGCGAGCGACGCCTTGCGGCGGAGCAGCACGATGGTGAATCAAGCGGCGCCGGACGACAACAAGTGGTGGACAAGAGTGCCAAGTGTACGGTGCAGTGCTGAGGGGAATGGACTCGGGGGGGGAAGTTTGGGGGTAAAGGGATGACGTGAGGGTGATGCATCGTGCGAAGAGGATGAGGTTACTACGAAGAGGTTGTTTGAAAGGCTGTGAAGGGTATGGGCTGCCAGTATAATCATCAGAGTTACGAAGGGCGGGGTGTCACGTTTGTAACGAAAGAGGTAGGTGTTGAAGGGCAAAGAAGGGCATGGAGGGTCTGTTCCCCCCCGGACTACTAGTGAGGGGTCACCGGCAGGTTCGGTGGTTTTTGTCTTGCTACGTGGCAAATGAAGTGTTTTTCGGTTGATGGTTCCTTTTGATAACCTGGGTTCTTGAAATAACCTCTCAAAATTTTTCGTGCCATATATCCTTGCTCAACGTTTCTCAAACTGTGGTTTGAGATTCTGATTCGAAAATCGCTTATGGATATCTAAACTTAAAATTCGCATAATTTTTTCTGAATTTTGCCACTCAATAGTTTTCCTTCTCATTGATCATATGGACTTGATTTTCTTTTTGATTTCTGATATAAACTTGTTTCTCCTAAATCATCCTTAGAATTTACATCCCGAGATCTTGCTGCTGTAATCTGATCCTATTGCATCTTATTGCATCGTATTTTCACTTAGTTTTGCCTAATTTTGTTCGTTTTCCCTTAAGGAGGGGGCTGTATTGAGGGGGTAGGATGATATGATGGAGGGAAAGGACGCGCTCTGTGGGAAGGGGCTAACTGCAGARTGGAAYTAGGGCATAGCMGCAGGRAGATGGTGGCTCCACTGCAGTAAGTCTTGCCGGAGTAAGGTTGGGTAGGTGTAGGTGGTGGGCAGTATCAGTTCCCTTCTTTAGGGTGTTTCCCCTATTGAGAAGGCTGCGGGGTAAGAGGGGGGAAGGGGGGCAACCGAGGGAGGACTGTGGGTGTTTGTGAGTAGGTCAGAAGGAAGGGGCTGGGACGACACAAGCCGGTGCTGGAGTGGTTTTTCTCTGTGACCCGGAGAGGAGCATGAGGCTTGGGGAGTTCTGTCGAGGGAGGAAGACAGAACGAGCACTTTCGACGTGGCCGTAGCTGGGGTGTATCCCTGCCACCGTTTGGGGCGTGCGGCTATGGGGAGTTGCCAAGGGAGGAAGGCACTCCTCACCATCGTCGCTAGGTTGGTCGGTACTGGGGCTTGGTGGGGTCTTGTAACTCTAGCATGGGAGGGTATGAGACCAGCTGTGTGTCGTTTGAGGACTGAACACGAGACCTGTAGTTTTCTCCAATAGTTGCAGGGAGAGTGGGTGGTGTTTGTCTGTGCAGTCCGTACTAATGTTATCTGGTTTTGGATCCTTGGTAGCACTTAGCCCTTACATGTAACTGGGGTGTAGGAGTTCGGAGAGGGTCACAATGGGACTGACATCTGAATAGCTTTTTTGTTATGTGCCCCTGTTTTGCCGATGCTAGAACGACGCTGGCCGGAGCTGGGACGTCGCCCTGTGACCTGCAATTCGCAGGAGTATGAGGCCTTGTAGAGAGATCTGGGGTTTGCCGAGGGTGGAAGGCAAGCCAGCGGCAAATTGGGGGGGGCTGTGTAGTGGCGAGAAGAGATCAGCTATGGGTGATGTTGGTATGGTTGGTACTGTCCCTGAGTAAGTACGTCCCGGGGAAAGGAGGGCTAGGAATAACCTTCGGAGTCTAGTTCCACAAAAAAATTCTTAGAATTTCTTAGAATTTCTTAAAATTTTCAAAAAATGTTGCAATCTGTTCTTAAAAAGAGGGGGGTAGTCTGTTTTGCCCTAAAAATGTCTTCTCGATTCAGGGGATTCCTGGCAACCTTTTTTAGGTGGTACCGAGGCTGTTATACTCAGTGACCTGCGGCTGTTCGATGCCAGAACGACGCTGGCCGGTGCTGGGGTGTTGCCCTGTAACCTGCTGATGCAGGAGCATGGGGCCCGGTAGAGAGATCTGGGGGTGCTTGGGGGGGGCATTCCACGGGACAACCAAGGGTTGCTGTTGGGACGACGCTGGCTGGAGCTGGGGTGAGTTGTGTTGCCCTGTAACCAAGCAGGATGAGGGAGTGTGAGGCCGAAGAGCTCGGCAGGGAGTAAGACAGTGTTGGAGAACCTTGGAAGGTTTTGTTAGGGATTTCACGGGTTTAGGGGCATTTGCAGGACTTCGGCAGGCTATTCTCATACCTTCCGAATAACTGTAAGTTCTCTTAGATGGCTTTTCAACCAAGCCGGGTAACGGGTAAGAGAGGGATTGAGGTTAGTAAGAGAAAGACACCACGCATCCTACTAGTGAAGGGGCCAGCTGGTAGGATAGAAATAGGGCAGAGCAGCAGTAGAGATGGTGGCTTTGCTGCAGTAAGTCTTGTCGGAGTGAGGTAAGAGGACTGATGGTGGATCCTCGAGGGTTTTTCGAATTTTATCTGACTCTGAAGTTTCCCGCAAAAAAGGTCTGGAATAGCTCTAAAATTCTTAGTAGGCTCCTAGTCTCATTTCATGACATTTTCTGATGACTTTTCTGAATGTGCTCGTTATGGGATGCTGGACCCGGTTCCCAGTTTGTGCCAATTTGTGAGGATAAGGTTGTATCTATGGGACGTTGGACCCGTTTTCCAGCAGGTGTTGCTCCCCACCAATAGATGGAACTTGTGTTAAAAAAAAAAAAAAAAAAGTTTAATACCCCTCAAAATCTATGGCCAGTAGAACTGCCTCTTGATCCATGCAAATGCGACTTGCCCCAGGATATTATTATGGGGATTCGTTGAGAAATCACAAAAATAGTTTGGAATTGCACTTCAGGCATCCGACCAGAAAATGTTGAATGTATACAAGCTAGTTTTCCGGTCCGGTAGAGTCAGGAGGGGGGGTGTTATGTTTGGGGGAGTGTCTGAAGTGCAATTTCAAACTGTTTTTGTGACCTCCGCGTAGTTACCCCTATGATTAATGAAGTGTCCTACACTGTGGGCATACTCACACTAAATTGAACATCATCAAAATGAGGAGAACTGTTTGGGAATGTCAACAGGATCAATAATAATAAGGAAGAATTTTGAAAACGCATCTGATGACATGGATATTGACCTGCTGAAAAATGCATTTGGATCAGAACCAACTTGTCCTGAGCTGGGGTCAATAAGGGGAACGGGTCGCCCCTTGATGGGGGCAGCTCTTGGACAAGAGGGAAGGTTTTTTCTGATTAGAAGGTAGGGCAAATTTGTTTCTCTGCACGATGGAGAGGTGCTACCCTCTCGTTTTCCCTCTTCGTCGTGGAGAGAAGGGGTCACCGTGGAGGGATTAGGTGGTTTTAGGGTTGCCCTTGGGGGTCTTTTCCAACATGGAGAAGGTTGGAAGGGGGGTTGGGGGACCGTTGTTCTGCAGGAACAGGCTTTTGGTGGGAACTGTTTGTTCTTTAGGAAGCAGTGGTCTGTTAGGGGGTTTGTCCTAAGTTGGGGTCACTGAGGAGAAGGGGCCTCCTCTCGACGGGGGCAGCTCAAGTACAGGAGGGCGAGGGATTTTGGAGAGATTGAGGGCAATGCTAATTCTCTTCACAGCGGAGAGGTGTTGTCTTCTCCTTTCCTCTCTGTGTTGGGGAGAGAACGGGAGGGTAGTTCTGAAGTTTTTCTTCTACTCCTTTCAGAAATCATCAGAAGCCGTGGGGGGGTCTCTAAGTTGTTTTTCTGAAATTTTGCCTATTTCTGAAGTTTTCTACAGTAATTTTCTGAGTAGATCAAAACTTCTTAGCCAAAAAAAAAACAGCTCCAATTTCTCTGAGCCAAAGCCGGGTAATGGCCCCGGTATCTTAATTTTCAAAATTTCATTCTAAGACTTAGGCTAATTGGATTTTCTAGTAGGTTCCTAGTCTCATTTTCATAAAATTTTCTGACGAGTTTTCTGAACGTACTCGTTATGGGACGCTGGGCCCGGTTCCCAGTTTGTGCCAATTTGTGAGAAAATTGTTGTACCTATGGGACGCTGGACCCGGTTTCCAGCAGGTGCTGCTCCCCACCAATAGATGGAGCTTAAAAAAATAAAATAAAAAAAATGGAGGTGAAAGTCGCACCGGTCGCCGCTTCCCCTCTACTGCCGCAGGGGGTTAACGGTAGTAGTTTGGGTAGTAGTTGCGAATCAATGATGACCCTTCAAAGTGAGCTCACGAAGGTAGCTGAGTGGATACTGATCAACCTAAGTTAAATTTCCGAACTTGAAAGAGGACGCATGGCAGGGTATTCAATACTAACTCATGCCAATGCTAGCCACGAGTGAGAGCCTGAAAGTGGTACTGCAGTATGGTCTTCCTCAGGGTGCGAACTGGGTGGACATTAGTAGCAAATTTCTCTTTATTGTGACTAATCGGATACACCAGTCACTCCTTACTCCCCTGTTTGATTCCCAACAGGAGAATAATCGAATAGGTTCGAGTTTGGAGGCTTCTAAAAAACCACAGGAAGGTTCTGAGAAATTTCACAAGGAGGAAGTGCGAAGGATAAAAGTTCTAGCAAGGAAATAACAAGGTGGAAGGGAATATAGATTGAGAGGTGAGGATCCAAAAAATTATCTTGGTGATCATAAGAAATATTCTCAGTACTCAAGATCTCACCAGCTGGATACTTCACGTGAGCCTCCTACTCATTGGCGGATAATGAAGCATTTAGTTCTAACCCCAAAGCAAAAGAAATTCATAAAGAGCTTAAGGTATAAAAAGAGGTGCAAAGAAAGGAATGAAATAAAAAGAAATTGGGGATATCAGGGGAAGAGTGGAGTGAGAACTGGCCAGCTGGTCAATGAGAAGGAAAACTCCCCTTCTCAGAAAATCAGACATTCTTCCATCAAAGCACAAAGTTCTGACCCTCCAACAGACGTGATGAACCAGGTTGAAGTGGTATTGGAGGAGGGGCCGAAAGGGGGTAAGGGGAAGGTGGAATCTCACCGACTGGGGGGGGATTTGGAAGATGTTGGTTCCCTCCTGCAGATAACTCATCATGAACTCTCCTCTGAATCCACAAGTATGATAACCAAGGGACACTCACCTACTCACCGCACTTGATGGTACTTAAGGGAGACAATCTTAGCAGATCCCAGTCGGTAAGCAACGAGTCTCAGGGGAATAGTGCTATAGTTAATCAGACAGAAGATTGCTATAAAAGCCTGAGTCTGATCTCGCCCTATCGGATTACTGTAATGAGTAACTCTCAGACATGTGCCCGGAATCTTGACAAAATACAAGAACAACAGCTAGTACATAGACCACATGGGGGGATTCAAGGTGGTAACCGCTTAAAGGAGGTGGTGTCTCAACTTACTGGTGAGTGTAAGTATCTTCTGCTGCCACAACAGGAAGAAGCTTCAAAAGAGTCCAAAAGGTTGTCTTCTCTTATTGAGTGGGATGACTCACCACAAACACCAACCATAATGGATAACATACCTCCACAACCAGCATCACCAGAAATCCAATACTTAAACAAGGAGGAGTCAGACATGGGAGTGAAGGAGATATCCCTAGTCCGGGATCAAAAGATTTGGATAGCAGAGTTCGACACAGCAATGGATCTCACTGAGGACCTGCGAGTTCCACAGTTATCAGACAAGACTGAGGTCCTCCCTCTGGACATGCCATATACAATAGAGCTCACTAGTAAGAGGCAGAAACTGAGTCTGAGGGTGGATACGGGCCAGAGTGGCTCCCTTCTCACACGAACATGAATTGTAGTACTCCCGGTTAGATTTAAGGGTGGACTACGGGAGATTGGACTCTCCGAACCCCCGGGGGACATGTATGGTGAAGTCACAATCCAAGGGATTAAATCCTCATTTCTTACTCTTTTCGCAAACAGGGGAAAAAGCGGGGGAGTCCCTACTCAGACTGGAAACTATGAAGTTCATTAAGGAGAATTTCTCGCAGGGAGTACTATCCACTCTCACAATTACCTCGGACCCGTATAGAATTGCGGAACGGGAAATTTATCTCAAATATGAGGATGCTAAGCAAGTGCAGTTGAGGTGGATGGGGATTGACATGCTTAAGGAACTCCAACTTCTGAAAATCAAGGCGAGTAAGTTCTGGTCTGAATATGATGTGGCCACCCTCTTTGTCAGACTCCTTAGACATGCCGCACTGGAGGTAGGGGGCATCTTCGACACTGGGACTTGGAGTGACTTGTGAAACCGATAACAAGAGCAGTTCATAATTAAAGGAATATGGAAGATAAATGGAGAGAATTAAAGTGATAAGTGCCTTATATAACAAGGATAAGGCATGTAAACTGCTCAAAAGGAATTCAAACTTAGACCTTCGTTCCCTCAATGTGAACGGACTAGCCTCAGCCATGCAGAATAAGAAGCAAGTTATGTATGACCAACTGAGGGGGATTGATGGCAAGGAGTGACCAGATAGCATTTGTATCCAGGAGACCCACTTAATGGATGTAGAAGCTCATAATCATAGTCATAAGGAAATCTGGCCATACATGGCTTATAGGGCACATGCCCCCAAACGAGGCAGTGCAGGCGTAGCCATATGGATCTCTCCGGAATCCAAAATGGAGCCCCTTAACTAGGAAGTGGATCAGCTGGAAGAGAGATGGGTTTATGTCCTAGCGATGTTAGAACTGGAGGTGGTCAATATCCTTTGCGTATATGAACGTAATGACGTAGGCAACATACATGTATTCTTTGAATTCATATTTCCTCGCCTCCCAGTTGGTATTCCAGTTATTATTGCAGGAGACTTCAATGTGGTACCAGACAGACATTTGAACCGATGAAAACTCTCTTCCCCCTGCCCTGGTTATGTAGAAGCAAACGAGATGATTATTGTTAATTTGTGTCATACTCTAAATCTACTTGATTCTTCTCGTAGGCTTAACCCTAATTCTAAAGTATTTTCATGCTTTCATAATACTCAATCTACTAAATCTAGAATTGATCTCATTCTAGCATCGGAAGAACTGTAAGGGGCAATTCAGTTTGCTGAAATCCTTCCCCGCAGCCCCTTTCTGGGCCTAAACCATGCAATGTGTATGACATTCTTCTCGTTTAGAAAGAAACCTGACCAAGGAAGAGGTTTCTATAAACTAAATACCTCACATTTGAAAATAGAAACCTTCAGACATTATTCCCAGAATGTATGAGACTTCTGGAAAGACCAGAGCCCCCGTATGCAAAATGACATCCGCTGGTTCAATAACGGTCTAGCTTTCGTAGGTCGTAAATGCAATGAATATTCCAAACTATTGGCAGCACATAGACACTCAGAAGAAGCATAACTCCAAGAAAAAATTCAAAAATTGCAACAACAAGAAACGATGTCAGAAGACCAAGATACACTTATACCTCCAGCTAAGGAAATACAAGAATTGGAAGATCAAATTCTGACACACATGGAGTATAGATGGCAAGGGCTAAGAATCAGAGGGAAACTAAGAAAACATCAACTGGAAGGGGCAATGGATGCACGTTTCTTTGCAATGGTCAGGGTCAAAACATGAACAACTATAATTGAAGCCTTGTCTGACCCCTTTTTATATAAATGAATCATGGGTCACCTCAACTGCAGCATGCACTAAGATAGCGAGGGATTTCTTCAAAGATTTTTTCACATATGGGAATAGAGACATCCAACAAACACAACGAAACGCAGAAATTGACGATTTTTTAATGCCGCTCACGAAATCATTGACTGAAAAGCAGAAGGAAATGATGGAAATGCCGATAACCAAGAAAGAAATTTGGAAACGAGCATTTCGTCAAAATGGATATTTTTTATTTTTTAAACAAAATTGCTGATAAATGAATTCATCAAGCTCACACTTCAATCTAAACACAATGTTGCTTTCATCTTTATAAATTTAGAAAAAAATATATGATTATGTGGATTGTTTTTTTCTTAATAAATTATTGAAAAAATTCAACTTTGGTCCAAACTTCAGAAGATGGATAGGGATTCTGCATAAGAATGTTACAGTAACCACCAGTGTTATCGTTAATGACAATGTAGCTCCCCCTATTCCTCTGCAAAGATCAGTTAGAGAAGGTGACCCAATTGCTCCCTTCTTATTTGTCATCATTATGGAAGCTCTAACAACAAATCTGTGTACGCATAAAAATATAAAGCGGACTCAGATAACATCTATCCCGGAGGAGGTAATCCCAATATGCTTTCTCTTTGTCACGATCTTTCCCTAATGATTGATTCTTCTCATGAGAACATGATAGCAATTCAAAGGTTGAATGAACAATTTTGACGCTTCTCAGATATGAAAGTCAATTGAGGTAGTAAAACTCTGGGGTGGTGGATTCATCATCAATGAGTGCGACCTGTAAAATAGCCTAAGGTCAAATGGTTGCCCAAAGATAACCATATCAGAATACTAGGTATTTCCTTAACGGTTGAGGGCAAACCAAAGTCCAACAATGATTGACTTATGCAACAAGCTCAAACAAAGTTGAAACTATGAAAAAATAAACATACCTCACTATTAGGTCGCACGCTCACGATCAATAATGTTGTCCTGGTCTCTATATAGTATAAATTGGCTATTTGAGTCTTAGATAAACGAGTCACTAAAATGTTCCAGAGACAATTAAGAGCATTCCTTCGGAGAGGAAATCATGATTGCATTAATGTTATTAATAGAGTAGGATGGATATCAGTGATCCAACTGAAATTTAGAGGGGGGCTGGGAATCCTTGACCCAGCCACTCAAGCCTGAGCGCTTTCCATACAATGTATCAAGAGACTGTTATTTAATCCTCAACCTCTTGGAATGCACTTGCATGAGAACAACTCAAGAGGTTAGCATCCCCTACACCAGAAGGTGTAGACCCGTTGATGTGGCTAGAAAATCGATCATGGTCTCTGCCTAGAGGTAGTGCGAGGGAAGATGAAGGTGAAGTAATTTCAGATCGACAAGCTGCAAGACTGGATCTATGTAAGGACTCCTTTTTTATTACCATTCTTAAAACATGGAGGAAATTACCCCTACCAGATAAACTGTCGCCTGAAAGATGGAAAGAGGTGTGTCAGCAACCACTCTTTAATAATAATTGGATTAGAAATGATCAAGGATATGTTCTCCACTGCATAGATTCCCCCTGGTTGAGTTGGGTAAAGAGAGGAATCCTAGGGATCAAAGATATATGGAACCCAGTAACAAGATATTAATTTACTACCAAGGATCTACACAACCAATTGCATTATTGCCACCACCCTGATAAGGCACTGAAAAATGTGATAGAGCTCATTCCTTTAGAATGGGTCCGTATTTTGCGTAAAGGGTCTAAGATGAAGGTCAATGACTAGTTAGCTATTAGAGATTATCCTAATTTGATTGGCAAGATCCTTGACAAATTTACAAATGGGGATATTCTTTTGTCCCTTTTTTATCTAATACAAGATAATTACGTTACTCCAAACCAACAAGAAGTGATAAAACGGGTGAAAGGTGATCAGATCTTCAGAATTAGGGTTATGCAACAAAAAAATACATCGATCGCATTCAGACCGGCTATACCAATCTTCCACCTGACACTAGACCCAAAAGATTGGATTTGAAATTCCTCAGGTGGAAAAGGAAGATCATATCAGACTAGCCTTCATACCTTGACGATCAAATCTACTTATCGAATGTTTCGGCCCAAAACTAATTTGAGGGATACGGTCTTGACAAGGTGGATGAAGCATCTCAACCTGAGTAGGGATGATCTTAGATCAATCAAATGGTTTAATATTATGAAATCTGGACCAGCAAAGGTGGCCTCTCTGCAATGGCAGATTGAACATCGTTGCCTCCCTACAAATGATTGGCTGATTGAGAGATCATCTCTGGAGCAAAGCTGAGTAGCGGCCCCGTGGTGTAAGTTTTGTAAGACTGCTTTCCCAAGTAAAACTTCTCTTGAAACAATATAACATATATTTTTACAATGTCCGGGGGCAGTTTGGTTATGGAGATGGTGAGACCGCATATGGAGCCAACTAGAGACTCAAGCCCAGTGGCCATGGGGTTGGAAGGCGATCTTACTAGAATCCTGGGTTTCAAATCCATATGATGAGTTCACACAAAACTTGTTCTTTTTGGGAAGAAGAGCAGTCCTTTGGGCCATATGGAGGAGAAGATGTACTTTTGATTGGGAAGGTGCCCGCCTTGAAGGACCAGAATTCACAAATTCCATTAAACAACAAATCCAAACAGCATGGCCGCCTGTAGCACTCTTGGTGCCAACCAACTGAGATAGTCAGCTGGATCCTCCCAGTCGGTATCAGTAAGGTCTTCAGCCAACACGGGTGTGAGTGCGTGTGTGAGTGGGTTGAGTGTGGTGTGTGCGAGAGTGTTGGCTTTAGACACTACTGTTACTCGATGGGGGTGGGGGAAGATGAATAGGGAGGCACAGTTACTGGCAAAATGCTCGATCCTTGTGTTAGCCGGGCCCCCACCGGCGGCCCCAACCCTGCACCCTAAAATGCTAGGGCAAGGGGCAAACATGCCCTTACCCTTCTCCAACGACCGAGAGAGGTAACCTCCCTTCACCGAAGAGAGGTAGAAAGCTATGCTTGCAGGGGTCCCCTGTATAGCTTTAGGAGTAGTGGTAGGTAATGAAAAGAAAGATATGTTCCATGACATGGCA
>BFEA01000084.1:664707-683474 GCA_003427395.1 Chara braunii
ACTCAGGCACAAAACCAGGGTTTCGGGAACAGGCTATTTCTGGCCTGTTCCCACGACAGCCTCAAGCAAGAGCTGCAGCGGCAGCCCCTGACTCCCTTCGGCATTGGCAAGAGCAGCCTCCTGGACTGCCTCGCCCTGCAGTCAGGAGGCAGGCCGAGAAGTACATAGGGAGTTCCCATGCACTTCACAGGAGGAAGGTAGTTGGAAAGTAGGCACGAGTAGTCTTCAGGATTCAGCCGCAGCACTCAGGAGGAGCGCTACGGTAGTAGTTAGCGCTAGCAGTAATCTTCAGCGTTGGGCGCTCATAGCTGTAGGGGTAGTCTTCAGCGCAAGGCGCTAGTAGCTGGTAGTAGCAGCATTGGAGAGAGATGGCTGGCGGAGGCCAGCGGTACTTACCTGTGGCGCCATAGCTCCAGCTCCATCTTCGAGGTACCTGCATCAAGGCGCCAACTTCACAGGTTAGTACTGGACAGAGAGAGAGAGAGAGAGAGAGAGCGGTTCTTTCCCACGATTGAAAATCAAAGGGGCCCAATTCCCATAGTTCTTCATGTGAGCATCCGTGTGAGTTAGTGATGTATGTTGCCCGATTTCCTGAGTAAATGCACCATGCCTTCATTGTGCTGCTCTATCTTTTTGCTCTACTTCCTCTGTATGTTGCCCTATTTTCGGAGTAAACGCACCATGCCTTTAATGTGCTGTTCTATCTTTTTGCTCTACTCCCTGCCCTCCCATTTCAGACTCCGTTTCAACCCAGCCATGGCCTAGACATCTCTGCAGTGGCCCAGCCATGGGCGTGGCCAAGACATCTCAGCCATGGCCCAGCCATGGGTGTGGCCTAGACAGTGCGGCTGTGGCATAAGCAGGCACGGAAAAAAAAAAAAAAAAAAAAAAAAGTCGCAGACGAGGAGGAAAAAAAAAACAAAACAAAAAAAAACATGACTGCCACCTCCCATTTTTGCCAATTACTGAACCCGTAGGCCATTATTTCACTTTTATTTTAGTGCATCTTTTTTTTTTTTTTTTTTTTTACGGTCAGTCAATCAATCAATCAATCAATCAATTAATTGAATTAATCAGTCTTTTCTTATTTTAATATCTCGAACCCATTCTTTTTTTTTTTTTTAACGGGGGTGGGTACCCCCCGACACCCGCACCCCTCCCCAGCCCCTCAACCGACCCAAACACACCCTGGATGGCCAACTATGGACGCCCTGAATCCCGTACGTACGGCCGTACGGCCCGTCTCCGTAGGTGAGGCTTACACAGTTCACTTGTATGCGCCTGCAGATGTACACACAAACATAAAAGGAGAAGAAGAAGAAGAAGAGGAGGGGAGAAGAGGAGGAGGAGGAGGAGGAGGGGCGGAAGAAGAACAGAACAGAAGCTGAATAATGACCCCAGTACTTTTCCAGGTAGAGTTGTGTATCACTATGAAATGGGAACAACTTAAGAAAAAACTTACAATTCTTGTCCTCACGTAAAGTTATCCTTCATCATATTCAATGATTCAATCAATGCTGGCTAGGGGGAACCTATGGGGGAAAGCTGGGGCAGGTTTATTCGGGGAGGGGCAAAGAGAAGAGAAGAGGAAGAAGTGTGCAGGGATTATTGGCTTGAATTTGAATTTAATGCCTGTACTATGGTCGACCCTGCAATACCTTTACGCCCTTATCAGAATTTCCAGACCCCTTTCCTCCCTCGGAGTAGAGTATGGTTCCAAGGGCCTAGTTTGGTTATGAGTGAAAGAAAGATTAGTTGAATGGGGTGAAAGGACTGTATTTCTAGGAAACAAGATCATGGGAAGATGAGGATGGAATAGTGCTAGGTTGATTATGCATTGATCTGGTGCCCCAATGGGGTGAAGAGGCAGGACTTTGTCCGAAGTTCTGTATTGTCTTGGTTCATCATAACACTAATGTACTCAGGGGACCCTGGACCCAGTTTCCAGCAGGTGCTCTTTGTACAAGGAAAATGAGCAGAAGCGAGATGACAATAACCAGAATGCACAATCACATTGAAAGCCAGAAAGTATCACAGTGTCCAGAAAGCAGCATTGCACCAATATCACACCAATGAAAAATCGTAACACTGAAAACCAATGTTAATGAGAGCTTGCTCTCGCCACCACCAACATGAGTGTCCAGGCCCTATCTTCCTACTTGGCGCTCGGCGCCCTGTGACGAACTACTTCCCGAACCCGTACTATCTTTCGTACCCCTCTGGCTCCAATTTTTTCCGTGTATCATACCAACCCCATAAAAAACCCAGTTGTTTTCTTGATTTCGGGCGCCGCGTTTGTGGCCCCCATTTTGTCGAAAGCTCTTTTCAATTCTTGGAATTCTTTTTTTGCAACTCGGGAAATACATAGGAATTTGTGCGCGCCCTAGCGAGCGCATTGGGAATTGGGTCCGGCAGTTGGGAATTCCGGGATAAGCGGAACTTCGACGTGTCCTTTTTGTATGTGAATGTTCTCGGTTGCGTTGGGGAAAACTCTCTGAATTTTGTGAGGATACGAATAGGCGTAGGACTTTCATTTCCCGCGTCGTCTTTTTCGCGCGCGGATATGGTGATTTCAATTTTGAATTGGTTTAGGACATAGGGAAGCTGTAACTGTTTCGGTGCCTTTTCATTTTCTTTCTGTTGACGGCGCCACACATGCGAAGCTTTCTTTCCTGCCCCAGTGCCCCCCCCCCCCCCGCTGTGTTTCCCGCATCATTCTCTCCCGTGCTCTTTCCTCCTTCCCCCTTCTCATCCTCCCTTCTCGCAACTGTTTTCTCTCTTTCTCTCCCGCTCTGATCCGTTGCGCGCCCATTTCCCTTTCTTGATCACCTGAATCTTGGACCCGTCTTGCGCTACTTCTCACGCCCTTTTTCCTTTCGCCCGACGAACGCGACTCGGAAGCCCGGTCGATCCTTCGATTACTCTCGCCCACCAATCAGACGCGTGGTACGATAGGATCTGCCCATTGCGCGACGAACCTGATTGGCGAAGCCCAGAGTCCCGAAGGATCAACATGGCTTTCGAAGCGCGCTCCTCGCCAAGTCTTCTCCTCCTGCTTCTTTTCTTACACTTCGACTTTCCCCCTGCCTTCTCTCTCCCTTGCCCCTCTTCTCGCCACTATAAATTCCGCAAACGCGCCCGCAAATCTCTCTTACGTTCTCGACTCCTCAGCCAGCTTCCGGGAAGCAGTGGCTAGGCAGAGTGTTTGATGCGAGTTGGAAAGTCCTGTCGGGCTGTCGATAGGCTGGCCGGTTGCGCGCTTGATCGCCACGACGGACTGTGGGATCTGGGCGAACCGCGTCGAGTTTACGTCAGCGGGGTGACGATCGCAATGGTGGGAGTTAGCACGCGACGGTCGGGATCGTCGGTGCGGGTATGAGGATCAATGATTGGAGTTGAGTGGGTGATTGGCCCGGGGCCATATCGGAGTTAACGGCGAATGCGCCTTTGTTGTTGCGGATCTTTATCTCTGGCGTGAGTGCACGGCGGCAACGTTGAACTTCCTCCTTTCGGATCTTATCATCTTCTATCTCGACTTTCCTCCCTCATCTCCCTCTCTCTCTTCTATCTTTGAATGATGATGTGTCTCGATGTTTGCCTCCCCCTTGGATGAGAATGAATCTGTGTGCTTTCCCGTGTGAAAGAACTTCTTCCGGAACTTTTCCATTAGTTTCTTGGGTAATCCCCATACGTCGAGGAATTGATCCTCCTGTCTTGTGAACGGTGGATGCGTGTGTACAATTCCCTCGGTTGATTTCTGACTCGTATACCCCTGTCATTTTCACACCTTCCACAGTGAATGTATGTATGAAGATGCGCGTCTTTTCGTGTTGATTAGACGCAGCCCCCAGCAGGATTTTGTTCGAGAATGCAAGAGTGTTTAGATCTGTAGTTCTGAAAGCCCTGCGCATGCCATCTCCCTAATGATGCATGACATCAGCAACCGAGCCACCGGGCGGCCTTGGGAAACAAGGCGCTTAGGATCAACGCTGCGTTGGCTTACTAAACCTGAGTCGCGGGTCGGTCCCTTAGTTACATGCCTGATCAAGCTGATGAGTGCTTTCTTTCTCTCTCTCGTGTTGAAAAGAAGTGATTGGTGGTGGCGCGAGTGTTTTCTTTTCTTGATGACGTCCCGGGAGTTTTGCAATTGATTGACATGTGGACTGACAAACACCCTGCGATTGGGCGTCAGCCTCCCGTATCTCCCGTATCAACACGACCTTTTCCTTACAACCAGGAAAGGACACGTGTATGCGAGTGGGACGTACGAGAAGCCGTCGCACGAATCAGCGAGCAATATTTTTTTCCTCTGAAAAACCGTTGTTCAGGGTTCGTACCGGCTGGGTTTGCCATTATCGATACACACTTTCCACCCTACTCGATATTGTTGCCATTCAACGAGTTGATAATCATCCCGTGGACGACAGTAGAACCCCACTGGCCGCGCACTCTATGCACCGAATGCCAGCGCTTTGAGCGCTACGAAACGAGGGGTTTCCACTACCGTGTGCGGAGTGAAGACGAACATAGAGAAAGAGCCACGCGACTAAGACCATCCCCGTCGGATTCAGAACTGGTTAGTGAACGACGACGAAATTTTATACGGAAACGAGACACGCGAAGCGTGCCGAAGCCTTTCTGTTCTAAACGACGGGTCGTAGCCAGGAGGGAAGTCTGACAATATTTTCTGGATTGAATTCATATTTCTCTCTCCTCTCGCGCCAAACTTCCGCGCGCATTTTGCGTCGCTCGAAAAACGATCGACTTACTTCATCGGACCAACACGGGGGATCTCAGTTCCGTTTGTGTCCCTACACTCAATTTCCGAAAATCCTTGGCACACCCCATCTTGCTGTTTTTCTGGGCCTCTTTCCACACATCTAGCACTCCGAACGAAAGACAGCACAGGGCGTGAGGTTGGTATCGGAGCCGAAACGTGTCGGTTCTGATGATAGTGAGTCGAACTGGCGAGAGGTAGGAGAAGCCCTCAACTAGCTCGTCGAGATCGCCCCATGACCAGGTCTTGATCTGGTGCGGTTGCACCCGCAATGCCAATGGGAGACGGCACTAGAGTGATCGTTAGCATTTCTGCCCCTTTCCCCTTCTTACCTAACCATACCCATCCCGAGGCTTGGTTGGAAGTCGTCGAAGCTCAAGGCTACAGTGTGGGCGATCTTCCCCGCATTCTTACCTTGCTACTCCGCAATACGTCGCATAATTGGTTTAAAAAGCATACGTGGGTAAATTGGAATACTTTCAAACAAGCCTTCTTGGCTCGATTCGATACGGTCAGTGAAGATGCCGCCTGGTACGTGCTCAAAACTCGGCCACAAGGACCAGGGGAGTTGCTGCCCGATTTCGTGGATCGATTTCAAACCACGTTGGACAAATCCGGGCGAGACGAGAAATCCGCTGGAGATTTGTTCATCGATCACCTACGAAGTCCGACGTTGAAGGGGAAGTTACAGAAAAAGGTCCCGCCAAAGACACACCAGCTATCTGCTATCGTCACTAAAGCGTTGGAATTAGACCTGGCTGATACAAATAAATATATCAGTCAGGGAGATGAAGATACTACGAACACCATACAAGATGTAGCGGCTAAAAGGCGATCGTGGTTGCGGGCGGTAGAACAGTTTTATCCCCGCCCCGACCATGACCTTCCCGACGGGATCGCTTCCGATATCCCGTCTGTTTCTTCTTCCTCTCCCCCGGTGAATCAACCGATAGCGGCAGTTAAGAGCAGAATCTCGCACGAACTCCCCTCACCGGCCGTAACCAACGTACATCTTGCCCAAATGATCCATACGGCCACTACCAAGCAGTCCGAATGGATGAGCAACTTGATCCAAATGCAGGCTGCTCACATGAAGCGGATGGAACAGATAATGAGCAGGCTAATTAAGCCTAACCTGGCCCCCGCTCGGCCTTCCCCCGCGTCATTTCCACTCTTGCCTGCCCCGCCTGCACCAGGATACGCACCTCAGTTCTCTCACCCAGCTAATCCAGTAGGAAAGATTGAGTGTTTTAACTGCAAACAACCCGGACATTTCGCCCAAAACTGTCCGCAGCCAAAGCATAATCAGCCCCCACCTGCTGCGGCTCCTGTGGCCCTGAATCAAGGACAAGTGGCCGCATTGATGGATACGGCCCAACAAGGGGAGCTCGTGGCATATGCCCCAGAACAGCCTTCCCCCTTGATGACAACGGCGTCGACATCGGGGGCTTCTTCCTCTGACGTTGCTAAGGTGGTCGATCCACTTGAGTATCTTCATCTCGCCGGCATGATCGGAGCGATCCGATCGGCCCCTGATGATCTCGAATGGGTCGATCGCGAATCCAATCCTGGTCCGCAGTTTCGGACGGGAGAAACTGATGTATTGAGAGCGCTCAAGCAATTGGATATTCGCGTTCCTATCCCAGTAGGACATTTTCTCACCATATCCGAAGCTGCGAATGATAAACTCTTGCAACATTACCAGAAAAATCAAAAGCGCTTTACGTACCAGCGCATACAGCGGATGTTAAAAAAGAAGGAAGGAGGCGAGGAAGTTACACCTCCCGAACCCGAAGCCGCACGTACAGCACCGATCCCTTTAGCAGAGAAGGATCACTTCGTACAAGCTCAGCCGGTACTGTGGAAGAGCGCGAAATGTGATTGCGAAGTTTGGGGCAAGCTGTTTAACGCCCTTATCGACACAGGGTCTTCTGCAGTGGCCATATCATTAGACACTATCAGAAAGACAGGACGACTCGGATCCATTCTTCCTCAATTTGGCAAAGACAATTATGTCTTTGCCGACGAGGAAGCAATGAACATCGTGGACATTATTGAGAATGTGGCTGTAAAGGTTGGACGAGTACACGTCCTTGTTAATGCACTAGTAATAGATGTGCGTTCCTATTCTGTGTTGTTAGGACTACCTTGGGCGATGGCGGTAGGGGCCCGTCTGCATTTCGATTCAAAACAACTGGTGCTCACGCAAACTGGGGGAAAGCCTCAAACTCTTCCCTTCGGAATTTTCACCCGAACGATAAAACAAACTCCTAACTCAGCCCAAATAGGGATGATTCGATGAATGGATCCCGATGACTATTCTTCCTCGGACATCGGTAGCGGAATCGGGGAACAGGAATACGAAGAAGAACTACCTACTGAGCACCTGTGCGAACTTTTCGAACACGAAATTCCCGAAGAATTTCGAGTGTGCCCCGACACTGCCCGAAGCTTCCACGTGGATTCAGGAGACAGCGTGCTTGCGCCTCCGAAAACCCAGGTCAGTCCTTCTGTCCTCCTCGGGGAACCCATATTACAAGTATCTGACCTAGCCGATGATTTGAAACCCCCTCGTACCTTGTACGAGGGAGCACTTTCCTTACAAACGCGTTATCAACAAACGGAACAGTATCTAGACGTTTCTGTTTTCCTGCCCAGATCGTTACTAACGACGGGGGCGACCATCCCTTTGATTAAACAGGAAGCGGAAGCGCCGGTAGATGACGTGCTTGATCTAATGCAGGAGATGACGGACCTAACAGTTCTAACTGTGGAACAGACTTTGGCCGACTCAGAAACTGACGCTGAAACTAAAGAAACCGAAATGATCAGCCCCGCCGAATCACAGATGATTGCGACTGTCTTCTCTGTTCGCACCAATAGTTCCGTTTTTTCGAGTGTCTACGATCAACGGGAGCGGCCGATTGATTGGATCGACATACCCCTTCTGATTTATGGGGAATCGACAATCACCCTGCCAAACCACGTCCCCACGGAATTCCAGAAATCATTAATCTGTGTTTTGAATGGCTACGCGGAGGTATTAAGTGTACATGATAACGATATTGGCCTCACTAACGTGATCGAGCATGCCATTCTCACGGGAGATCATCCGCCCATTAGTTGCACTCCTTACCGATACTCACCAGCTCAAAGAGCGGCCGCTTTTCAACGGATTAAAGAATTCGAAGCTAATGGATGGATCGAACACACAATAGGTCCATGGTCTTTTCCCGTAGTAATTGTGCCCAAAAAGGCCGGAGGGATTCGCATTTGGATTGATTACCGGAAGTTGAATGATATCATGGTCAAAGATGTGTACCCCCTCCCCCGGATTGATGAGTTGTTGGATGCGATTGGGAGTGCTCGATTTTTCAGTAAGTTTGATGTTCGCCATGGGTTCCATCACCTTCTTGTCCGAAAAGAAGATTGTCCGAAAACGGCGTTTGTGCTCTTCGAGGGGACGTGGCAGTGGATTCGATGTCCGATGCCTGCGACCTTTCAGCAAGGCATGAATATGGCTTTTCATAATTTCGTGCGGAAGACACATTTGGCACATAGCATCATCAGCTATTGCGTGATTGTGTACATGGATGACATTCTGGTGTACTCGAGTTCCTACGAGGGACACGTGCAACATATCGAATGGGCGCTGCATGCGTTACGAGATGCGGGCTTCAAGGTGGCGTTTCAGAAGTGTCAGTTTTTCCTTACCACCATTTCCTTCCTGGGACACGTGGTAACATACCAGGGACTCCAACCGGAACCGCATAAGGTGGCAGCTGTCAGAGATGCGCCGATGCCTACAACTATCACGCAAGTTCGCGCCTTTTTGGATCTGGCCTCGTACTACCGAAGATTTATCAAGGGCTTCGCGGCGATTGCGGGACCCCTCACAAATCTTGCTGCGCAAAGATCAGTCATTGATCTGAGCGTCGGAGTGTGATCAAGCGTTTTCGAAACTCAAGGCCGCTCTCATCTCGGCTCGGGTCCTTATAAGGTCGGATCCCGAAAAGCCTTTTGTTCTCATTACTGACTGGTAGCCAGAGGCAATTTCAGCGATCCTTGCCCAGGTGGGACCAAGTGGACTCGAGAGCGTGGTGGAGTATGCGTCCAAATCGGTGCCCGCCTGTAAGCGCAACTACGCCGCTCCAACGGGAGAATGCTACGCGGCTCTCTGGGGAATCAGTCACTTTCGCGCTTACCTGTACGGGCGGAAGTTCACCTTGATAACCGATCATGAGCCCCTGTTGGCTCTGAAGAAATCGAAGGATTACTCTGGCATGATCGGGCGATGGGCAACGGTGCTGCAGAGCATGGATTTCGACATTCGTCATTAGAAGCACGAGAGACACGGAAATGCGGACGGACTGACACGACTCCACCGGCCTGAGAAAGTTCCGAAGAGTGAGGAGGTGATTCCGTGGAACGAATCCGAACAGGAGATTGGACCTCGGTACGACCAAGTGGAGATCTTGTCGAAGCAGTAAGTGATACAAGGACCAATTTGTCTGTTCTACCCTCTCCGCAATACAGTCCAATCTCTCCTCCTCTGTCATCATGACTACCCCACCCGTTTCCGCAACCCCTTCTTCTCCTACTAATTCTGCCCCTCTCACTTCCTCAACTTTCTTTGCCACCCTCCTCGATAAGTTCTGCTATTTTTGTACGTGTATTGCACGGGTTTATGGGGTCGACTGTCATCCTTTCGAAACCGGGTTTGTCGATTGGATAGAATGTGCCACGTGTGTCAATCGTGCGCACGGGGCCTGCGTTCGATATTGGACGAGTAGCAAGGAATGGAGGTGCCCCCTGTGTAGAACGAACAAACTCCCCACGGAGGTTCGATTCGAGGCCGCCCGTACGGACGACCCTGAATACGACGAAAAATACCGACGAGCGGAGTTTGGATGGATAAAATTTTATTGGCGAAATTAGCGGGATTATCGTTGGGTCACCTCACCAAACACGACAGATGTAGGGCAACCGAGAGATCTCGGGACTATCGATGGATCAACGGTCTTTTGGAGAAGCGTAAAACTGACGGATCGGGTTCGTGGTTGACGGTTTCCCATCCATTCCAGAGATATAATTGGATCCGATCGGCTCACGAAGAACAGGCCACTCATTTCGCGATACGTGTCACGGAGGCAACTATAGACCAGAACTGATGGTTTTGGTCCAACATACGAGATGATGTCAGATACATTGTCGCCAACTGTCTGGTCTGTGCCGCTGGTCGCGCCCCAATACGGGGACCAAACACGATAGTACCAACGAAAGTAGAGCGCCCCTTCCAGCGAGTCAGTATGGACACAACAGATATCGACGTGCCACCTGGCCCAAACCGCTATGAATATTTTATCCTGTTAGTATTAATAGACCATTTTTCCAAGTACTTCGAGGTCTATCCTTGTAAGACCCGAAAGGCCGCAGAAATAGCCACGTACATCGAATGCTTCCTCTATACCCATCTAGATACGGAAGAAATTCTAACCGACAATGGGTCCGAATTTAAGGGAGAAGTAGAGGAACTGCTCGCACAAAGAGCCATCACGCTCCGACATACGGCACCCCACGTGTCCCAGTCGAATGGGTTGGCTGAGAATGCCAACCGTATGATTAAAACCGCCCTTCGTAGGAATTTAGCGGCACACGACATGCGTCCGTGACCCAATATCGTATATCAGATCGTCGGGATCCACCGGGCCACCCCTCACGAGTCCACGGGGTTTACCCCTTTTCAGCTTCGTACTAATAGCCTCCCTTGTGTCGACTACCGGGGTAACTCGGAAATTGCCGAAGCAGGGGGTAGAGACACGCGTGCAGCCCTCAAGGCCAAGGCCAAAAGGTACACCGAATTAATGGAGCAGGCCGTTCCGAAGCTAGCCCGAAAAAGACAAAGGATGACCGATCTGGCCCACGGTAGGCAGGTCCGTAGCTACGAGGCTCGGGATGGAAATGTTGGGCCCCAGCATCAATATAAATTATAGGACCTAGTGCAGGTACGTAAATATGCACGCGACCGGAAACTCGCTCCCAAGTTTTCTGGCTGTTTTCGCATTGTCGAGCTCGGATCCAACGACGCCAACACGATGCGCATCGCGCCCGAGACTAGTGCCAACCATAGCTTTGTCCCCATCGTCCGACATACCTCCTACCTCCGACCTCTCCCTCCCTCTGATCTTCCCCCTTCTTTCAACTCCGAAGGCGAGGAGAATGACGACGATCTAACTCTCTCTCCGCTCTCTCCCTCCTGCCCTTCGTCTTCCTCTCCGTCCTCGCCAGGAGTTTCATCACGGAGCGGGCTCTTGATGATCAGCTGTTGCAGCCACGTGGCCACATCTCGGAAATTCGGCAAGTTCGTCATCCACGGCTTAATACAGACCTTCGACGTCTGGCGCAGTTCTTCTGTGACGTGGGTGTGTGTGCAGCCGCCACGTTTCGATTCGAAGGAAGTCGGCAGGCAATAGTATTGGCAGAGGTGGTAGCGGTACATCGGCGAGCGGCCCCCGGGACGAGCCACATCACCACGGTCGCATCTTTTAGCGGCGACATCAGTACGGTCAATCCACTATGGCATACCGCAATCTTGACCTCGCTGCGAGAGTGGACGGAGCAGGTGTCCAACGTGTGGCAGCACGGTCTTGCCCGACCAGGGCACAATCTCATCCCGATATTCGCACCTGATCTTGACGGGGTCCGCCTCTCTCCGAGCAAGCAAGCGATTGCGATCCCCACCCTCGTTGCTTTCCCCCACCCCCAATGAACCGCGCCGCCCCCCTCGCTCCTCTCTCCATCTTCGGTCTCCTCTCTCTTTTCCCTACCTTCTGGCAGTCCGATCTTCATCCTCACCTTTCCCTCTCAATTGAACCCCGTTTCGTCCTGCTTCTTAATCCCGGGCATTGGCGACTTTGGCGAGAGACCTTTGTCGAACTGTCCATGTGTTTGGCTCAAGTGTAGGTGACGTGGACGCGGACCAGCGAGCATCCCACGTGTCTCGAAAATCTGGAATTGCTGATTATACAAGCTTGGAGGACTAACGTGGAAGGTGATCTCCTCGGTTTTCTCTTCGGATCGGTGCGGCCGGGACATCGCCAGTTAATCGCTCAAGAACTCATCACGTCGATCGTGCAACTGGCGGACGATCTCTCTCCTGACATCGTGTCGCAAAGCGACGACAGCCTCGCTCCGCACGTACTCACGCGAACGTTGGATCCGTATCTTCAGTGGAGTGCGTGCTTGGAAGAGCCTGGGGGCGAAGACTCTCTACCGTCGTGGAAGGAGTATCTGAAGCCATACGGCATCATCGATCACGCCTTCCATCCGAAGGCAGAGGAGGTGGCGATAGAGGAGGTGGCGATGGATGAGGAGGAAAGTGACGGCGACGAGGAAACATGGGAAGAGGGAAGCTATAGCGAGTATAGCGAGGGCGAGGAAAGCGAAGAAGAAGAAGAGGAAGAAGAAACTGGGTCTGAGTGGGAAGCCTTGCCGGAGGAAGCAACGCATACCGACACGGAGGCGGAAGATCCTGAGGCAGCACGAAAGCGGGAAGAAATTGCCACCGGGAAACGCCAGCTGGAGTTCGCCCGCGGAGCAAGCCTGCGCATCAGTGACGATCCGACCAGGGATCAGGAGCCGCCGAAGCCCGAAGATGGCGACCCAGCCGCCGCCACCCCAAGCACCTCACGGCGGAGACGGAGCCGATCCTCCTCCCCCTCCAGCCCCACTCGTCCCCCAGTTCGTCCACGTACCGATGCGGGGGTCCGGGGGATAGGCCTTCGTCCTCGGATGTTATCCCGCCGTCCCCTTGATTACCTCACCCTCGAGCAGATCCGCACTCCCGTCACCTTCCCCCGCAACCCTTTCCCTCCCCATCTCTTCTGTCACTTCTACTCTACGCGCCTGGTCGCTACCGTCTACCTTCATCCCTCCCTTCAGCCCGCTGCCCCCACGTTCTGTCTGCATATCCTGTTGTTCAGTGTTGCATGGGAGCAGTGCAACGTAATTGAAGTTTACTGCGTAGCTATGGGAACAATCCCCGCCTGTCGCAATTATGATTTCTTTCGCGCAGCGCTCTTCCGCACCCTCTCCTCCCTCTACCACGACTATCTCGTCTCCCTCCCTCATAGCGGCGATCGCTTCCCTCGCTTTCACCGGATCATTCGCTATGACGAACTTCCGGTGATGGTAGAAGGGATGAACCGATACCTGCCCCCACTTCCACCCCGTCATCCCCATGAACTCCCCGCCATGTACCGCGTCTACTTCCCCGTTCCAACAAGGCGGTAAATCCCAATCGCCTGACTACTCCACTCCCTCCCTTCACCCAGTCAATAGGGGAAGGCGGCACGAATCAGTAAGCTTCGCGAAGATCACGCCATTGACGATGACGTCAACTTACGCTCTGATTCGATCGACTGCGCAGGACAGGGGATTGCATATGACAGGGCTGCAATCCGAAATCGCGATGAACCGGAGTGCAAAGCACACGGAGAACCAGCAGACCATGATGGCGTCACCTGGACGACCTCCGACGATGCCAGCAGCACGAGCAGATTGCAATTGAAGTTGGCGTCAACATGGACTCTGGCTCGATCATCTGTTGATACGCTTGGTTCCTTATGCATCACTCTTCCCCCTCTTTCCTTCTCCGCCATGACATGCAATCAGGAGATCGCATAATTTTGGAACCCCTTGCGCATCACATATGTGACGAACTACTTCCCGAACCCGTACTATCTTTCGTACCCCTCTGGCTCCAATTATTTCCGTGTATCATACCAACCCCATAAAAACCCCATTTGTTTTCTTGATTTCGGGTGCCGCGTTTGTGGCCCCTATTTTGTCGAGAGCTCTTTTCAATTCTTGGAATTCTGTTTTTGCAACTCAAGAAATACATAGGAATTTACGCGCGCCCTAGCGAGCGCATTGGGAATTGGGTCCGGCAATTGGGAATTCCGGGATAAGCGGAACTTCGACGTGTCCTTTTTGTATGTGAATGTTCTCGGTTGCGTTGGGGAAAACTCTCGGAATTTTGAGAGGATATAAATAGGCGTAGGACTTTCATTTCCCGCGTCGTCCTTTTCGCGCGCGGATATGGTGATTTCAATTTTGAATTGGTTAAGGACATAGGGAAACTGTAACTGTTTCGGTGCCTTTTTCATTTTCTTTGTGTTGACGGCGCCACGCATGCGAAGCTTTCTTTCCTGCCCCCCCCCCCGCTGTGTTTCCCGCATCATTCTCTCCCGTGCTCTTTCCTCCTTCCCCCTTCTCATCCTCCCTTCTCGCAACTGTTTTTTTTCTCTCTCTCCTGCTCTGGTCGGTTGCGCGCCCATTTCCCTTTCTTGATCATCTGAATCTTGGACCCGTCTTGCGCTACTTCTCGCGCCCTTTTTCCTTTGGCTGACAAACACGACTCGGAAGCCCGGTCGATCCTTCGATTACTCTCGCCTACCAATCAGACGCGTGGTACGATAGGATCTGCCCATCGCGCGACGAACCTGATTGGCGAAGCCCAAAGTCGCGACGGATCAACATGGCTTCCGTAGCGTGCTCCTCGCCAAGTCTTCTCCTCCTGCTTCTTTTCTTACACTTTGACTTTCCCCCTGCCTTCTCTCTCCCTTGCCCCCCTTCTCGCCACTATAAATTTCGCAAACACGCCCGCAAATCTCTCTTACGTTCTCGACTCCTGAGCCAGCTTTCGGGAAGCAGTGGATAGGCAAAGTGTTTGATGCGAGTTGGAAAGTCCTGTTGGGCTGTCGATAGGCTGGCCGGTTGCGCACTTGATCGCCACGACGGACTGTGGCATCTGGGCGAACCGCGTCGAGTTTACATCAGCGGGGTGACGATCGCAATGGTGGGAGTTAGCACGCGACGGCCGGGATCGTCGGTGCGGGTATGAGGATCAATGATTGGAGTTGAGTGGGTGATTGGCCCGGGGCCATATCGGAGTTAATGGCGAATGTGCCTTTGTTATTGCGGATCTTTATCTCTGGCGTGAGTGCACGGCGGCAACGCCGAACTTCCTCCTTTCGGATCTTGTCATCTTCTATCTCGACTTTCCTCCCTCATCTCCCTCTCTCTCTTCTATCTTTGAATAATGATGTGTCTCGGTGTTTGTCTCCCCCTTGGATGAGTATGAATCTGTGTGTTTTCTGGTGTGAAAGAACTTCTTCCGGAACTCTTCCATTAGTTTACTAGGTAGTCCCCATATGTCGAGGAATTGACCCTCCTGTCTTGTGAACGGTGGATGCGTGTGTACAATTCCCTCGGTTGATTTCTGACTCGTATACCCCTGTCATTTTCGCACCTTCCACAATGAATGTATGTATGAAGATGCGCGTCTTTTCGTGTTGACTAGACGCAAACCCCAACAGGATTTTGTTCGAGAATGCAAGAGTGTTTAGATCTGTAGTTTTGAAAGCCCTGCACATGCCATCTCCCTTATGCTGCACGACATCAGCAACCGAGCCACCGGGCGGTCTCGGGAAACAAGGCGCCTAGGATCAACGTTGCGTTGGCTTACTAAACCTGAGTCGCGGGTCGATCCCTTAGTTACATGCCTGATCAAGCTGATGAGTGTTTTCTTTCTCTCTCTCGTGTTGAAAAGAAGTGATTGGTGGTGGCGCGAGTGTTTTCTTTTCTTGATGACGTCCCGGAAGTTTTGCAATTGATTGACATTTGGACTGACAAACACCCTGCGATTGGGCGTCAGCCTCCCGTATCTCCCGTATCAACACGACCTTTTCCTTACAACGAGGAAAGGACATGTGTATGCGAGTGGGACGTACGAGAAGCCGTCTCACGAATTGGCGGGCAATATTACTTTCCTCCAAAAAATCGTTGTTTAGGGTTCGTAGAGGCTGGGTTTGTCATTATCGATACACACTTTCCACCCTACTCGATATTGTTGCCATTCAACGAGTTGATAGTCATCCCGTGGACGACAGTAGAACCCCACTGGCCGCGCACTCTATGCACCGAATGCCAGCGCTTTGAGCGCTACGAAACCAGGGGTTTCCACTACCATGTGCGGAGTGAAGACGAACATAGAGAAAGAGCCACGTGACTAAGACCATCGACGTCGGATTCAGAACTGGTCAGTGAACGACGACGGTATTTAATACGGAAACGAGACACGCGAAGCGTGCCGAAGCCTTTCTGTTCTAAACGACGGGCCATAGCCAGGTGGGAAGTCCGACAATATTTTCTGGATTGAATTCATATTTCTCTCTCCTCTCGCACCAAACTTCCGCGCGCATTTTGCGTCGCTCGAAAAATGATCGACTTACTTCATTGGACCAACACGGGGGATCTCAGTTTCGTCTGTGTCCCCACACTCAATTTCCAAAAATCCTTGGCACACCCCATCTTGCTGTTTTTCTGGGCCTCTTTCCGCACATCTAACACTCCGAACGAAAGACAGCACAGGGCGTGAGGTTGCGCGTCACATACAGCCTACTTCCTACACAGCTACAGTCTGCCTAGTAATTGACAATGCAACTGTTGACGTCAGCAGCCCACGAAGTACTTGAAGATGTCGCCCAATGCAGACCATAGCCAATACCAGGTATGTGCCCTCACATCATCATCATCATCATCCTTCTATCTCTCTCCCCCCTGACTTACTCCCACGTCTTCCCTTTATACACCCGAAGACCACCCCTGCGGCTCACTGTAGTCCAAGCCCATCCAGCTATGGAGGCTGGGCTATGGCGCTGCCCTCAGCAGCGCCCTGCTTCCTGCACGACCGCACGCGCTAGCACCTTGCCTCTCAGTGCCAGCAGCAGCTCACGAGCGTCCGCTCCAGCAGCACTGCCGCCAGCATGCAAGTGCTGAATGAGGCTCCAGGCAGCGAGCTCTTTCCTATATGGAAAGAGCCTGCCTGCCTTCGCAGCCTGGCTGGYCTGGGCCTGGGCCCAGAAGCTTCCGGTAGGCCCCTGGATGTTGCGCCTCTGTTGCAGCTACTGGGCCTCATTCGGTTGGGCCTCCCAACTGTCTGTGTACGAGCCTGCGATTCTCGTCCAGGGCCTGCATCATTTTGGAAAGGCCTGGAAGGTCGTGGAATGTCTCACTGCTCGGCCTGTGTTTCCCTCGACCAACTGGCACTGCCTGGACCCCAAATACGATATTGACAGCTTAGGGCCTCTCGAGATGTGTTAGGCCCACCTTCACTTAGGGCAGCAAGAGGCCCCTTAGGCCTGCCGGGGACCCAGATCCTCGCATTTGGGAAAAAAAAAGAAAAAAGGTCCATGGCTTTGTAATTTTCAACTAACAAAGTCCTACCTTTCCTTATCTGGGACATGTCCTTCGGGACATCCGTTAAAATTGGAACCATACAGAGAAGATTAGCATGGCCCCTGCGCAAGGATGACACGCATAAATCGAGAAATGCTTATCCGGGACGCTGCCCCCAGCGGCCAGCAGCTGCAGTGGTGTGCTGAAGCAGTGCTTTTTTTTTTTTTTTTTTTTTTTTTTTGGGTTCCCAGGTTTTCGTGGAAGGGAAGAAAAAGAAAACAATTGTGCTTTTCATCTTTTAACTAAGAACGTGGCCCAATCTAATGGTGGGGAGCTGCACCTCCTGCCACTCCTGGCAGGATCCTGGAGAAAGAAAGATTAAACACAATGGACCCAACAGTAGAAGAAGATGCCTTGAGCATTAATATCGCGGTGTACAACATCTTCTCCTCACCTTTCCTATAAGTTACGGAAACTCAACCCTTCAACTCAATACACCACTCAGATTGAAAACCTGGAGAAAGAAAACCTGGTACAGCATTCCATACATCGGTAGCAGGTTCGCTGACAATAGGGTCGAGCATCTCACAAAATGTGGTCAGTTGTCAGGCGAATACACACTTATAGTCAACCACGGCTGACAGCTCTGATGATTTCCCTGGGGGGGACTTCACCATAGAAAATAGGGAAGGATGGACTGCGCTTCTCGGATTGACTGTCAGTCTGTCACAAAGCTGCACCTGCTGGAATGAGAGGTCCAGCCCCAGGTAGGTTGTGTCGATGGCACAGTCGCAAACCAACTGCTGCAATATATTGTGAATAGAAAATGGGCCTCTCAAAAAAAAAAAAAAGGGAAGTACGTTTATGTCACATGGGAGTTTGTAATGGGCATAAATAACACAACTGTGCAACTTTGTCATGGCCTGAGTTTGAAAAGGAGGTTGGCAGTGGTGTCAGGGTGGCAATTGGTTAAGGCGATTTTTTTTTTTTTTTTTTTGGCATTTTTTTTTCTGGCCGAATTGTTTTTTCTTTTTTTTTCTTTTTTTTTCCCGCGACTGTGGCCCGTCACGGCCATGGCCAGCCGCGGGCGTGGCCTAGGCATCACGGCCGTGGCCACAAGGAAAAAAAAAAGAAAAAAAAACATACATACAAGCGCACCTCGTGCGGGAAGTTCCCGACGTGCGGCGCACGTGCCCAACCGATCCGGTGCGGCACACGACATGTGCGGGGAACGACCGGTCACCCCCCTCCGAAAAAAAAAAAGAAGGCCGGGGGTCAAAACGGTACTTTCGAGACCCCCCTGCCAAAATTATAAGCGGGATAAAAAACAAAATTTGCAGGAGTGCTGCCTCACCTTGCTCCTCCTCCCCTTCCTCCTCCTCAAAGTCTCCTCCTCCCTTCTCCTTCCCGTTTCCTCCTTTCCGTCGTCCTCCTGCCCTCCATGTCTCCTCCTGTTCGTCCTCCTCCTGCCCTTCCTCATCCTCCTTGTCTCCTCCTCCTCCTCGTACTTCGCCATCTTCCATGCCTCCTCGTCTCCTTACCTTCCTCATGGGCTCCCCTTCCTCTCTGTCCATGTCTCCTCCCACTGGTCCTCCTCCTGCCCTTCCTCTTTCCCTCTGTCCATCGCTTCTCCTCCCCCATATCTGCTCCTCCTCCTCGCTGTCTTCCTCGCTATTCTCATCGTCCTCCTTGGCCACATCCTCCTCCTCCTCTCCATGTCCCCCTCTACTCGCCATATCCCCAGCTTCCT
>BFEA01000084.1:683725-696508 GCA_003427395.1 Chara braunii
AAAAAAAAAAACAACCGCCTTAACGAAACCGTCACCTTGACACCACTGCCGGCCTGAGTTACAACTGCCTTTTCGAACTCAGGCCATGACAAAGTTGCCGACAGCCTGTTCTTTCTGCCTTTGCGAACTCAAAACATGCCGCATCCGCCCTTGTTTCAAAAAAAACATAAAAGGGGGCACACCACACTGCATGAAAAGAAATGAAGCAAACTTCAACCTCGTGAGGGCGCTTGAAACCAAAAAACTTTGTTTTTGCCGTGACCACTGCACTACACACAAAACGAGAGAAAAGGAACACGCAAAGAGTAGAACAGGATAAACAAAAGGGAAAAGAAAAAAGAGATAACTACAGTGGAGTCACCAAAGAAGTTTCTAAATCCAATAGAAACATCAAGTTTGCAGTTTAGTCGGGGCCCGAGTTTCAGATGCAGTTGAAACACGGGGTCTGCAAAAGCAGTATGGCGTCAACTTGAAAATGCAGTTTTGTCGCTGGCATGTCCGAGGCCCTGGACCTGGCCCGGGTGAAATTCAGCCCTCAATCTTTGCATGTTTCTGGAGAGGTGCAAAAATATGCACCTCTCCCAAAGGCGTGCACAAATTCAGGCGCTTAATTCCAATCCTCTCTACTGGTGTGTATTCCCCCCCCTCTCTCTCTCTCCCTCTCTCTGTCTTCAATCATGCACGTTCACATGAATGAACCTCTCTCTCTCTCTCTCTCTCTCTCTCTCTCTCTCTCTCTGTGTGTGTGTGTGTGTGTGTGTGTGTGTGTGTGTGTGTGTGTGTGTGTGTGTGCGCGTGAGTTCATACCCATGAGGGCGAGAGAGAGAAGCAGCCAAAGCTTCCCCTCCCATACCTCGCCAGCATGCGATGCCAGGAGGTCAGCGCGGAGCGGGTCTGATGGCAGATCACAGTCCCCTCAGCTCCAACAATAGCGGCCTTCAGCTTTGCCCCTTGTTAGCAGTTGGAATGACCAGCAAAAATCACAGTCGGAGAACTCTACTGTTTTCAGAATTTGTCTGCTGAACTCTGCTGAGATTCCTGTATTCTGCTGAGATTTCTAAGTACGAGAGGCTCAGTGCGAGATTGCAGAGTTCCCGTGTGTTTGTCTGACTGCATGAGTACTTAGGTGTGTGTGTGACCTGCCAGGGTACTTGTTTGCTGCGAAGGCCCTGGGGCCTGGTACTTACCTGTGGTAGTGCTTTGTTGGGTAGCAGCTGGAATTTAGAAGTAGGCTAGGCCCACATAGAATGGAAACAATCAAGTTGCGGGTACATAGGCAGAAGAGGACAAAAAGTCAGTACTTTCAGAGGCTGAAGGAATTTTAGAATTCCGGCAGGCTTAGAGTCTAGGGGTAGCGAGGGATATCAGACTGCAATGATGTTTCCCTCGGAATTCGGTAGCTTGGGAGGCCGCACACCTTGAAGAGTCGCCACTCGAAGAGGCAGTAGGCCGGTATATCTTCAGGAAGAGTGAAGAGCTCTTCCTTGTTTGCATGCGTGAGTTTTGGAAACACGCTGCTTGGGCGAGTGCAGGAGAAAGCAGGGCGACACGGGGGAGCTTTGTGGGAGGTAGAAGGAGGAGGAGGAACACATCGGGCAAGGAGGAGCATGATGAGGGAAGTTCGCATGGCTATGGTGGTCTTCATCTTCATCTTCTTGGTTGGCACTGCACCGAAAAAGCGCCAACTGGGGTTGACATCTTCGAGGAAGACCTCGGGACAACAAGGGGGCATGGCGACAAAGTAGGAGGGACATAATAGCTCTGTGATATCCTTTGAAAAAATCACAGATTCACCCTGACAGTTGGCCATAGCCACTAAGCCGCCTGCTCGGCATAGCAGGAGGAAGGTGTATGGGATAGCTATGGTGGACCCCTTGAGTTTCCGGCAGTAAGGAGAGGATTCAGGCATATTGTTAAACCACCAGTACTTCCTAAAGTCGCGCCCGTTAACGCTACGCGATTTTAGGAAACGTACGGGCCACTACAGGAGCGCCCAAATTCATCCAACAAGAAACGTTTCTACTCTATTTTTGTCCGAGGCCGATAGCTGGGCCAAGTACTGGTGGTTTAAGAAGAAGTTGCGGGAGTAGAAGGAGGTTGGAGATGGTGGCGAGATGAAGCAGGATTGGCGTTGGTCTTTGCTGATGTTCATCTTCTCCTTCTTCCTCCATCCTTATTTCTTCTTCTTCCATTGCCTATTTCTCTTTCCAAGTTATTTCATTTCAATTGCAATTGATCGGCATTGTCATTCTTTGAGTTATTGCACTGTAAGATAGCCACGATGATAACACACTCAAAATTTGAATCGTCTCCAACCCCTTCATCACCGCTCCACAATGCACAAAAATTATTAACACTCCTGCTCTCCTCCCCGTGCTGCAGAGCGACGTTTGTTGTTGGCGGTGGTGGAAAACTCCATACGACGTACCACAAGTTTGTTTCAGCAGTAGTCTCCATACACCCACCCAATGGCACCCACTATGCCACTATGGTTGACATGAGCAGTGCCTTGCTGCACGTGCAAAGCTCCTTCCCTCTACCTCGTCTCAACCACGAGGTCGCCCTACCAATGACTACCATGAGTAGCCTGGGCGGCGTAGACTGAAGCAGGAGAGGGATCAGCATTTGATCAAGGAACTGGAGGTATAAATCGCAACAAACATTGGAGTACTAAGAGACAAATTTGGTATTAAACTCGCGACGGGGAAAGGAAATCAGAAAAAGGAAACACAATCACTGCAGCTGAAAAGCGGAGGCTGACAAGGGATAGCGGAGGCCAAAGGCGATATGAATAATTAAAAGGAGGACGCGGTATCTGATAAGGGATTGCTGGGGCTACATGGAGAAACTGGGAAGACGAATTTAACTCACGGAGAAGAGGAAAAGGGGGTAACGAGAAGTCTGGTGGAGACAGTCCACCTATGATCAACACAGCTAAAGAGGCGCGGATGTACATATTACATCCGAATGGAAAGAAGGGAGAAGGAATGATTGTCATCGGACGAAGCGTGGGAAAGACTGTGACCTTAAAGGAGATTTACGTCGGAGGTTGGTTGGGGGTAGTTGATGAGGGTCGAGGTCTCCACCATTACGACTGGTCGATTCTCCCTAGCGAACAGACATAAGTGAGGCTCATTGGTAGCAGAAAGCAATGGCAGACATCCATACAGACTATGATATCACACTAGCTCACATAACAACAACCAGCATATTCAACAGCCAACAATAGCCATATATGAACAGCGCTGTCCTGGGTTGGTGCTTAGAGATAGGGGGGCTCATGGGTTAGACCTTGGTTAGCAGACCGTTAAACACTGCCTATGGTGCCCTCACTGCTCACGGGACTAGTTGAGAACTTTGTGCCCAGTTCCCGCGGTACCTGTATAACGAGGCTTGTACACTAGTGCCTCAACTGGGGCTGGATGGGGGAGCCCATTCAGCGTCAGTGCCTGCGCTGTCTGGTCAGGTTGTTCCAGTAGAGAGTGATGTTCCTCGCATGCACGAGGGAAGATAGAAAAGGAGTAGGGGTGCGCCAGGAGATATATCGAGAGTGGTGGTAGGATGGGAGTCTCGTGAGTAGGACAAAAAAAAAAAAAAAAAAACGATGCTAACACCTATGAGTCAGCAAAGAAGACAAAAAAGACAACGTCCTTAACAGACAAGCCAACAAAAAGAAACTTCTATTGGGAGGTTCAAGAGATAGAGTTTATGGCAATGACCTTACCTAGTAAACTCAAGACTATGTGTAAGGAGGAGAATATTAAGGTTGTACCGATCACAACTAAGGAAAGGATGCGTCCAATACGGCCGATAAGAGAATTTTCGCAGCGAAGAAAGTATTGATGCCCTCATCTCATCGCGCATAAGGCAACTGAAACTAACGGAGCTATCAGGGGGATAGAATCAGGACTGCTCTGGCTGCGGTTTAAGGAGTTCAGCGAGCATAGATTGTATAACGATGGTGTAGAGAAGTTGTGTGAATATGGATGCAGGTTAGTTATTGTTCTATTCAGGGTGGCCGGTATATCGGTCCGGGCGGCCGCCCGAGCCCGAACGCCCGACCGTTCCGCGCCCCCCCGCAGCTACGGTTGGCCTGAACGTGACATTTATTGGTTTTTTTTTTGTTTTTTTTTTTAATGTATTGTGGAGGGGGGGTTCTCCGCACTCCGTATTTTTCCATTAAGAAAAAGAAAAGCATGGAGGCAGGTTGCCCACGGAACGGCAGGAACCCCTCCCGCCATGCCGGTGTGTGTATTTGATGAGAGACGAAACCCCGACGAGTGAAGTCGTGGCGAGTTGGGCGAAGAAAGCACCACACATGTTTTCTTTCCCCTCTATGAAATTCAAATGCTTTCCCCCGTATGAGAGGCAAAGCAACCAGGGGGGAAAGCCGTAGTGCCGGGGCGGGTGTCATATTTACAGGGGTTGGCCGTAGTGTCAGATGGGTAAAAAAAAAAAACCAACAGATTCTTTTCTACCAAAATTGCCGTGTCAAAGTGGGCGCCTGATTTCTTTGTCGGAGCGTGGTTTTTTGCCTTTACGAACTCAAAACCTGCCGCCTCCGCCATTGTTTCTAAAAAGAGAAAAAACGAAAAGAATGGTCCAACATAATCTATAATATAGAGTTGTGGATTAATAAGTTTAAGGAAATATGGGGTTTTGCGGATGGGTGAGTTTGTCCGTTAGAATGGGGCTCATTAGACACTCCTATTGAGTCCAGTTGATGTAGCTCAGTGGTTAGAGCACCGGTCGGAAATGTGCATTGTGGTATGAGGTTGCGGGTTCAAATCCGCAGCCTCACGCATGGACACCGGCAGGGCATTAGAATGATGCACAGCTGGACACACAACCCTTGGGCTGCCAAGCTATTACAGACACTGCCTGCGCACCACCCAGGGGATTGCCCATGGTGTTGTGTGTTGGGTCCTGGCCTATGAGGGGTTTGCCTGATACAGTTAGCAGTCTAATGGGGATGCAGGTACGGTTTTGTGGTTAGACTGCTCATGCGTGTTGGTTACCTTTGGCTCTGCTTTGCGGGGGGCAAGGACCTGAGGTGGGATGGGGTCCTGTTTGGGGGGAGGGTTGGCTTGGGACAAGCTCTGCTGGAGGATATCGGTGGGGAACCTACAGTCGGGGATTGCAGTAGGGGCTGTCTGAGGGGGATCCTCCAAGATAGGATGGTCTGGGTCCCATAAACTAGTTGCTGAGGGAAAAAAAAATAGACACTCCTATTGAAATCCTTGGGCAAAAGGAAAAGTTCCTTTTGGTTCAAAAGGAAATTTGGGCCCTTCATTCCACCTGACAGTGTCCTCAGGGACATCGCCCGAGGACATTTCCTTCGAGCGATGTCAGAAAAAAAAAAAAAGAAAAGAAAAAAAAAATCAAATGTGCTTGAGGCCTTCAGCCAATAGCGTGCCGCCACGATCAGATTCTCGGTTGTAACGTCTCTCTACCCATGTGCCCGCTCCTCTCCGTGAAACGCGGATTCCTTTTGCCCAAGGGACCTCGTGAGGTCCCTTGGGCAAAAGGAAGAAATGGCTGGGGAATCCTCGGAGCCCAAGGAATTTCCTTCAGAGTGTTTTCACTTTTTTCTTCTGACTGCATCCCCGAGGATAGGTGGAACGAACAATTCCTCGGGGACTTTACGCGCCCGAGGAGTGTCTAACGAGCCCCAATGACAGTGTGCGGAAGCAGTTCCCATGCAAGGTCTGCATCATGATTTTCAAACTTCATTTGTTACAATTATTTTGAAGTCATGATTCATTTTTTGAATGATGGCGTTTGAAGTGCATCTGTGACGCTCAACCTCACGCCCAGCGCGACTTCCTGATCGGAGTGGGATGGGGGCCCGGAAGTGCGAAAAAGGGGGTGTGCCAAGGATTTTAGGAAAGTGGGGGCAGAGTTCCAGGTCGGAACTGGAATCTCCTGTGTCGAGTTCCAGGGGTAGAAGTGCAAGTGTCTTCTGGCTCAGAGTTGGGGCGATTGTCGATCGTGCGGCCTGGGTCGGGGTGGGGTGCTACGAGTGTCTCTGTGGGAGTGCTCGTACCGCTGTCGGCCGTCGCAAGTCTCGGGGTCCGATCAAGACGAGCTGGGTTCTCGTCGCTCTATCCTGGGCTAGGTTCGTTGCGCGACCCTCGCCTGCCGATATTCGCCGGGCTGCCGACACTCTGAGTACGGCGGACGGGGCCAGAACCGGGCTATGGAATCCCAAGGGATCACGAGTAACCGGTGGTAGGGGAGGACGGTATAATAGGGAGGGAAGTCAGTGGTGATGGCAACGAAGCCTGGGGTTAGAAGATAGTGCTGGTTTCGGCTGTCGGGATAAGCGGGAATCCGCGGGTCTCGATTGATTGCCAACTGGAAGTCGTCCCTGCACAGTCGCTCGTTCTCAGTCCGCAAGGGTACTCAAGGGGCCTAGGGCTCCGTAAGTGGCGATGTTGTCGGATCCGCTGACGGCGGATCTGTTCCCTCTCCCAATACGCTCGGTATTCCGGGTCCCTCAGGCTTTTGCGATCGGCGATCCAAAAAGGGGATCCTATCACCATGTCTCACTCAACCGAGTCTATGCACACACATGTTTCTACGGGGCGAGATCGTAGATGGCTTTTGCAGGCGCGCGTGTAGATGGCAAGTCCGCGAACGGCTGCTGTCTTACACGTGTGTGCGCACCGGCCAGTTGATCAGATCCTAAATTGCCCAAATAAGCAAGGAGCGATCCGCCAGCGTACCGGTTCAATCCTCGCAGCTAGTTCCCTTAGGCAATCAATCTCGTTCCCGGGGTGGAAAGGACTATTGGATATTCACGAGCATACACACCCAGCAATTTCCGTAATCACTGATCAAAAAGACAACTCAGAGAAAAAGGATACGAGCTCATTCATCGTCATTCGTGCATACATACATACAACAAAAAGTCCGAGATGATTTACTCAAAAGATTCCAAAAAAGATACCGCAGCAAAAAGAGAAAATTGACCAACATTGAAATCAAAATTTATACAGACAGTAGGGAGAATAGACACTATTCCACCATATCCCCGTATCTCTCTCTCTCTCTTTCTCGATGCGGGCAGTCCGTCGACCCCGTATCTCTCTCTCTCTCTTTCTCGATGAGGGCAGTCCGTCGCCCCACACCCCCAACATCAACCCAAGTCGTCACCCCGCTTGGCCCGAGTATGCAAGCCAGGTTCGCCCACGTGCCACAGTCCGTCACGGCCACGCGTCAACGCCGCGCACTCAGCGCCAGCTCGTCGTATCGCCCGACTCTCTACTCACCGTCTTTCTGCTCGTTAGCCAATCCTCTCGACCGTGCTAACTCCCAAGTAGGTTAGAGAGACAACTAATCGCGCTTGCGAAATTAATAGCATGCATGCTTGCGCGAGGGATACAGGATTAGCGCCAAGTGATGAGAAAGAGAAGGGAGGGAGTGCCTACATCTGCATGCCCAGGCCGCGGCGCGGGAAACGAAGCCTCTCTCCGCGCATCGATCCGGGCATGCAACCGTGGGAACCACTTAGAACAGAGGAAGAGTGTGCATGCGAAGACGAGGCGGGAAAGAAGAAAAAAGGCCATCAAGAACAAGAAGATTACAGTTGCGATTGCGCCTGCCAAAAACTACAGTTATACATTGGATTAAGGCGCGGATGGATTCAGAGCCCAGACCCTGTCGGGTCACGGCGCGTGCAAGCAAGAAACGTCGTGCCGCCAAATTACAAAGTGCCTAAATTCCTAGTCTAAATCCTAATTGCAAGAGAAAGTCCCGAAGGGAAAAAAGAAGGAAAGGAAAGAAAAACAATTCCGAGAGCCTGCGGGGAAGGCTTGACCTTGGGTCGAATTAAAAAAAAAAACAAAAATCCCCGCGCGCTGATCGCGCCAAAATTCCTAGTGCGCATAGCAGAACAAGAAAGAAGCTATGGCAACCGTTATTTCTCGCGCTCGCTAGGGCGACGTTACTTAATCGTCGGCGCGGGACCTTCCCGGCACCGGCTCGACAACTCCATCGAAAACGAAAAAAGAAGCGAGGGCATCCAGGCGACTTGCCCCACCGATCCCGCTTGCGCCCGTCACCCATCAAGACCCTCCCGTTTCCCCACAGCAGCCCCGCGCAGGAAGTCGCGCAATTACAGAAGATAGTTTGTCACACATCAGCATAAATCTCAAAATTTGCACCCCCCTCGTCCCCCTTCCCTACGCCAGCCCCCGAAAAGAAAAAGGGAAAACTATGGCGGAGTCATAAAAGAAGTTTCTATATCCAATCGTAACCTCAAAATGACAGTTCAGTCCGGGCCCGAGTTTCACATGCAGTTGAAACTCGGCTCACTGACAGCAGAACAGTCGCCAAGTGGAGTTATGAAAATGCAGTCTGGTCATGGGGCCCATTATGGCTGTCCTGGACCATGAAGATTGCTTGTAGACATTCTTTCGGGGCTGGTACATCCCCCAAACACAATGGGCACTGATTGTATACAAGAGATCTTTGAGGTCCGGTACAGCCATAATAAGGAGCGTGACCCTTCCATCCGCACACCATGTGTGTGTGTGTGTGTGTGTGTGTGTGTGTGTGTGTGTGTTTGTGTGTGTGTGTGTGTGTGTGTGNNNGAGAGAGAGAGAGAGAGAGAGAGAGAGAGAGAGAGAGAGAGAGAGAGAGAGAGAGAGAGTGAGAGAGAGAGAGATCTTGACATTTACAGTGAATTGGCTCAAATTTGAGATTCTTTTTCCCCCTTTTTATTGAACCCAGAGAATGCAGTCCTGGTTTATGGGTGAGGTTCTATTTTTTTTTATTTTTTTTTTTAACCACAAGTACTTGGCCCAGCTATCGATGCCGAGCCTGTAAACGGTCTGCGCCCCGTTTCATGCCGAGTCTGCCGACCTGCCAGCGCAACCAAAAAAAAGTTTTGGCTGGCTTCGCCAGCCTTTCAGGTCGGGTACGCCGGGCCTCCGGAAGTTGCAGGGCGTTAATGACAACGCCCCGCAGCCGATGTATGGGCCATGAATGGTTGAGGGGGTTATTCCTTTATTATTATTATTTTTTAAAACCTCCAGCGGATAGAGTTCTTCTTCTTCCTCTTCTAAGTCCACCATCTCTTCTTCACCCTCTCACCACCTGACTTCTTAGTATCAGCAGACTACTACRGAGAGAGAGAGAGTTGTGACTTGAGACTTGACGACATTGGATCCAGACACGACATTGGGATTCAGACATTTGACGAGGGACTATTTGGGCCTGTGCCGAAGACTTGGTGTTGACGACATTCCCATCTTACCCTCTTCTTCGTCTAACCCCCTCTTCTTCGTCTGTGTATGGTTCGGGGCTGGCGCATTCTTCCTGTGTGAGCGCCAGACCCCCTCTTCACACCATGGAGATGATGATGATGATGTATGTTCTGGGCTGCATTGCAATATTGATTGTTCGGATCATGGGTATCTATGTTTTCCGCTGCGCTATCTTGTACTTTGTATTGAGAGGTCGGTTCTTGTTCTGGTCTGCACCTTTACAGTATGCAACAGTTTGGTATCAGAGCGGACCTCTCATTCAGAGGACCCGCTCAATCAAGTAGCCAGCTTGCTTGATCTATTGATTACTCGTTAGTAAATCAAGTAGGACGTCGTCAAATCTCTGAATTTTTTTTTTTTCTTTTCTCGCAACAAGTATCTGAAAATTTCTGATACTCACATTTCGTTTTACCTGAAAATTTCTGATATTGGTATTTCGTTTTCACGTAACAAATATCTGAAAAATTTCTGATAAATCGCATTTCGTTTTGTCTGAAAATTCCTGATAGTAGCATTTCGTTTCTCTGATATTTCGCATAGATAGCTGAAAATTTCTGATGTTAGTGTTTCGTTTTCTAAGCATATTAGGATAACGATAGAAGTGGTCATATTCTCGGAAACCGGAATTATTCTTTTCTGAAAATCGAATTTCCATTCTATCTCACAAATTTTTTTTGAAAACCGAAATCTGGCGAAGCCTACCAACATTTCGTTAGGCATATTTGGAGGTTGCCGTATTCTCAGAAACTGGATTTCGTTCTTTTCTGAAAATCGCATCTTTACTCTATCTCACAATTTTTTTTTTCAAGATCGCATTTTGTGAAAGCCGAAACTTTGCGGAACCTAGCCTAGATTTCGTTCATAGTACTCTTCTGACATGTCTCACTCATAACAGATCGACAGATATACAAAAAAAAAAGAAAAAAGAAAGAAGAAGGAAGTAGTCCGCCCTCTTTTATTTTTTTTATTTTTTATCTGTTGATTAGGGCCAGGAGGAAAGTATTGTTGGGTTGGTTCCCTACCTGCGTTTTCCCTCCCCACCCACCCTTTGCATGCATTTCCGAGTTGGTACAGTGCCACTTCAGCAGTGCCACGTCAGCAACAGTGCCACGTCAGCAACAGTGCCACGTCAGCAACAGTGCCACGTCCGCAACAGTGCCACGTCAGCAAACAGTGCCACGTCAGCAACCATGCCATGTCAGCAGTGCCACATCAGCCACAGTGGCACGTTATCAGTGCCACGTCAGCAGTGCCATGTCAGCAACAGTGCCACGTCAGCAGTGCCACAGTGCCACGTCAGCAGTGCCCCACCACCATGACGGGCTCAGTTCTGGGCATGCCAGGCCAACTGGCAAATGAGTCCGTTGCCGAGTACCGACAGCGTTTTGAAACTCAGCTCGCACTAATCGCGGCTGAGGAACAGCGCCAGCTGGCAGCCGAGGCTGCCCGCCTACATGCTGAAGCAGAGGCAGCAGCTGAAAAGCAGCGGCTTCCGGCCGAAGCAGATGCAGATACCCAGGCACGCCGCAAGGAGGCCCAGGATCTGTTACAGCGGCATGAAGCCACCAGCATCGAAAAGCTCAAGTTCCGGCATTTCGAACCATCCGAGAGATCATCCAGACCAACCGGGCTGCTGCACACGAGAAGACAGCGTGGCAGCCAGGCCATGTGGAGAAGGAAAATTCGGTCCGTGTCCGCAGCATGTCGCTGCAGTCCAATCGGACACCATTATGGAAGACCCGGCAGCCACCCAAGCATCACGTGAGGAAGATCAGGTGGCCGCCGTCCAGCCGCGAAGCAACAACAACTCCCGAGAAAAGGGAAGGCGAAAACCACATCACCGGGCCGAAAATGGATAGCCAGTACTACAGCTCGGGAAACTGAGCTGCGTGGGAGGTGAGGCGACTCCACCTCTCACTCCGCCAGATTTGGCCGCCTTGCTAGCGGCCTCCCTACACATTTGGGGAGGAGGCGCATGTCGCAAGTCCTCGATAATCTTAAGAGGGTTACGCTGTCCACTTGGTCCCACCGTTGGACCAACCACTCCACGTGCAACAATCCACCGCATGCACGGTTTCACCACCGTCGGCAACCGATTCGGCAGCTTCGCCACCATCTATCGCCGGGGATTCAACGTCATGGTCAAGACTGAAAGAGCTCGACCTGTTGACGTTCGCGGACTTCTAACGGATGCCCGTTTCCCCGACCGGTCGATTGTCGAAACCGCATTGCAACGTGTTCAAGGCACAATTGCGGGATTACTTGCACACTGCAATACCAGCTCCGTTGATGGACGCCGGACTAGAGGTTGTCGACCTTCACGACTACGTTGCGAAGATCGACCGTGTGTTCAAGACACAACGGTACGACGACATCGACGCACCATTGTTGTACGTACGCATTCAGATCGGAAAGGCGACCTGTAGCGCTTTGATCAATTGCGGAAGCACTTGCAACTAAATGGGCCACGATTTTCGGGTACGAAATGGCTTGGGGCCACGCGTTCGGAGGAAGTCGCAGCCCATGCAAGTCACGTTGGCTGAAAGTCACACGCACAAGTCAATCGACCGGTGGATTGACCCTGTCCTCGTGTACTTCGCCCCGCATGCAAGCAAGGCCGTGTCCTTCGACATTTTTGACACCAAGTTCGCAGATTTGCAAGCATCTGCACCGCTGATCTACGACAACTACGGGCAACGAAGACCAGCTAAGGAAACTTTGCAGACCTGCCCCTCCGACCCGGACCGTGCTCCCTCCCTCAGACAGACAGCTTTGCCCTCGCAAGTAAGCTCGGTCTTTCAAGGAGGGGGTGTGACATACTGCGTAGCCACAGGGCCCTGCAGGGCCCGTCCCGCATTCTCAGCCTAAAACCTTAGAAATAAGGGCTTACAAGCCCCTGTCGTTTCAGCCTGAAAACTGAAAACGAGGGCCTGCAGGCCCTATTTCGGTTTCAGCCTAAAACAGGGTTTTTCAGCCCTGAGGATTTTCAGCCTGAAACGGAGGGCAACTTTCGGACCCTCATAAGATCGACCTACCCTAAAACTCAGGCACAAAACCAGGGTTTCGGGAACAGGCTATTTCTGGCCTGTTCCCACGACAGCCTCAAGCAAGAGCTGCAGCGGCAGCCCCTGACTCCCTTCGGCATTGGCAAGAGCAGCCTCCTGGACTGCCTCGCCCTGCAGTCAGGAGGCAGGCCGAGAAGTACATAGGGAGTTCCCATGCACTTCACAGGAGGAAGGTAGTTGGAAAGTAGGCACGAGTAGTCTTCAGGATTCAGCCGCAGCACTCAGGAGGAGCGCTACGGTAGTAGTTAGCGCTAGCAGTAATCTTCAGCGTTGGGCGCTCATAGCTGTAGGGGTAGTCTTCAGCGCAAGGCGCTAGTAGCTGGTAGTAGCAGCATTGGAGAGAGATGGCTGGCGGAGGCCAGCGGTACTTACCTGTGGCGCCATAGCTCCAGCTCCATCTTCGAGGTACCTGCATCAAGGCGCCAACTTCACAGGTTAGTACTGGA
>BFEA01000084.1:764581-789632 GCA_003427395.1 Chara braunii
AGAGAGAGAGAGAGAGAGAAAGAGAGACAGAGAGAGAGAGAGAGAGAGAAAGAGAGAGAGAGAGAGAGAGAGAGAGAGAGAGAGAGTGTGTGTCTCTCTATGCATATATATTTTCGCGCACATGTATCATATGTCGCATGAGCCAAACTCCGCATCATTGTTTCTTTGTATTTATCTAAAGAAGTCGATTTTCTTTTATATGGATTTCGAAAATATTCACATAATGTTGTTCGTAATTCGTGGGTGACACGAAATGTCTCTAACTTTTATAGATGTCCATAGAGTTTTTTGTCATTAATCGAACCTGCCATATGTGTTTTTTTAGTATGATATCAATATGTTTATCTTGTCTTAATGCATTTGTCAATAAAAAACAAAAAATAACTGATATTATATTGCGAAATATAATAAATGTTAATCGATGTAATAGAAAAGTACAATAAAACCCATCATGAAGACCCCTATAGCTTCATGTAATGCAAATGAAACTGTAACACCCCGCAAAATGTGTGAGAAAGCAATGCAAAACTTGTGGTGAACATGAGCACAAGTTATAAACAAATGCGGGGTACCTACCCAAAATGGTGCACTCAAAACGTAAAAATTCACCAAAATCAACATGAAAAGAACAATTTCAATTTCGTTCAAAAAATATAAAATGTCCGTTTTGACGAAATCACTATTGATATTAAGCAAGTATCAATATCTCATATCTAATCGTTGAAAAGAAATTTCGTTCGAAATACTGTTTTGGTTTAACTCATGTGTGCTGGGGGTGAGCTGGTTAACAATCTTTAGCAGAGGTGGGTTTTAAAGTCTATTGTCCAGAAGGTAAGGATGAGTATAATATTTTAGTTATAAATTAGGTTATTATCGCGCGCCAGCCTTAGGCGTCTGTAGTAGTTAAGGATCGACTTTTCATTAAGATATTTTGTGATGAACCGAAGTATCAATCTAGCAGGGTTAGGTGTATATTTTTTCTTACCGCCGATGTTTCCTGTGATGTAATTGCACTCTTACTATCGCCCCTTTTTTTGGTTATACAGGGGGATGCGCATGCTCATGTTATACGGATAGTCTGCTAACCATAACGTTTATGAGGGAAGAATGGTTTCTAGGTCGGAGTAGCATATATCACCCTTTAAGTGTGTTATTTCTCAAATATAGACATAATTCCTGGAGGTGATAAGTCGGAATCAGATTATACCACCCTCATGAATTGTCATGTCATACAGAGGAACTAAAAAAACCTATACATCAGTAGCATGGCAGCCGAAGCATCAAAATTGTTCAATGCGTATTACTATCATCTATAAACTGGAAACGGGTACCGATGGGAGATATCTTAGTCTTAGCATGATGCTAGACCCTTAGCCAATGCTAAGTTGATTGAGGCACATACATTTTAGTATATACCTATAGATACGGGCGGCTCCTGTACTACCTAGCCCAAGTATAGTGGCTAGGGTAAGTAGGTGATAATGAAACGGTCGTTAGATGATCATAAAGGTTAGTACCAGCATTAGAAATGGTCCTAATGAGGGTTTAAATAGGTTATACTGCCACAAGATAATATACGTAAAAGAGATTCAATATAAAAAAATTAAAAAAAAAAACAAAACGAATGATCAGCGAGCAAGTGACAAATCTTACCGTCGTGATCTCTGCCGATCTTACAACAGCAGCGATAATACATGGGGGGATTGATGGTCGAGATACACAAGTTAATTTAATCGCATTACGAAAGCATTTCCTAATCTACTTGTGTGATTAGATGGAAAATATTTCTAACTGGTAATGATTTAATCTTTAATAACAATATACATGGTTCTGGGGTATTTTAATCTTATCGTGTTCGACTTCGGTAGTACTACTGAGAGTACATTTGTTCCAGCAATTTATTGGCTCGTGTAAGTTAGTCGTCAAACAGTCACCCTGCCCCGTGAAACTACCTTTCCATATTTAGTTTCATTCCCGCTGCAAAAGGCAATCAATAATTGCCATTGAAACCATGAAAATATATACTGAACTAGATGAATCAGAAAAACAGAATTAAGGGCCTGCTGTTTTTCAGAGAGACGGGGGTATGCGCAATCAGAGCATGATCGTTCTTTATGACCAATATATATATAGATATAGATATATGTATATATATACATATATATACATATATATACATGTATATATATATATATATATGTATATATATATATATATATATATATATATCGTCACAAACAGAACTGCCTGGTAAACCGTAGGCAGAGAGAGAGAAGAGGACAACAAACGAGGGGCTGTGACAAACTGTTTCGTCGGAGTTATATACATATATATAAATATTGTCACATTGAAAATCGGGGCGCCAAGGCAGAAAAGAGAAAAAACAAGCCATCTGTTCGTCACTTCTTACGTACAAGGTCAGCCAGGCGGGTGATAGGTTGAGCGCTGGCTGCTCCCATCGCCGTGTGTCCCAAAGATCCACTTGTAGGCAGGCAAGGGCAGAGAGGTAAAGAAGGAGAAGAAGCGGAGGAAGCCAAAACCCATAGAAGAAGAAGGTCTATTAAACAGACGAAGCAAGTGACACATTCCACATATAATCCAATTACCGTCCCATAGAGCCTATATTTCTTTCTTCTCTTTTTTGTTTTTTTTTGTTTTTGTTTTTTTTGTTTTTTTTTTTTATGATTTTTTTTTGTTTTTTTTTTTCTGGATTTCTTATATCTGTTTCTTCTACAATTCAACTGTCACCCCCTCGGTGGATAGGACAGCTTCGGTGAGGGCGATGGGGATGTTCACAGGTATATCTAAGAAGAGTTGCGCTAGTACGGCTTTAAGTCAGACGGCTGGTTCGAACCATTCAATCCGACAACGGACATGTTGCCCACATGTCAGGTAAGCATCAGACCGATGGGGCAACGTATATCTAGATGTAAGGGATGGGTACAATGAAGAAGTGTTAGGTACTCTTCCGCTTATACGGCGGTAGTTGCACTGGATTGATACTGGTACTGACACAAATAATGCATTCCTTAATCAGGTCGCAACAGGTCTCTATCCCGACAGATGTCATACGTGAGGTGCTTAGTAATCTAGAACAGTGTATGATTCGACATACCTCGCAAGAATTCATTTATGTTGTCAATAAATTGAATCACCATCCCACCATTCCATAGTTCCCACTGGGTAGTTGTAGAGATGAGTGTCGTGTAGCGCCCCGGGTTTGTGCAAGATGTATGCAAAAAAAAGATATAGATGGGCGTCTGGTGTCTCATAGTGCATGAGAGGGTGATACGTATTCATATATATGCAAGGGTACAGCGGTTGGGCTATATATTAGAATGACATGGCATATAGCGCTTCTTACGTACATTAGTCACCATTAAATTATACCATCCCCATCGAGGGTTTTTCAAGCCTGCTATTTTTTACTACGCCGATGTCCGGATTGCGCACGTGTGCTATTCCTTAATTAATCATTTCAAACTACCAATGAAAGTGTTTTATTGTCAGAATTCTCCAGGGAATAAGCAGCAAGGGAAGGTCACATATGCCACGGTCCTAATCAGGGAGGTAGGATACAATTTTAGTTATGTAAGGTAAGTACTGGAGCAACGAGTATTATCTTAAAATTTCAGACAACTGTACATAAAAACTAAAATGTATAAGGAAAATTCAGAAGCACCGATCAATGAATTGTCGAAGCGTCTAAATCTCCTGTTGGTTATACAAGTAATATCACTGGCGTTACGTCCGCCGATGGCTAAAAAATCCTTTCGTATGTGCGGATTTTTTACTACTTTAGTCATTGATTGTAGCGAAATACTTAGTGGAGAGAATTATGCGACTGTATATCCAAAAATGGTGTCATATATAATGGGTTGTACGTGTGGTCATGAAACTTAAATCCGTAGTTTGCATATGCATCCTGGGTGGGTCGTTTGTGTTTTATATTTTTGTTTGTCTGCAGACTTGGTTGTTCGCAATCTCAGCTGCCCATTCATTGGTGTAGGTATAAAAAATATTTTCTTAAGAAAGGAACTATCATCGTTTTGGCGCGATGTGGAGCTTATTGGGTCATTAGCATCTCTCATAATGGGCGTGCTTTTGTAAGGTACGGTCATTTAGCTAGTAAGGGTTAGGGGCTTATTATGTTGAGGTATAAATAATGGCAAGTGCGTGTTGAGTTGTAGCCCGCTCACCCGGGCTGCTTTTTTCGCATGCTAGTGAATATGTATTCATTTTTTTGTGTGTGGTGTATTCATCTGTTTTGGATGCGCTCAATCGTATGTCAGCGGTTAGTGCGGCGGGGAGTTCGTTTGGTAGGGTGTTCGTGTGTAGGTAAACCGTAAGTGAGAGCATTGTGTGGGTGAATCGTGAAGTTTGTGATAAGGACGCGTGTTATCTATTTGGTGTGGGCGTGGCAAATCATAGGGTATCGGGTATCCATGGTGTGATCATTAGTGTATATGTTGGTGTGGACAGGGTACATGGAAGTGCTTGGGTGGATGGATGTATATAGATATTGAATTGTTAGGTTGGTGGAGGGGGTTGGGTGGGGGGGCGTATATAGGGAATGATTACATAGGTAGTTGGAGGGGGTTGGGTGGGGGGGCGTATATAAGGAATGATTACATAGGTAGGTGGAGGGGGTAAGGTGGGTGGGTGTTCAAGAGTGCATGCGCATAGTGTTATGTGCCTGATTAGCTTCTAAGGAGGGGTGCGCCCTTTTTGCGGCTGATGTGTTCCGCTTTGCTCACAGAAAGGTAGGCATGTATCGCAGGTGAGTGGATGGAGATCAGCAGGTGGTCTTAACTCCTGCATTGCGACAGGACAGAGTCCAATAGCGTGTGTGTTGAAGTGCAATATGCAACCATAGCAACCCAATTATGGGAATCTCCATCAGCCGTAGATTTACCATTGGATCTATGAGTGGTGGGAGTACATACCTTGTCGTTATAGGGCCGCAGCCACCAGTCCTTGTCTGCATCTGTTGGCAACAACAAAACACTTTTTTTGCACAATGGGAGGGTTAGGAAGAGCGATAGCAGAGGAGAGAGGGAAGAAGTGGTGAGCCTGATGGTCAATGCCATCAACACCAGTGGTATTGCTGGTGGAGGAGGGGTGGCGCATCCCCTAAAGTGCTTTTCGCAGCTTGCGCCGATCACGGCTCATCAGAGGGTGTATATCCTATGGCTCACACGGTGGGGGTGAGGGGGTAGGTCATGGGGGAACGTGGTAGAGTTGAGCTCAAGGGCTTAACTTACCATGTGTTCCATGATGTCTGCGTCGGGGAGATTATCCCTGGTCTGTGCCATCGTGCAGGACCTTGACGTTGCCGCTAGTAATCGCAGGGGCGAATCACCGCAGGAGCAAATCAGTATAAGGTGTATTCTTGCTGCCGATTACGGAAGCACCAGTTGCCGAAGGTGGTGCCGTAGGCACCGACTTTGGCATATGTGGGTGCAACGCAACCGCCTTCACCAATCTGCGGGCTACGGTGGATAGTGTGCCACACGAATGCACCGCTTCAGAGAGCAAGGAGTGTAGGAATGAGCGAGAGGGATAGGTTGTGGGGGTGGGTGGGATATATGTGTATGTATGGTAGATGAGGAGTCGTGGTGAGTGCTTAACCGCATGCGTGGGATCAGGATGGACTGTCTCCTGCTCTGTGGATCCCCATGGGTCCGTGGTCGATAGATGGTTAGGGGAGGGCTTGATATCGATAGTCGATCGGGGTGCAGGGATGTCTATGGAAAGGGTTTCGCGAGGAGCCATCGGGTATTGGGGTAGGGAGCCATAGCTTGGGGTACAGGGCGTTTTTTTTTGGGGGTGGAAAGAAGAATTGTGTGTGTGGGTTGCCGGTATGTAGCAGTGTCTGGTAGTGTTCGGGTGCGGGTGTGTGTTGCTTGTTTGGTAGTGTGCAGTGGTGTAGGCTCGAATGCATCAGCATCTGGGCATGCAATTGTGTTGTTCGTCTGGTAGTGCACAGTGGTGTGTCGCTTGTTTGGAAGTGTGCAGTGGTGTAATCTCGGGTGCATCAGCGTCTGAGCATGCAGGTGTGCTGCTCGTTTGGTAGTGCGCAGTGGTGTAAGTTCGAACGTATCAACATCCGGGTATGCGGTGTATAGCTTGTTTGGTAGTGCGCAGTGTTGGGTGGGTACGTTTTTTTTGGCGGTGAGTTAGTGGAGTATTTGTCATGGCATGCGGATATGGTGAGTCAGTTTGGCGTCAGCGGGCCGATGTGTGCGCGTGCCTTTTTGGCTCTTGTGTAGGAGTGTCGGTAGTGTTTTTTCATTTAGCCATGGTGACTCTGTTTTGGCGGGTGGTGTGGTGGGCCTGTGTCGTGTTGTGACTTTTGAGTTTTTGTTTGGTACTTATGTTTTTTTTTTTTTGGTGAACTATTTTGTTATCATTGTGGGGGTTATTGTGTTCTTTATTTTTTGGGGGGGGTATATCGGTCAGCTGTGAGGGACGGGAAGTTGCTGGTGCGTATCTGGTCGATTATGTGTGTGTATATAGAGCCAATATTTAAGTGGTTGGTTATTTATTATTATTTATAATTATTATTGAAATATATATATATATATTATTATTTTTATGTGTGTGTGTGTGTGTGTGTGTGTGTGTGTGTGTGTGTGTGTGCCGGGGAGGGGAGGGAGGACCGCTCCCCCACCAATCAATCAATCAATCAATCAACCAACCAATCAATCAATCAAAACATCAATCAATCAATGATTTTTTTTTTCTTCTATTTTTTGAATTATCTACGACACTCAAGAAAAACACCCCCCCCAATGAGCATTGGTGAGCCATCTAAAGGGATGGATCCGGTTGGGGAGCGTTGTCCTCGGGGCTAGATTGCTGATCTGTATGCAGGCCAGCGGCTCCCACGGGATATCGTTGCCTGTGAGGAGTCTGACTAGCATCTTGAACATGAGGGTCTCATTTGCCCCTTGGCTGCGTCAGTACATCCCATTTGACCCGGTTGATACAGCCTCGAGCGTTAATATCATTTTTCCAGAGGTAGGTCGTTAGGGCCTTCCTGAGTCTGGAGTATCGTCTCGGTTTGAGTGGCCACACTGCTAATTTGTACCAGATTGCTGCCAGCACCGCGTTGTTGATTGCTAGTGCTCTCCCAACGAGGGAGGTATGCAGCCCTTCCCAACGGCCCAGGCGGTCGATTGCCAGGTCCACGAGTGATTCCCCATGGTCTAGAGGGGGACCGAGCGCTGTTAGTCGCACTCCCAGGATGCGCAAGGCTGTTTCTCTTGCAGCCCATGAGACTTGTGGCTCTGGCGGCGGACCGATGTCCTGCGGGTGCAGCCACCACCCCTCTGTTTTGGATCCCCAGTTAACTTCATGTCTGTTGCGAGTGAAAACCGATGTATGACTTGCGTCAAAGCGCGAAGACATTGGTCGTCTGCTTTGATTAGCACCGTGAGATCGTCTGCAAAAAGTGATGTGATCGGTATGAGGTGCTCTTGCAGCTCGGGGATGGGGATTTTGTGGATCTATGGGTGGGATCGAATGAGGGCGACCAGGGATTCCATTACGATGACAAAGAGCAGGGGCGCAATGGGATCCCCTTGTCTGACCGACCTTTGAAGGAGGATCGAGGCTGCTAAGTGACCATTCAGTGATATGTTAGTTGAAGCCGACATGTGTAAGAGCTGCACCCAATTTGAGAACACTGGGCCAAAGTTCATCTTTGTCAGGCACATGTCCAAGAAGTCCCAGTCGACATGGTCATAGGCTTTCTCAAAGTCTATGAAGAGTATTGCGGCCTGGACCTTACGTTGACGGGCATACTTGATGGTCTCATTCACCAGTAGGATATTGTCTTGGATGTTTCGATTGGGCATGAAGCCTGACTGATCTGGGTGTATGAGAAGGTTCATCACCGGCACTAATCTTCTGGTGAGTGTCTTAGCCACCAGTTTGTAGGGGACTGGGAGAAGGGTAATTGGTCTGAAGTTTCTGATTTCCTCTTTGTCCCCTTTCTTGTAAAGGAGGGTAGTAACCCCTTGTCCCATCATACCTCCGAAAAAACCTTCTCTCTGCACTGCCGTAATGTATTCCATCAGATCGTCCAATAGCAGGTCCCATAATTTCACCCAAAATTATTCGGGGAAGGCGTCCACTCCCGGCGTTTTTTCGTCTTCCATCTCCCGCAGGGCCGCCCAGATTTCCTCTCGGGTTATAGGTTTATCCAGTCCGACTCTTTGGGGAGGGTGAGGCGAGTCTGAATCGCTTGCAGCAGCTCTTCCCTCGTTTGAAGGACCTCATTCTGGGGTTTGTTGGGTGTCTCTGATGTGAACAATTTTTGATAATATTTAGATGCATAGTCCACTACGGTATATGCATTAGAGGCCACCGGGGTATTGGCATCGAATGGGTGTTTGAGTCTAGGGACTGTGTTTACCCTTGCTCTTGCTTTGACTTTGTTGAAGAAGGTTCTTGCCATTGTCCCTTCTGTATGGTCCCGTTTGATCCTGGCGTGGATCCTCCAAGCTTGCGATTGCTGGTCAATATATTCTTGGAGGTGGTCTCTCGCTGTTTGGAGTTCCTGGAAAGTAGGTTGATGTGTAGGGTTTTCCATTAACTGCTCATCCCACTCTTCCAGGCAGGCCATGAGTCTCTCTAGGATGGCCTTATGGTTTCTCGCGTGTTGGATATATTATTTTTTAGCTCGGTCTCTTAGTTGTGCAATACCATCATTGAACCATGCTACTATGTCCCCTAATTGAGGTTTCTGTGTTTGCCAGTAATGCCAGAATGTGTTGACCATGTCCTTGAAGGTGGGGAGGGGCAGCAGGGAGGTGTTAAGTTTGTAGAAACCTGGTCCCCTCTTTATGTGGCCATGGAAGGACAGTCCTAGCGTGATCATTCTGTGGTCAAAAGACTTGCAGGGACTTATGGGTGTAATATCTGCGGTTGTGAGCAGGCCCGTCAGGCCTTTTGAGATTAGCATTAGGTCTATCCTTGAATTGGCCACACCATTCTGGCCTCTATCTGACAAGCATGTGTATGCCTTTTGGGCTGGGTGCAACAGTCTAAATGCGTCTTCCAACTGTCTGTCTGCCATAAACTGTTGGAGCATGACGGCATCAAGATGGGTGTGAGGAGGCGGCTGCATTCCTGGGTGAGATTGTCGTGACAGTGATCAGTGGTCCATTTCCGGGTCAAGAGCGGTGTTGAAGTCGCCTGCTATTATCATTGGGGCGTCGTCAGGCAGGGTTTGGTGGAGGGTAAGCCAGAGGTCTACCCTATTGGCGGGGTCGTTTGAGGCGTACACACACACCAGGTAGAATTCTTCATTCTGTATTGTGGCCTTAATTGACACCCACCTGCCATCTTCCTTGTCGTACTTCATTGAGATCGAGTTTATTGTAGATGAGGGCGGGAGCCATATCGACACCCCTGCCGATGCCCTCTGTGTAGCCGGTGCATTAAACGCCCTATAGGGCCAAACTGCTTGTGCCTTAGCTGCATGTGGGGGTGTGTCTTGCAGATGTGTCTTTTGCACACATACAGCGTCCGACCATTGGCTTGTTATTGGGCATTTAACCATGTTCATAATGGCTTCTTTTTTTGTTGTGGATGCCTGAATGAGGCCATTTACATTCAGCGATCGGATGTCCAGATCTGCTTGCGCCAGCCGTGCGGCCCATTGGGGCTGCTTCCTGACCCGGGGGAAGACTGGGGGGGACGGTGGTCATTGTGGTGGGGACTGCGGTCGTTGTGGTGGGGGTGGCGGGGCGGGCAGGGGGGGGCAGCAAGAGAGGTCCTTGCTGTGGGACAGAGGGTGGAGGTTGGAACTGTGGTCTGTTCTGTGATGGTCACAGGTTAGGGCTGTTTCCATCCAGGTAGGGGCCAAGTGACTCCTATTGTGTATTGTTGTCTTTCATTGATTGGAGTTCAGTTTTGGCACCTCCAGCAGGCATTCCTTTCTAGTGCTTGACTGGGTGTACAAAGGGCGGGTCCTCCCACTGGTGATAGTCCTCCAGTGCATTGTTGTTGAGGAAGATCTGGATGAAGGTCAACACTCTACGCTGAGTCCACGCGTAGTTGGTTCTAAATCTGTCGGTAGAGAGGTTCATAAGTTCGTGGTGTGTGAACCATGTGAAATCTGGTTGGGCTCTGCGTGGGCTGTCATGGTGGTGTATCAGTAATATCACCGGTATAATACCTTTGGGGAAGGATAGAGTGTTGGGGAGGACTGCACCCTGCACCCCCTCTGTAATTGTTTCCTTGATCCACAGATTGAGTCTCTTGAGGATGGCTGCTGTGGACGGATTCCCCTTCCATCCCTCCACAGTCAATTCCCCCTGAACTGTAGGGTCCTCTGAGTGGTTTGACGGTGGTCTGAGACCAAGCAACCACTCCCCTCCTTTTTTTGCTCTTCTCGGCGGGAAGAGGGCCACTCTTGGTGGCATAGCCAGTGGGATGCTATCATCCTCTTGGAGTCTGACCAGGGCTTGCATCGTTTTGGGCGGTTCGAGCACCAGAGTGTCGTCGCCGCTGTCATCCTCTTGCAGCTCTGCTAAATCGTTGTCGCCTGGCAACACGTCAGAGTGCCTGAGATGAAGTGCGGCAAGGTGTGGTGGGGCCTGTTCCCAAGGGGGACCTTATTTTTGCATGTGGATGATCGCCAGTTGTTCCCTGGACTGGATGGGGTGTGATTCCCCGGTCGTAGATAGCTGTTGCTGTTGTGTTGCCCGCTTTGGCCCGGGCAGCGGGTCTGTGGTCGGTAGAGTCCCGTAGAGCGTGTGAGAGAGTTCGTTCACGAGGGTCTTGGGCCAGGCAAGACCCTCGTGCAGGAACACTTCTACCTGTTGTTGCTGGTTGTGCAGTTGTTCAGCATGCTCTGCAGGCTCCGACCGTTCTTTTGCAAATTGTTCAATTTTGTCTAAGAACTCGTTCACCACATAGACAATGGCTGCCCCCACGTCCATCCAGTCAACTGTTGAGGCATCATTGTATTTTTGGACCCTGGCCAGAATCCAGGGGCTGTGCATCAGGACCGTTTTAGCTTCTTCCCAGTGACCAGTGTTCAATTTTTCTGTTGGTCTATCATTCGTTAATGAGAAGATTTTCATCAAAGTTCAGTCCGTGAGGAAACATAATTTTTGTTTAACCTCTGCATTAGTGTAGAGCGACTCGGCAGCAAGGAAAGGGACTGCTTCCATTTCGTTGTCAGCCGATAGGGGCTCGTGCGGTCGTAGCTCCTGTTCGCCAGTGAAAGCCGACACGTCGTTGTCAGGCGTCGATGTGTCCATGTCTTGGGGCTCCTGTCCTACTTGTGTTGGGTGGGTGTCTTGCAGCAGCAGGCAGTGTTGTTGTCGCCCTGTTGGTAAGCCCAACATGCAGGGTTGGCTTTGTTGGTATTGTAGTTGCCTCTGATTCTCCAGTTGTTGCTGCCAGTAAGCTTGCAGTTCTTGCTGTTGTTGATGGAGAACTTGCTCATGCTGGTTGCAGAGTTGCTGCTGCCATTGCAACTGGAGGTGGCGCTGTAGCAGCAGTTGTTTTTGCTGTTGTTGTCGATGATGTTGCTCTAACTGCGCTTGTAGCAGAAGTTGAAGTTGCTCTTGGATACTCGCCTGATGCATTTCGTGTTGGTGTTGCTGTTGTTGAGCCTGGCAGTGTACTTGCTGCAGCATCTGCACTTGCATTTGGTTGTGGTGTTCATGTTGTTGTTGTTGTTGCTGCAAGTATTGGCTGCACTGCGCTTCTTGCGTCTGCGTCTGCAGCTGTAGTAGGAGGTTCTGTTGTTGCTGTTGTTGGTGTTGGTGCATCATTTTTTGTTGATTGTCATGTTCCTGTTGCACCTGTGTCTGCTTCATCTCTTCCTGTTAGGAGAGCAGTTGTTTGCGATGTTGTTCTTGTTGAGCTTGCTGTTGTTGCGACTCCTGATGCAATTGCATCTCTGCTTGCTCCTGATGGTGTCGGAGGAGCTGGAGCCTTTTTTGCTCCTGCTGTAACTGCAGTTGTTGCAGGTCTTGTTGAGTGCGTTGCTGTGCATGCTCTTCTTGTTGACGCAGCAGCGACCTGCGTTGTTCTTCATGCAAGGCTTGCTTTAGGCTGAGCTCTTTTTGTATTTGGGGCTGGGCCAGTGGATGTCCCACCAGGGCACCCCCTTCGTGTCCCTTCCTTTCACCTTCCTCGGTTTGCTGCGGGGCCAGTCCCGTTTGTTCCTTGGAACTCCCCCTTTCGTCAGAGCTCGTCTGTTGGGGCGATCCGCAACAAAGTTGCTGTTCCCCTACCTTCTCACCCCCTTCGCCCGGACGTGGGGGGATGGGAGGTGGTTCATTGATAAGGGGAAAAGCTGCCCCTTTAATCTTGTCGAGCAATGAGTTAGCTTTCACCCACATCCCTTGGGGGGACAGCGTTCTGTTCTGATCAACACTTTTGTTGTTGTGCGTCGAGGTTGCTGCTTGGATCGCCAGTTCAGCTCCTGCCTGCGGCTGGGATGCATTCGCAGTCGATGGTCCTGGTCAGGGGGGCCTCAGTGATGTGCCAACGATGGTGCCCACTTGCTTTTTCGTGGCCTCTTCCGACAGCGGTTGTTGTTTTTCTGGCATAGGGGCAGGCAGCTGCGAAAGCAGGATGGTTACCCGTGGCGACGGGTGTTTTCCTTTGTGTGATCGCCCGTCTTGGTCTGGCACCACCACAATCTGTGGTGGAGGAGGGTCTCCTTCCCTGACGGAGTTCTACTGTCGGCCATTCAGCCCTCTTATCCCCTCCACTGGTGGGGGACAGGGGTCACCAGTTGTGGTAGGTGAAGGCAGCGGTGTTGGGCTAGCCGGTTGATGCGGTGTTCCCAGTTCCCGTTGTGGTTTGTCTGATAGGCTCTGAGGCCGGAGCTCAGTTGCTTGTACCAGTAGGCTGGCCGCACCAGACTTCGGGAGTCTCTTTTGCTCTGTCAACTCTTGGATCCCCGGGGTTGGGGGGTCGTTTTTGTTGTTGTCGACTCCATCGTGGTGCTGTCTTGATCCGTCAGACGTGGCAGTGTCCGGCTGTCGTTCCCCGTCATCTTTGCTGGTGGTGCCATGCTGTTTGGGCTGGGGGGCTGGGGCCTGTTTTTCCTCCTTCCGGACCTTGGGTTTATACTTCTGGGGGGGGTGGCGTGGTGGTAGGGGAGGGGCAGCTACTGAGGGCCGTGGGGACGGGCCTTTGCTGCCCATTTTCGATATGTGTCCTTTCTGCCCTCCATCAGTCTTATACCCTGCTCCCGCTGACCCCCCTTTTGTGGTCTCCCATCTCTTATCTCCCCCTTTTGTAGTCGGTTGAGGGCCCACCTCCTACTTTTCTTTGTGTTTGCGGTCAGTCGCGATTACACACTGGGATCCTGATGGGAAGACCTCCGGGTAGCCTTTGCCTTTCCAGAACCATTTCCCTGGTTGCCCATCTGCAAACGCTCTAATCTCCCCGCCTACCAGTTCTCTTTCCTACGAGAACCATCTCTCCTCGTCTGTCAGGTGGGGGACTACAAGTCCCTGGATTCTGCGTTTGTGGGTGTTCGAGCAAGAGTTGTCTGTGCAGAGGTGGCCCCTGTCTTTGCACGGGTAACACCACGGGTCGTGGGTGTGGCTAACCGAGACAGCGCATTCCTTTTCTCCACATGAATATCTCCATTCCCCATTCAGGGGAAAGGGATATTCAGCGTCCCAGTCCACTGCCACCAGCAGCGGGTCGTCCCGTTTCCCCAAAAATTGGGGAAGATCCGTGATGTAGCCTTTCACATGGGCAATGTTCTCTAGCTCAGACAAGATGGCTCCTTGGATGCATAGAGGCTCAAACCGAAATTCAACCCAAAAGTTAGAATTCATGAGAAATTCTCTTGTTTCATCGCTTGACAGGGGGTTTTCCAGGGACCAGGCTCAGACATTCACCGGCTTGCCTCTGCATTGCATCACCTTATTTTTTAGAAGAATGTTTCTATCTGTGGTGTACAATGCAACGATGGTGATACATTCCGGGTCATCCACCTCGACCAAGAAGTGTTCCTGAACTGGACGGCGGTCTGTCTTGATCTTCGCCAGACAGTCCGTGATCCATCTGACTTTGTCGTTAATTGAGATTGTCGCCAGGGTCACAGGGAAACGAAATTGCACTGCCTTGTTGGAGTAGATCGTGTTGTGTGTGATCTGAGCCTGAGCCGAGAAGATGACGTGAGGATAAATGTAGCCTTTCCTCACCTGGAATTTCTTCTCCAATTCGACATACAGTTGTTGTATGACGTGACTTTTGAGAGGGGCCATAGGGGCTAGTGATGATGATCCCCCCGAATCAATAACCCTCGGGGCAGACAGTGCTTCAAGTAGTTGCGGTGGTGCCATTCTGGCTCCGGTCGAAGAGGAGGGGGCGTCTTTAGATGTTTCCCCCGATTGTGTGAGCATGCCGCTCCAGGATTTCTTCTCCCTGGCCTGATGCACCTCCTTCCCTGGGCCTAGATCCGTTGGCTTTTTTTATCCCATTTCCTACGTTCGGTCGCGGGCTGCATGGGGTGGGGTGGCAGATTGAACACCGTGGTCCGTGTTTGTTTTAGCCACTCCCCATATGCCGATGTATGTGTTTATATTGTGGTCGGCAGGGTGGTGTGGCAGGTTGATCACCCTGGTCCGTGTTCAGTTTGCCCCTCCCCTTATGCCGACGTATGTGTTTATATTGTGATCAACTGTGACGTATGTGTTTGTATTGTGATCGGATGTGACCGTGTGAGGAGGCCCGCCACGTGCGGTTGTTTTTGTTGATTTTTCGGAATACGTGGTGTGGTGTGTGACGTGTGTGTGTAGCATGGAGTGTGTGATGTGTGTAGTTAATTGGTGTGTGGTTGTTGTGTGATTGCGTAGTGTGTGCAGTTGTTATGTGTGTTAGGTGCAGTTTGTGATGTGTTCATGTGGTTGCACGCAGTCACCGTCTGATGATCCCCACATCACAACGCATGGATATGTCTCCCCCCTCGTCGTCGTCTCCTATGGACGTGGGGTTGAGCAGCCTTGCGCTATTCGTTATATTTGTTTAGATTTTCCCGGGTGCACATCACCCTCTCATCCAGTCAGGTACGTAGCAACACATGTGTGGTGCAGGTTCCGGGTTTGCGGGCAAGAAGGCTGAAAGCGATCGGTATGGGGGTGATTTAAAGGGGGAAAAGATAGGCGAAGGCGAGGTGAGTGACGCGGAACGAGTTTTACCCTTGTCGACGAGATCGGTGTCGTGAGTCGGGCTTGCCCTTGTTGGCGAGACGATGATCTCCCCATCCCCTGCTTTTAGTTGTCTCCGTTCCCACTTTGTTCATAGTTCCTGTTCTCCCCCTCCCTTGCTCTTAGTTGTCTCCGTTCCCGTTCGAATCGCTTTGTCCCCCACTGTATTTCCTCTGTACGGTGTTGTCTATCTGTGTCTCCTGCCTTCTCCCCGTCCTCGAATCGCCTCAAGACTCGGATCTCTCATGCACGACTCCCTTCATCGCTCTCCCCGATCCCAGCTCGTCTCCTCCTCGCCCCGATCCCAGCTCGTCTCGTCCGGATAGTACCTATATCAGTTGTCCCCCGTCACCTCCCCTTTACCAACATCCGTCGTCCCGATCGCTTCTAACCTCGTTGTCTTCCCGCCATTACCCCGTTTGTCTCTCCTCGCCCATTGTTCCACGCGCTTGTATTCCTACCCCTGCATAGTCGTGGCAACTCCGGGGGTAACCAGCCTTCTCTCCCTCCGTCACCGTGTCTATCTCCTTCTTCCTCCTTCTCCCCGTCCTCCAATCGCTTTGAGATTTGGATCGCCCACCCTCGATCTCAGCGCATGTCGCCCGTCACTTTCCCATCACGAACTGCTGTCGTTGTGATCGTGTCTGTCGTCGCTATCCCCCCTCCGTTCTCCCCTTTTCTCCTCCAATCGCTTTGAGATTTGGATCGCCCACCCTCGATCTCAGCACGTGTCTTCCGGATTGCACCTACACCCGTCACTTCCCTATCCCGAATCTCTCTCATTCTGATCGCATCTATCGTCATTATCCCCCCTCCGTTCCCCCCCTTTTTCCACGTCCGAGGTTTCTCATGCATGCATTCCTTCCTTTTCATAATCACAGCAACTCCGGGGGTGACCAGCCTTCTCTCCACCTGTCGTCTTGAACCCCACGTAGCAGGCTCCAGCTTGGACGTTCGCTTCCGAATCCCTCTCCTGTTGCGTCGGCGCAGTTGCAGGCTCGTGTCTCCACGCGGACTTTCCCGCTTCCTTGCCCTTAACGGACCGGGGGGATGTCACTGCACATACCTTCTGGCGATGGCGGACCAAATCGCCATCTCGCACAAGTACTTAGCACGCAGCCTAGTGGACGGGCCGTGCCGTCGACGGGTTGTGCAGCGCTAACACACGAAACTCCCCGACGCAGCAAAAACCGGGGGACAACCCGGCTCACGCAGCAAAAGCAGACATGGCACAGAACCCGCTATGGCCTAATATGCTTAAACTGTGGAGACACTGTGGACCAAAACAAATCCGGCCCCCCAATAGATGGCACGACATATGGCGACAACCCCTTTTTGGCAACCCTCACATAGTGGATGAAGCGGGCAATCCCTTCTCACTGCAGACGAACTCCCATTGGCTCACATGGGTCAGAAAATGCCTCTTCACAATAGGAGATATGTGATACACACAAACAGGGAATTGGAGGACTGCAGCCCAATTGCAACAGCTAATGAAGTATGCCAAAAATGTAGAGGGCAAGTTGAACACACTTAGAGAGGCCATACCGTTGGCATGGCAATGTACTCTCAAGAAAGGGCCCACAATCCCGCAAGGGGATTGGACCGTTAAGTACTCAGACCTACCCTTACCCCTGGTGGTCTACAGGGTGAAAAGAATTGACCAAGGAACATGCACATTGGAGGCATATGAGCCAGCCTTACCGGGGGCAAGAATGTCAAAACTGACACGTAATGAAGGACTGGATGACGAGGAGACACCTGTTGGCCTCATGCAAATCAGGGTGGTAGGGGAAGAAGGGCAATACGCATATGAATCTTCAACACCAATTGCGGACCTGCCCTTCGACCCAATAGAGTGGCAGTGGCCATGACACAAACCGATGAGCATATGGGACTACACACTCAAAAAGGCATACAGAGCCCAGAATCCTGAACAACCGATCAACAGCACACTATCGGAAAGATGGGCCCGCGATTCTCCTCTGGACCCTGAATTGATGAAAGATATATCGTGGGCCAGATATGCAAGTATCATGCCAACAACTCTCAGGTCGCTGCAGTGGCAGATCCTTCACCGGTGTCTTCCAACGCCAGATTGGCTCGTGTCCAGAACGAACTTGGAACAACAAGGACACCTGTCCCCTATCTGCTCTTACTGTGGAAGAACGTCGCAGCCTGCCCGTGCGACACTCGAGCATTGCCTGCTGGCATGCCCGATGGTTACTCAACTGCGGCAGTGGTGGGATGCAGCCTTCCACTCCTTAACATCCCTCCAGATCCCATGGGATCTGGGCCTTCTACTGATGGGTAAGAACCAGCATTTGCTGGCCCACTGGTCCCCGTTTGCAGTCAACTTGTTCACCTACACAAGGCTACATGTCCTCATGCTGGCCTGGCGAGCGAGATGCTCCTTCCAGTGGAAGGACCATCAATTTGGCCTGCAACAGGCTCAGCGAGTGCAGGAAGAAGTGATCAGGACCGCAACCCAAGAAGCTTGGAGGACGATGAGAACAAACCACAGGAATGAGAACGAACCTCAGACTAAGGAATCCATCCTGCACACCTACAAAGAACTGTGGCAAGATCCCTGCAATCTGTTCAGCGAAGTGAATGCCGAACTGGACATCCAATGGAAACCATGGAGGAACATGGAACGATCGTGGCAGAGGCGACCCTGGGCTGACTTCGAAGTGCAGTACTTGCAACCCAACTTCGTGCTTATCACAGATCAGCAGACTGACACCCAACCGCCTCTGCCACCCCCACATTTTCCCTCCTCAACCCCCGACCAGTAGCATCACCTCCTGATGTGGTGGGATCCGTACATAGTTATACAGCCACGCATAAGCCATCCTTACACGAGTTGCTCCCGAATGCTTTCACCAACAATTGATAACCCCTCCCCCAACCTCTGGAAACACTGTGTGGACACCGGTCACGGATGATGGGAACAAATGGTCTGCAGACAAGGCTGGAGTGCTACCACAACACTGAGGCAGCAACAAAGGAAAGCGACATCTCAGGCCCGAAGCGGAGGAGTGGAATCTTGCCTGACTGCTGGAAAACTACCTATAGGAGTTACAAAGAATGGAGAGGGAGGCTGGAGACAGCACACATCAACACATGTGTGCTTGCATCGGAAAAGGTCTCGTCAAGGCGCACAGAAGGCACTGTCCCCACAGCGCTAATCTCAACACAGGTCGGGGGTTACGGGAGCGAATAGTCAGCAGACAATGTGGGAGTACAACCAGGACACTACGGCAGCAATAAAGGAATGCGACATACGATCGAGATCAATAGAGGCGGACTACCCCGCCGAAAGAGGCATCCCTCCCATGTGATTTTTTTTTATGCAACATGAGTAGACTAGACCTAGGTTCAATTGGCTAACTGCAATTTAGGTAAGGGCTGCAGTTCCCAGGGATACGGTTAACGTGAAGGGAATGGGAATTCAGGTTGCAATGCGAGACCATACCACCAGGGAACAGGGCTTGGTCGAACAAACGAGAGTGAGCTGAAAAGGGAAGGGAGGGCAATATGAGCGGCCCTTAGGGAATACACAGCTCCAAGGATAACTTCAAAAGACCATGACCCCAGAGACTGTAACTATGTTTTAAGGGACACTGGACCCGGTTTCCAGCAGGTGCAGCTCCCCACCAATAGATGGAGCAGCCCTCCCCCCAAAAAGAAAAGTTCTTATTTTTTTTTGTGCTGTCCTTTAGAGGACGTGGTGCGCAGGCCGCGCGCGCCCCCACTAGGCCGTGGCGCGGCCGCTGGCCTGCAGCCGGCCTCCTCGGCCGCCGCCGAGGCTGCGGGATCCGCGGCCGATGGAGCCACGTAGCGGAGCAGGGGATGGAATAGGGTTGCTTGACGGGTACCGGCTAGGGGGAACTCTTATCAGATGCGACTGGCATTGCGCCGTTGGGTAGTTTAGGTTGTTCGGTGGGTACTGGCTGATGAGGGCGAGCTCTGGCGTGATTGGCATTGGGTAGCGCTTGTTCACCCCTTTGAGGACGGAGACTGGAGTTCTTGTGGGGGCAAGGAACTTCGGGGTGATGATGGTGCTCACCCCCAGCTGAAAAGCGGTCCTCTGAATTTTTTTACGAGGACGGAGTTAGGAAGGATGGATGACACTGGGATGGAGGGAGTTGGGGTGGATGTGATTGGCGCTAAGTATCTTGGCGGGTACCGGCCACTTGCTACTAACTCCACCTGGAATAACTTGAGGTTTTTCCTTTCGATGATGGAAGCAGGATCTTTTGGGTCGACTGTTCCAGGGGTTGCATCAACTATCATGTTTCCATATTTTCCAGATTTGACAGGGGGAGGTCAGCGGGAGAAGTAGACGGTTGGATATCAAGCGTCCTACTAGTGACGGGCCTAGCTCGTAGGATGGAAATAGGGTACAGCAGCAGCGGAGATGGTGGCTCTGCTGCAGTAAGTCTTGCCGGAGTGAGGTAAAGAGGATTGACGGGGGGGTGTTAGTTTTCTGACTTTGCCTATTTCTGAAGTTCATCGTAGTAATTTTCTAAGTAGCTCAAATTTTCTTTAGCCAAAGCCGGGTACTCAAACTTTCGAACTTCTATGTAAATTTCCATATGGGACGCTGGGCCCAGTTCCCAGCACATGCTGCTCCCCACGAATAGATTGGAGCCTTGTTCTTGTACGGAGACTGGATTCGTACTCTTGTACTCATACGAGGGTGCGTACGAGGGGATGAGAAGTACATGATCACAACCCTTCAGCTCCAATTTCCTCCCAACATAGGGTTTTTCACCCCACCTAATGTACTATTCCATGAACCTGGTTCCCTCCTTAAACCAGCAGTACTTGCCAAAGTGCGCGTATACAGTATACGGCTGGGACTTTCGGGATGAGTGAGTATGGGTTGCTAGTACAAATTCAGTCAAGTGGAAACGTCATGGTTTTCTCATTTGGCTGGCCATATACATGGCGCGACTTGCGGAAGTGTTTAGGGTGGGTTTCAAATTGTCCCACTCCCTTCGAAATCTGAGCATCCCAAAAAAGGTAGGTTCAATTGTCCTCTATCACCTAGCCCAACCTGATTCTGAAGCCCCTACAGACAGTGGTCTCCGTCCACTAATCCTAGGGTCTCGCTGCACTACTCTCCACTCTCTGAAAAAAATCGGAGAGCTTGTGGAGAGCTGAAAAGCTCTCCAAATTCATCATTCACCGCCGCACTAACTATCCAGTCTGAGACTTCGAACTCCAGTTCACGAGTGCACTAGAAGACAGGCCTGATTCGCACTTTGTCCGCCCAGACTCCAGGTACACTCTCCGAATTTGGAGCATTTTGGATGGGTGGGCCAGGTGGAGGTCCATCTTAAAAACCACCATTGCAGGCTGGGCACTCTCCACCAGGCTAAGCGGAGAGTGCTTATCCAAGGCAGCTTCTGACAGCTATCCGAAGGTTTTTGAGGGATGGAATCGGATAGTTAGTGCAGCCATCAAAAACTCTCCAAATTCGGACAGTGGAGAGTAGTTGAGCGAGACCCCTACTCTCGAAGTTCGGAGAGTGAAACGTTACTCCACGTATTCGCGAATGTTTCACTCGAAAGTTCAGAACACAGTTTGAGAGTTTGTCAGAATCGGTCTTCGGGAGCCTTTTTCTTCTTCTGTTTTGAAGCGGAACGGCTGTAACAGCTCAAGAATGGAGAAACCTCAGTGGGCCTCTCTGAACGACCTGAGTATCTTGAGAGCAGACCTCGAGTCGGGACCCAACTGCCACACTTTTCTGTCTTTTTCTGTTGGCTTTTTTTTCGCAGAGAGGAGCAGTGACACAAATTTTGCTGTTCTCGAGACTCTGACAGCTCTTGAAGGACTCCCGAAAAATTTCGAGTAGACAGTAGTTGAGCGAGACTCTGACAGGCCAGGATTGTTTTTCTTCCTTTTCTTTCCTGTTTTTTTCTTTTCTTTTCCATTGACAATGTCTAGGTCGGTGTTTTGAAATCCAATGGTTGTGATAAGGACACACACTGGATTATGTATTGACCTGTGTTCCGGAATCCGGCGACTGCATGCAATCTTGAGTCCAATTGAATCTGAAAAAAAATGACTCTGTATGCAATTTGTGCCTGGCCTCCAATCCCTGCAAGGGGTCTTAGCCTACCTGCCAACCTGCCTACCTTATCTTTCTGAGAACAGCACAGAGTCAGGTATTAATAGCTGTATGTGGCCTGAAGATTTTACCCTGCTAATGGCTGTGATGAACAGTGCTTGAAGTTACCCCTCTGTGGGTTCCATGGAAAAGGTAGTGGGCCCAACCCCTAGCCAAAGGATCCTCCATCCCCATTCGCCGGCATCTTCTGGCTACTGATCAGGAGCTCAGCCTAAGATCGTTGATGATGCAGGAGGAGCACAAAAAGCCAATCTTTAGTGGACTGGCCTGTGCTGATGAGAGATGCCTTCCCATCTCTGATGACAAATAATTGCAACCAGAAGTCAAATAATTGGGGGGCCAGACATCTACGCCAAGGGGAGATGAATCTTCAACCTGTTGCTCAGTGGTCCAAGAACTTCAAGGTCGCTGCTCATCGCTCCAGAAAGGTTGCTGCTCATCGCCTCTCTCATGATTCAGTCGACTCCACTTCCGGACGAGCACTGAGCCACTGTTCTGACAGGATTCAAGTGGGACGGGGACAGAGTTGCCTGTGGTGGGACCATTTGTGGGACCCAATTGTGGGACCCAATTGCGGGACCCAGCTATGGGATAAATAACAGACAAGTGCTGGGACAGATGACACACAGTGGCCAGTTGCGGACTGACTATGCACTGTGACAAGCTGTGGATAATGGCAGGATAATTTTGGCCTCGCCAGAGTCGCCACCCCCCTCCCGAATCGGAGAAAGATTCCGGGAGTGCTCTCTATTATGGAAACTCATTGAATCCCTCTTGAGAGTGCCCTTCGCCACACTGGGCTCTCGAACAGGGCGTGGTGGTATCCAAAAACTGACAGAGGCCACTGCCCGACAAGTGCAGCCTGACATAACACTCTTGTCCTTCACGGTCGACTTGGAAATTTCAAGACCTAGCTTGGAGGCCGGCCCGAGGTATCTCGAAAGTGGCAATCTGCAGGCATGCATCAAAAGGAAGCTCGAGAGTACACTCGAGCCCACTTCTCTAATAGCTCTCAAACTCATTTTTGGGAGCTGAATCTGAGAGTGTATGTGGCCATGCTGGATGTCTGAAAACACCGATTTTGAGAGTGGTGTGGCGAGGCCCTTTCAATGGCTTGGCCACTCAAGCTACCTTTCTTTTCATGACATTGTGTGCTTTTTCAAGAAACATGTTACTCCTTTGGGACATCCGTTAAACCACCAGTACATTTGGGCCTCTTGTATGAGGTGCATTGAATTTTCCCCTGCATGCCAAGCTTTGTCGAAACGCCAGCGCGGCATTTTCGTTTTCATTTTGGTTGGTGCCACCTGCCATTTTGGTTCTGTTGCCCCGAGCCTCCGATGTTTTCGGAGAGGCTTGAACGTGATTCTCTACTTGGCTGGGGGCATATACTGGTGGTTTAGAATTGGAACAATAGAGGGAAGATTAGCATGGCCCCTGTGCATGGATGACCCACAATAAGGAGAGAGGGAAGTTTAACCTGTTTAGTTTCTGAACAGGGGCCACTCAGACTACCGTACTCAGTCGGGTGTGTGGTTCCACTAGCAAGAGAATAGGACCGAAGTTGGCCCCGGTATCTCAAATGACTTGTGTAACTCTATATGGGACGCTGGGCCCGGTTCCCAGCACGTGCTGCTCCCCACGAAAAGACTGGAGCATTTTTCCCAAAAAAAAAAAAAAAAAAAAAAAAAAAAAAAGGACGGAAGTTGAACTGTGAGACGTCGCCGCGTGGGACACTTTTATTTTTCCCCTACCAACTTCGTCTTAGGCACAATTCAGGGGTGATACGCATCTCCTGGATTATTATTGTGGCCTCGCTAGTAAAAAATTATGATCTATTGGTGGGGAGATTCTGAAGGACATCAGGGATGAAGAGTGAGTTGAGTTCTCAGCAGGGCAGTCACTGCTTTTTTTTTTTTTTTTTTTTTTTTTTTCTAACACCCCCTTCAGTGCTAGCAGTACTGATAAGGGCAGCCACTGCTAGCACCTGGGGAGAGGCTCCATCTATTGGTGGGGAGCATCACCTGCTGGAAAACAGGTCCAGTGTCCCTTATGCAGAAATAATACAGAAACATTTGAAAGCATCCGAAAAAAAACGCCTACCAGCATTGATTACTCTGGATTCCAGAGGATTGACTGAGCAGGTTGAGGAAGGGCTCTCCGTCTGTATCCACCTACCCTTTCAATGCTTCAGTGACCCCTTTTTCTGTAAGCAAAAATTGGGTGGGGTGTGACGAACTACTTTCTGTTTTGCGCGACTTTCTGCCCGATTGCATTTTGGGCGCTGGGGGAAGGGGCATGATCCTATTACAAAAGTACCCCCATTCTTTTCCTTTTTTCCTTGTTTTGTGAAAACTTGGTGCCATGGCGGTTGGTACTTAGGACGCGCCTGAGCAAGCGCAGAAATAACCGTTGACGCAGCCTTTTTCTTTTTCTGTTGGGAATGGGGAAGAGAACTTTGGCGCGGTCATGGCATGGGAAATCTTTTTGAATTTTGAAATGCTGGGGAAAATACGAAAGCGATAGGAATTAGGACTTTAATTAGATTAGGATTTTGGGGTCGTCGTATTTTCTTTGTGGTAACTGAACGGTGTTCCTTACTCGCGGTCGCGCGCTCCACTACGCTGCGTCCCGCACTCTGCTCTCCCTGCGCCTTAATTCTAATCTCAACTGCAATCTCCTCTTGTTCCTCCCTCTATGAGTGCGGGTGTAACTGTAATCTTCTCGCCTCTAGTTTCTCCGCGCGCCGAAACGTGCAGCCCCTCTCCCTCCATCTCACTGGCCACAACGGTGCATGACTGGATCGATCCGTGGAGAGTGGCTACATCCCCCAAGCCGCGACCCAGACATGCCAACCGCAGACACTTCCTTCTCTTTTCTTTTCCCCTGCCTCAGCCTAGTCCCGACTATCTCACGCTGATGCTAATAGCTATAAATTTTGCAAACAGGACCAAATTTCTCTCTAACCAAAATTGGAAGGTTAGCGCGGGCGAGAGGATCGGCTAACGGGTAGGATCTGAAGAAGAGGTGAGTTCAGAGTTGGGCAATCTGACGGGCTGGCAGTGAGTGTGCCGGATTGCAGTGTGCCGACGACGGACTGTGGAACACAGGCGAATCCGGCGTGCGTACTCGCACTAAGCGAGGTGACGACTTCGAGTTGCTGGGAGGTGCGAGGCTACGGACTGCCTGCATGGGAGCGAGAAGGGGGATGGTGAGGAAGAGAGAGATAGAGAGAGAGCGTGGGTTGCTGGGGTGTACGATATTTCTCTCTTGTCCCTCTCGAATTTTTTGAATTAGGAACGACGAGTTTCGTCATTCCAATTTTTGTAATTACAAACGGGCGTATGACTGTATAAATTTTGCCCGTCCTCCGGAGTGCCTGTCACATTTCTTTCCTCATTTGAGTGATGTTGGCTATGGTGATCGCGGTTTTGATCGCTTTATTTTTATGATTTTTTATCGCGTGTATCTATGTGCGCTCACCTCCTGATTATGATTGGAAAAGATTGATGTTTGTCTGAGACCAGTTTGTTGAAGTACAAGAGAAGGGATGTTAGTCATTTTTGTTCAACGTTTGATGAAGGGAACTTATGCGAGCTCGTGCCTGCGCTACGACTCGCTGACAACACGGCCCGTAGTGTATACACGTTGGCGGCAGCGTTGTCACGCGGAGATCCCCAGGGCCCAAGCCGGGGTAGGGGTTTCA
>BFEA01000084.1:818114-828210 GCA_003427395.1 Chara braunii
TTTCCAGATCTAACGAGAATAGCCTGTGTGAGCAGGCCAATCAAAGTACACTTGATGATCAGTTGAGAAAAACCCCTGTGAGCGGGCTAGCCAAAGTCCGTTTCCAGATCTGACGAGAATAGCCTGTGTGAGCAGGCCAATCAAGGTACACTTGATGATCTGTTGAGATTAGCCCCTGTAAGCGGGCGAGACAAACACTTGATGATCTGTTGAGATTAGCCCCTGTGAGCGGGCGAGACAAAGTTCTTTTCCAAATCTGACAAGAATAGCCTGTGTGAGCAGGCCGATCAAAGTACACTTGATGACCTGTTGAGAATAGCCCCCGTGAGCGGGCCAGCCAAAGTTCTTTTCCAGATTTAACGAGAATAGCCTGTGTGAGCAGGCCGATCAAGGTACACTTGATGATCTGTTGAGATTAGCCCCTGTAAGCGGGCGACACAAACACTTGATGATCTGTTGAGATTAGCCCTGTGAGCGGGCCAGTCAAAATTCTTTTCCGGATCTGACGAGAATAGCCTGTGTGAGCAGGCCAATCAAAGTACACTTGATGATCTGTTGAGAATGGCCCTTGTGAGCGGGATAGCGAAAGTTCCTTTGCGGATCTGACGAGAACAGCCTATGTGAGCAGGCTAATCAAGGTACACTTCCGGATCTGTTGAGAATAGCCGCTGTGAGCGGGTCAGCCAAAGTTCCTTTCCAATTTTATCTTGTTTTCTTTTTATTTCTTTTATTTTTATTTTATCATATGATTGTACGATTTTAACTCAATTAATTCATTCGAAACTTTGCGCTAGCTTGGTTACAATCTGCTCGAGCGCAAGGGGGGGGCTATCTCGCGAGAGAGAGAGAGAGAGAGAGAGAGAGAAAGAGGGAGAGAGAGAGAGAAAGAGAGGGAGAGAGAGAGAGACTGAGAGAGAGAGAACGGCGAAGGTGAAAGGAAGAGTGCAGCGAGACTGAGGGAGAGCGTACAGTGTGGGTAAGGGAGCGTGAACAGCGAAAGGGAGGAAAAGAGAAAGTGGGGTGGCACATCCAAAGATTGACTGTGAAACTTACTCTGGCGACCTAGTTGCTGTTCCCGGCTGACTGTTAAAAACTCACCATTGCGAGGCGTGGCTATTGACCGTTGAAACGCACTGCTGTGTGACACCGATTGACTGTTGAAACCCCTTAGTGCGTGAATTGGCGGAATTATAAATTGATTGCAGAAACGTACTGGTGAGCGACAGTTGGATCCCCTTCTTAGTCGAAGCTGCTAGGGAGCGTGACAGGGCGCCCCCGACTTCGATGCCTGCTGGCCGCTGAGGACCTCGGAAGCGGGCGAGGCGAGTGACAGGCGCCGTAGCCCTTGGCTTCAGCGAGCAGTAGGCGCCCCTCCCCGGGTTTCCTTACAACTATTGGCGCCGTTGTCGGGGAGGGGATTGCACCTCCAAGGCTGCGGCCTTCCCCGATCAACGGGGGGTGCACGGGCTGATGAGTTCAAGCACTAATTAGCTCATTTCCTTGATTAGTTTCATTTTTTGATATTTTTGAATTAGTTTTTTTCGATATCTTCCGATTCGCGCGTTTTTGCGCGAGGCGCACCAGGAGCAAAGTTCGACCTCTCTTTGAGGCGAACGTTTTGAGATGTTTTTTGAGAAATTCTAACGGGTAGAAAAAGAGATATGGAATTTTTTGTATTTTCTAATTAAAAATCCTAAAAATCATGAGTTTAAATATTTAATTCGTTTTTTTTCGATATCTCCCGATCCGCGCGTTTTTGCGCGAGGTGCACCGGGAGCAAAGTTTGACCTCTCGTCGAGGCGAACGTTTTGAGACGTTTTTTGAGAAATTATAACGGGTAGAAAAAGAGATATGGAATTTTTTGTATTTTCTAATTAAAAATCCCAAAAATCATGAGTTTAAATATTTAATTCGTTTTTTTTCGATATCTCCCGATCCGCGCGTTTTTGCGCGAGGCGCACCGGGAGCAAAGTTCGACCTCTCGTTGAGGCGAACGTTTTGAGATATTTTTTGAGAAATTCTAACGGCTAGAAAAGGGGATATGAATTTTTTTGTATTTTTCTAATTAAAATTCCGAAAATCATCAATTTCCTTTTATTTTAATTACGAAGAAAAGAAGCGAAATTAGGTGAACCCCGCCCTGACCAAAGTTGGTCTTTGGATTTTTCCCGACATTTTGAGATCTTAATCGGGGAAAACGGACTCCGTTTGGACGAGTGGTGACCGCCAACAGACAGGAAAAGAGAGGGAAAATATGAGGAATTAGTGATTTTCTTTCTATTTTTGAAAAAATTAAAGGGAAACAGAAGCCGGCAAAAGTGATCCGTTAGAACCCGGTTTTTAACTGACTGCAAACCGACGGAAAATTTTCTGTCTCTAGAAGTCGGACGTGGTGGCGTGCGGTGGCGCGTAAAACCCTAGAATCCTAATTGGGGGAAACCCTAATTAGGGTAAAACCCTAACCCTAAGTTAGGGAAGGGCGGTGCGTAGCCGGGCGGATACAAGTCTTTCTATCCGACCGGTGATGGGAAAATTTTGTATAAATCCAGTTGACTAAATTGAAAGTAATCAATATTGGAAATTTTGTTTTATTAAATAATTTTAGTTGTAAGTTTGTTTTAAGTAATAATTTATCATTTAAAATCAATTAAAAATCAAAGTAATTATCTAAAATTCTACAAGAAAGCCGACTTTATTTCGACCTTGTGATTCGGGAGATACTTCGCTTAACCCCATCCCAACGGGGGGGAAGCCAAGTGCTGCCGAAATTACTCGGCAATTTGATGAATTTTATTCAATTAAATCTTAAATAATTAAAGGAAATACTTGAAAATTAGCTAAAAATTGAGATACTTAATCTTTCTTGTTAAACATCTTTCGCCCGCATTTTGAGGTCTTCGGCCAAACCCTACCCCAACGGGGGGGGAGCCAAAATGTAGCCGAAACATCGTAAAATTGCCTAATTTAAATTATTAATTTATATATATATATATATATATATATATATATATATATATATATTGAAAGCGATTAGGGAAATTAATTAAAAATACGTTAAAAATTTGTTCCCTTAAGCGATTTTCCTCTTGTTTCATTTGGCTTAGTTCTGGGTAGGTAGCATTTGTCTAGGGACAATAGTCCCAAACCCGATTACCAACGGGGGGAGGCGAAACGCTGCCGAAATTTTAGTAAAATCTCAAAAATACTATTTCTACCCCTAAAAAAAAAGCGTCAAAACTCGACGGGCTTATATAAGTATTAATCCTTAATATATATAAACTAAGAAAGAAAATTTGTCTTAGGTAAATACATTTTTTATAATTTATAATTAAAAATATATATATATATATATACAAGAGAATTCCCTAGAAGGAGAAGGAAAAGAAACGTTGCGGTAACCTGGTTTCAGAAGAACCTACTAGCTTGTTCTCGAAGGCGTGAGGTAAGCGACGCAAATTTTCAGTTATTAATCTACACCCTCCGCTTGCTGCGTTCTCTTTAGCCGCCAGTTGAATGTGGCCCCGGGTGCAAGTAGAGGTTTATGGGGCTACCATTGACTGAGACTTGGAACCCCCTCAACTCATAGAGGGGGATCTGGTCGAGCTCACGATCCCCGGACGCAGCATTCGGCACGCTGACGGCCAGTTTGCGTGGAGGTCCATAATCCTGTCCGAGGACGTGTGGCTTTGGACGTACAGAGAGCACCGGCCGGGACAAGGATTAGGCGTAGTGAGAGCCTACTTGTATTTGGGACCGGGTGCGGTCAAGGAGGCCGTGGTGGGCCTCGCGACGACARGGASTAGTRAYGSAGTTAGCAGGGCGTTACGCTACCTAGGGGAAGAGGTAGCGGCTTTCCGAGCGGAGGACGCGAGCGACCCGTTGACCCTATTTCACGCACGCCCTCCTCTTGATATCACGGGCGAGCTCGTAATAGCACGGGACGGGTTTTTTCCGTACAGCGTTAGGAGTCTGCGGGCGATAGTTCCGACGTTCGTAGTAGAGAGTGTCTTTGGAGGTATTGGTGGAGTGGTCGAGACATACCTGGCTTATCAGGATCTCAAGATCCTGGCGAGAAGACCTGCCGACCTGGACTATATCTATTATTCGCTCGCGACTGGTGGGCCTCGTTGGGGAGACGAGAGGGTTCAGCTTATTCAGCTTATAGAGCTGATCCGCTCGATAGACGACGAGTGGCCCCAGTCTTCGTGCGTTTGGGATTGGCTAGACCGTGAGCTCCGAGCAGGCCCCGAGTACGTGACTTGCATCGGGCGGCTCTTCTCAGACGACCGGGGAGCTGGTCGAGTGAGGACGCCGGGCAACCTCTGATATACGGTCATCAGCTGACGGAATACTACCAGGCCATAGGACAGGCGCCATACCGCGTCGAGGACGAGTTTGACGACGAGGGTTGGGAGCGAGAAGACGACGAGGAGTGGTGGGAACCAGACTGGGTCGACCCAGAGAGTGAGGTTGACGAGGAGGAGATTGACGTTATCGACGCCCATTTTCCCAGGATAGGAGTAGCGGTCCGGGCGTAGGAGGTAGAGGAGCGCGCCAGAGCGACGGATGAGTGAGCCTGGTTACTGAACCTATTCGACCATACTGGACCTGAGTGCGAGAGTTGTCAGAAGGGTTAGTAGCGTCGAGAGATGGGGTGAATCGGAGGGAGTAGAGTAATGCTGACGGAGAGTAGGAGAAGAAATGAGGAGTGATTCAGCGGCCTGGTTAGCTTATGTATTTTTACGAGAGTCCGAATCGTATAGTGTGAGGAAGCTTGTAGGACCCAGAGAGACGGCGGTTGGATACGACATACCACTTCCTGTGGCGTTAGAAGACGCAGGGCGAGTACCGATACGATACTTGGGAACGAGGCTCGCAGAGGGGCTCTTCCTATGGACAGTGATACTACGAGACGAACGACCCGAGAGGACTCATGATCTAGAAGGGGTCGGACATCTAATAGCGGATAGAACACACGATTTGGAGATAGGGCTAACGCTCGCAGGGGCGAGCAGGAGTTGGTGGAGAAGCGAGTTGTTAGGCAGAGTGATCGTTAATCAGCAATTGGCGAGACTCGCTGGAGAGAGGACGAGTAGGAGTTGCTTGGTATATGGTCCACCACATCTGACCCTCTACCCAAGAAAGGATTGGCGGTTCGGAGTTCCTACCTTCGTGGTAGGGCAGACCTATGGGAGCGTGGATCGTTTGAGGAGAGCAGTGGATCACACACTTTACGCGCTCTGGGAGGGCTTAGCGCCTCGCTTCAAGGAAGTATACTACGCCATTTGTGTGAGGTGGGGGCCGCCCAGTAGAGAGACGCTTGACGACATCATAGATGTTACGAGCTGGGTGGACTGTCTGAGGCCTAACGATCTGATTAGGCACTGCAGGAGACGGGCAGAGATCGATTATGCGGGACTAGAGGACGCGAGATTTCTCTTCGAGGTCGCAACTTAGGGAATGCCGGGAAGGACGACCACGGTGATGAGTGTAGAAGAGCAATTCGTAAGCACAGGATACACTATGACAGTACTTCTCCGAGCGTACATAGACGAGGACTTGACGGCGAGTGAGTGCAGACAACGAGCTAGGGATTTGATCCACGAACGTAGAGCTGATGTACTGGCACGAGTGACCTTCCAAACCTCGATATCCTATGATGTGATGATATGGTCTCATGGTTATATGCGCGCGGAGCACTACCACGATGAGACGGTAGCGGAGGCTAGAGCGAGGGTGAGAGGGTGAGCTGGAGAAAGATGTGGACTGAGTATGGAAGGGGAGAGTGAGGCAGTCGGAAGAGTGAGAAAGCGCGTTAAAGAACCACTCTTGAACCAGGTAAAGAAGTTGGGGAACAAGTTAAGGGAGATCTGGTCGTGCCAAGACGAGGGTCAGTTGCTTAGGGCTGAACTCGTGACGAGAGAGTTAGAGAGTCTGTTTAGGGAGGAAAGAGAGATTATCCAGGCGTGGAGATCAGAATTTTTGGAGCGGGTAAAGGCTAGAAGCGTATCACGCGAAGAAACTAGTGAGCGATCTGCAGAGAGCGAGACAACGGAAGACAAAGTAACGCAGGGAAGTAGCGACAGGACATGAGCGGGACAGCAGTACACACGACGGATCGGGACTCACTGCATGTGGTAGGGAGACTGGACGGACCATTAGTGTTAGTGATCATAGAGCTCCAGCTCCATACCAGACTGTGCATAGTTGAGGAGGCAGAGTGTGTCCGCCGCGCGCTACGTGAGGCTAGGGGAACAGGACTTTGGATTGGAATAGAAGGAGGACGGAGGATAAAATACGTACTCCAAGGGACACCTTTCGAAGGGCGGTCTTGGATAAGGGCATGGTATGAGACGACCCGAGAGGCTGAGAGGTTGAAGATAAGTGAGGCCAGAAAAGCTGAAGAGTTAGGGAGAGTTGTAACAGATGGTGCAATACTCAGGGTGTTAGCCGCTCACAACCGGTACTGGAAGGAAACGATGAAGACTTTAGAGGCGATAGACGAAGGAGGAGATAGTGAGGACTTTGAGACATTTTATGACATATTGGAGAGGTCGGCGATGAGGTTACGAGTCGTTATAGCACTAACTTACCTCAGTTGTTAGACAGATGACCTCGTAACTGTTGAGGACATAAGGTAGTGGAAATAGAAATTGGAAGTTATTGGAAGGATAGAGAAAGCTAGAAAGGTCGATCGGCGACTTTGGGAGACAGTAACAGGGTCTTTAGCGGGCTAACCGATACAGACTGGACTAGGAGATTTAGCAAGGAGGACGGAGAGAGACGCTCAGGGACTCTTGAGAAGTGTTGATCAGGAAACATTTGCTAGGTTAGGGATTGAAATCCGTCTCAAGGATAGAGGTCCAGTCACGGGCGTATTGTGGATCCGGACAGGCACGGCCTTGTTGACCGATCCCGAAGGAGAGGTTACTTAGATACAGGGATTCTTGGGATAGAGAGAGAACACAAGATCTGCGACCGGAACGGGATACTGGAGGTGGTAATCAAGGCAGTGGAGGGCTAGGATTGGAGGCGGACGTGACGTGAGTCGTGACAAAGAAACAGGTCTGGGCTGCCGCGACTGTCACGGGTCCGGGCTGCAGCGACTGTCATAGGAACGGGCTGTAACAGTTGGCTAGAATACCTAACTGCATCTTCTGGCGGTCCAATGGAACCCGACACGATGGGGCCACAACCGACCACGGGCGAAGCCGGAGAAGAGTACAGGGCATCGCCCGATCGAGCAGTGAGGGATCTGAAGGAACGAATTAGGCAAGAAGCACCGCTGAGATGGGCTGACCAAACCAATGATGGAGGTCCCGACATGAGAGGTGAATCAGTTGCAACAGACCCGCAGGAGGCTCTAAAGACGGGTACCTCGAGCGGACGACGAGATGCGACGAGGCGACGCTCCCCCAAGTACGAGCGGAGGGACACCATAGCAGATTGGCACAGAGACGACTGGAGAGAGAGCTTGAGGGATTCCTGTTGGAGGGACAGAGATAGAGACAGCGCGCCGCCCAGGCGGGTCTTCGATCTCCAGACAGGGGAGTCACATCCGCTTCCTTATGAGAGCAAGGACCGCTATATTATTACGCACAAGGTCTCAGAGCCTCCTACCTTCAGGGGTTATGGTATCACTGAATATCTGGAGAAGTGGGAGCTTCATGCCAGCCGGAGTCAGTGGTCGGAGGAAGAAATTATAGAGAACTTCCTATTTAATGTGGACCCAAGTCTCGGTAGGGAAGTTAAGGAAGCTCGACCGAAGGATGGGAAATGGACTACGTACAAGAAGAGCCTTGTTGAGCTTTACAAAATGGAGGATAACAAGTATTCCATCAAGGACCTTGAAACAATGACTCAAGATGAAGATGAGAGCGTACGGGCATTTGGGATGCGTTTCCAAAAGATCTCCGACGTGCTGATGAAGAAGGGGAAGATCTCAGAGGTCGAGCGTTGTACTATCTTTATCGGACACTTGTCCAAAGGTAGGCAAAAGAGTATACTTAGAGATCTTCCGCGCGACAGGCTTGATTTCCCTGAAGTCCTAAAGCTCGCGATAAAGGCAGAGGCAGACGATTACCAGGACTTGGTGTGGAGAGGGATGAGGAGACGTGACTTCTCTCTCTACAAGGAGTATGTCACTGATAAATGTCCTGATTTCAAGGATTATCCCTGGTCGGAGAAGAATGAGGYCGTGGCTGAGGAAGTGAAGGAGATACGGGACATGGTGAAGGGATTAACGAGACAGGTTACAGAGATTGTGATCGCCACAGGGGTCACGGCCTACCGGGACAAACCTGGAGGGCCCTATTCACTTCGCTGGGACCGTAGGAACAATGATCCTTGGAGGAGTGTCGAGGATAGAAATCCTCGGACGCTGATTAATTATCGTACGAGGGTGAGGGATAGAGACGATGAATTATGGCGACGYAGGGACGATGAGATAGACCGAGACCGCAGAGATCGCGAGCTATTTGTGCGAGCAAGGAGGCTAGATGATTACCCCCGAAGCCCTCGCTATGAGGCCGAATGGGGTAGGGGTGACTCCCGCGGCCGATGGGAGAGGGGCGGCAGATACGAGAGATCGGACCGGGATGGATATAGGGACGACAGATACGAGAGGTCGGGTCGAGATGGCTACAGAGGAAGTAGATATGAGAGAGGAGATCGGGACTGGGAACGACAAGATGGGACACGTGGACGGTTTGAGCGTGGGGAAGAAGCGAGAAAGCAGCGCGACGAGACGCGAGGATGGCACAACCGAGGGGACCGACGCGATGAGTCACGAGGACGCTATGACTCGAGGGACCGCCGGAATGACTCGCGAGGGCAGTATGAGCGAGGAGGGTCTGGAGAAGACCGGCGCAACGATTCGCGCAGTCGGAATGAAAGAGGGGGATATGGTGTCTCATCAGAACCATATCCAAAGTCGCCTGACCCCAACGCGGCCAGGAATTCGATGTCTAGAGGCGCAGACAACAGGGCGTCTACTCCCAGGAACTCATGCGTCTATTGTAGAGGAGAAGATCATATCAAGAGGAATAGCCCAGACCTTAAACGGGCAATAGATGAGGGGCTTGTCGTGCTTGACGACCGCAAGTACGTCAAGTGGGAAGATGATCTGGGAGATGTATCGATGTTTCCTTCGATGAAGGAGAACGTCGAAGCTAGGAGAATAAAGACGAGTAAAGGAATGGAGCCGGTCAGGAGCCAGAGCATCAAGATAATCTTTGAGGGGGATATCGCGACCACACCCATAAGGATGGCAGCCACCAAGTCAGCAAGAGGGTCTACATTGAAGAAGACTGACACGGATTATGTGATGACGGAGAAGGACGGGCAACGGATCGATGGAGAGGAGGTTATCCTTTCGCCACGAAAGAGGGGGGTGAAGAAGTTCTTAATGAAGAGTTCGTTGGACGAGATTGACACGGTTGAGCCACTGAGGCGGGCTCTTCGGCAACCAATGCAGTGCTCTATTCTGGAGTACCTGGCGGCATCGAAGCCGGCCCGTGATGAATTACAGATGATCACGCGGAAGACTCGCGTACCTCTATCAGAGGAGGGTCAGGGAGCCCCTAAAGCGGAGGCTTCTACAGTAGCGGTAACGGGGGTGACAGCCAGAGCGGATCGCGTGGCGACAGCCCTTCTCGATGGGATGGAAGGTGTGCCACCAGAAAAGTTTTATATACTTGGTAGCGGGACTGTAGAGACGATTATAAACGATGGAGCGGTACTTGATGCTGTGATTGATAACGACAATGAGACTGTCATCATACACGAGGACCTGGCGGTACAAGTTGGACTGGGCCTCGATAGGTCATACCTATTCGAGATAGAGACGGCTGATGGGAGAAAGCAACAGATCACTGGGGTTTGTCACAAGGCAGCCATAGAGGTCCAAGGGGTACGAGTGATCCTGCCTGTCTTTGCAGTCAAGAACTGCAGCTCCGACCTGCTCTTGGGTCGAACGTGGCTGAGCCACGTGCATGTGGTGACGATAGAGCGACCTGATGGGAGCCAAACATTGTCCATTAAGAAGTCAGACGGGACGCGGGTAATGATTGAGACAGTGGAGCCTCGGGACCCGAGG
>BFEA01000084.1:864206-878885 GCA_003427395.1 Chara braunii
GGTCGGGACTGCCGTAACGGTTGCCACAGGACACGCCACGCTGCCGAATCTTTGTTTCGAATGTATAGGACCTAGCACGCGGTCCGATACACTTTGTGACCGGCTTCCGGACGCAGGGTCCCGGTGACCAGAGGCCGGTGTCAGATACACATAGTGAGGGCCAGTGCTGTACCCCTGTTCATGAACGGGGGTCCCGGTGACCGAAGGCCAGTCAGAGGTCACTATTTTCGTGACCGGCAGACATGGTTTGTTTTTTTTTGGGCTGGTGCGTGGTGTTTTTTTTGTGTTGGAGGGTGGGGGTCATGAGAGGGTACCCTACTGCCCGCCCATTATTTATAAAAAAAAAATTCACCAATAATAATTTTCTAATTAAAAAAGGAAAAAAGAAATCAGGGAATGCACCAACATGAGCATTTGTTTTGTTTTTTGTTTTTTATTATTTTTTATTTCTGTTCTTTCTACACTCTTCGCTCAACTTTCAGTTTCTTTTGCCTTCCATTACCTACTCCTAAGACTATCTAGAGGGGACCCGTGCAAGCATAGTTTTCCTCTCTCTGTGAAGGGGAGATTTCATGTTGCCCCTTGCCCCTAAKGGTTAGGGTATAGGGTTGGGGCCGCCAGTGGGGGTCTGGCTAACACAAAGACSGAGACCTGCCAGTAGCTGTGCCTCCCTTTCTCATCGTCCCCCACCTTTCATAGAGTAGCAGCAGAGGCTATGGCCAACACTCTCCCACACACCACACACAACCCACTCGCGCTCACACTCACACCCGTGTTGGTCATAGACCCCGCAAATACCGATCAGGGGTATCCAGAGGACTATCACAGTCCGTTGGCACTAAGTGCGCCGCAGGCAGCCATGGGGCTTGAACCCACAGCCTCCTGAATGCCACTTGCATGCCTAACCCACTGAGCTAGGCCGCATTCGTGTTTGCTGTGTTACAGGTTATTTCGATTTTTTTTTCCATTACGTTGTGGGGATTTGTGGTGACCGTGGCGGGGTGAGCCGTTGGGGAAAAAAAACAAAAAAACAGGGCTGTCACGGTTTGGCCGGTCACCATGAACGCCCGTTCACGGGTACAGGGCCCCGTGGCTGGCCGGTCACTGACGGGCCCGGCCACATTCACGGGGTAGTCACTGGTGAGGGCGTTTGTTTTTTTCTGTAGTTGTTTTTGTTTTTGTATCGCATCCGCCCGCTTATGTGGTTAGGTGCGGTCCTTCGGAACATCCATTGAAATTGGAAGGCTTCAGAGAAGATTAGCATGGCCCCTGCGCAAGAACGACAGACATAAATCAAGAAATGTTGCACTAGCCTGCAGAAGAATTATCCTCCAAAAAATCTGGAGGGCGAGGAACTCTCAAGTCTTTAAACTGCCAGTACACGGCCCCAGCCTTGCTGAAAAGAAAACTGGGCGTCTACAAAAATTTTGGAGGCCCAGTGCCATAGATAAATCCAATAGGCGGTGGGCAGCCTCCGAAAAGGGTCCTTGGCCAATAGAGGGATGTACTGGTGGTTTAAATCACAAGTATTTGGCCCAGCTATCGGCCGCGGAAAAAAATAGAGTAGAAACGTTTCTAGTTGGATGAATTTGGGCGCTCCTGTAGTGGCCCGTACGTTTCCTAAAATCATGACTTTAGGGAGTACTGGTGGTTTAAAAGGAAAAAGGTAGTGATTCAAGAGCAACAACATCATATTAAGGGCCTCGTTCGACACCACTTGGAATTTGCTGGTTTTCAAGGAAGCATCGTTCAACCCCACCCTAATGACGTACCCTTGAAATCTGTAATTGTTTCCACATCCCCCCGGCCAAGTGTCCGCCCTTGAAACGTAAGTGCGGCCCAGCCAAATCAACGAAAATCCCGAGGGCGCCCGGGAGGTCACTTGGGGCGCAAGGGCTGGACCCTACAAAACGGGTAATGTGTGGACCTTTTTCTTTTTTTTTCTTTTTTTTTTCCACCAATCACCACTGTTCCTGGTGCAATGCGTCAGCACTTCAGTTTCAAAGGGGAACATTCGTCGAACCATTTTGCGTTTCTACAGATTTCCGGGCACACATGCCTACCTTCTTCCCCCGAACATAACGCATATGCATTCTATAACTTGTATTCGAGTTTTCGAAAAAAAACGCTTTTTCGATAGTTGATACCTTCTTTTCAAATAGAAGGGCAATTTGAATACACCACACACGCTTTGTATTCGAATAAAACACATATGCGTTGTATTCCGATTTCAAAAATTTTGGAGTTGAATCCTTTTTCTTTTTTTTTTTCCCCTTTTTCTGCTTTAGGTCAGCGCATGTGCGTGCTCTCTCTCTCTCTCTCTCTCTCTCTCTCTCTCAGAGTGTGTGTGTGTGTGTGTGTGTGTGTGTGTGTGTGTGTGTGACCTTGGGACCTGGCTCCACTACTCTCGACATGTGCAAAACGAGAGTGAATCTTTCGCTAGAACATGGAAAGATACACTGCCATGATTTTTGTCTTTTGTGCATGTAGAAAGTTACTGTAGTGGAGTGAGGCCCCTGCCCTCTTCTTGGCTGTCTCCCGCTGTCTGACAAAAGGTGGGCAAGAAAGTGGCAGCCAGGGCAGCGGGGGCAATGGGGGCGGTGGACAGCCAGGGGGGCAGAGGGAACCCAGGGGTCAGCGGGAAGCAAGGAGGCAGCAGGAAGCCATGAGGGACGCGCCTGACTACGCCAGGGCATTGTATTTTTCCATGTTCTAGCGAAGGATTCATTCTCATTTTGCACATTTGGTGAGAGGACTGGAGGCGCTGGCGGGAGGCCTCAAATGGGAAAAGGGGGGTGAATCCTCGGCCAGAACATGGAAAGATACAACACCACATTTTTGGTCTGTGTAATGCCCTCGGCCACAGACCAGAATTGAGCCTACTCAGCCTGGACCGGGCTCCCTGCCGTCCAAAAAGTTGCTGTAGTGCCCTCAAATACAATGCATATGCGGATTAAACGAATAAAAGGCAATGTATGCGTTGTATTCGTTTACAATGCATATGCGTTATGTTTGGGGGAAGAAGGTAGGGGGACTGTTGTGGGGGGGGGGAGAGAGAGAGAGAGAGAGAGAGAGAGAGAGAGAGAGAGAGAGAGAGAGAGAGAGAGAGAGAGAGAGATGGCGTGCACCGCTTGGTAACCAACCAATGGGAACGTTGGCTGCCCGTTCTGGCCCGATCGGCTCCGATGTCCCAAACGATTGGGAGTGTCGGGTGCCCCCCACCCACCCGATGTCCACAATGAAGTGGACCGGCCCGGTACCAGGAAGGAACCAGTGCACATAGTGACACAACTGCCTAACCAAACACTGACCATGCCCCAAGCGCCGGCCTCCGTTATAGTTGACTATTGTAAACGCGAGCCGTTGTAGACCTGCCTAGAGGTGTTTTTTTGCCTATTCTAAAATGTACCTGTGACTCGGGCGCCGTTGCCCCAAAAAGAAAAGATAGAATCCGCCTGGGATTCCGGGAAAGGTACTGGTGGATTAACCAAATACTGTGCCACACCTACTAGTAAGGACTCCCAAACACAATTTACAGAATTCACATGCATCAACCCAACCCCAGGTCCCCAGGAACCGGCTTTCACATCTTTCTCCTACCTTAATAAGAGGCCCACTGACTTTGCCGCCCTTCTACCCACCTCTTCTCCGCACCTCTTCTCCCTCCCATTCATCCCCCTCCCCTACGCCCTTCCCAAGGAAGGACAACCCTGGCCCCACTTCGCCCCCTGTACCTCCTCAACCTTAACGAGATCCTCATCGCTTCTCACCCCCTCAAACTACCTTAAGTTATCGACCGGTGCTCTTCCGTTAACTCCACCCCTCCTCTTCCATTAACTCCACCTCTCCTCTTCCATTAACCGCACCTCTTCTCTTCCATTAGCCCCACTTCTCCTCTTCCATTAACCGCACGGTCCCCACCTCTTCTGAATCAGCCATCCTACTCTGTTCTTCCTCCTCAAAAACTTGCAAGGACCCTAGCTTCTCGTGTCCCTTCCTCCCATCAGATGAGGAGCCAAAATCACATGCCCGGCACAGGAGACAGGGGTAGCTGACCTCCTTTGACAGCAACAGGATTGGTATCCAGACGCATGTGAAAGCCGCCTCCACTGGTGGGGCGGGTGGGGGCGGGGGGGGGGGGGGGGGCGGGACTCACCTCTGTTCACAGAAGCAGAAGTTTTATTCGGAATTTGGGACACATATGAAGATCTTCTCCTCCACTTCAAACGGAGAAAAAGAGCATGACCCTGTGCGAACTCCATTTTGTGAATTTTCTTTTTTTGAAAACCAAGCATTATCTGTTAGGGGAAGTGACAAGAACATCTTCCCCTAAAAGAGCTGGCATCGGTCGCCCTGATCCATTGGTGGGAAGTAACACCTGCTGGAAAGTGGGTTCAGCATCCCAGATACATTCGTAAAGAATACATTTCAAAGAATGGCAATGACCTCGGATGAACAGCAAAGAAACGACAATGGCAGGAATCCTAAAATGCCAGGAAAAGCTACCCGTACTTCACATAAAACTCTCCACCATGATATTGAAGCGTTAGATGATGATGATGATGAATATTAACAAGTGTGATGCTGCAACCCAGCAAAGGAGGACAAACGGATGGGAGCTCCCAGTGTCCCTAAAAAAAAAAAAAAAAACCCATTTCGTTCAACTTAAAATGGACATTTTATATTTTGTGAATGAAATTGACACTGACTAATTTGGCCTTCAAAATGTCACATTTCTAGACTCCTGACGGTCCAGCATTCTGAACACGCAGGACCTGCTTGGATGTATCTGGACTCCTGCTAAGTCCAGATGCATCCAAGGAGTCCAGTGTTTTCAGACCGCCGGACCCTCAGGAGCCTAAAAATTGACATCATGCTGCTCAACACACGATTCGCGTAAGGCTGAAAGTGGGTGAACGGGCGTTCGCCCGCTTCCAACCCCTGCCCACCCACAGATGAACAGTACTCAACACCCCCCCCCCAGCAAAACTCGGCACTGGACTTCATGCTGCATCAGCTGTACAATGGCCAAGTTGCACATCATGCTTGGCAATCAACCCTAGATAGCTCCCGGGGGGGATGACAATCAACCTCCTGCCTCGCTTTGCCGCCATGAAAAAAGGCTTCAGGTCGATGGAGCATACTTGGAGAACCCTATCATGTGACATTGACTTTCCGAAGCGCCGACATCCAGCCGCCACAGTCAGCAGGCCGTAACGCTAACTTCTCGCAAGACTACCGTCTTCACCCGAATAGAATGCCCGGTCATTATAGCTGCATCTGGACTCAAAATTGTACAGATACGTCTATAATGAATGTGCGTTCTATTCGGGTGACGACGGTACTTTATGTGTCCGTGACTGGATACAACTCCAACAAGACAGTCCATCTCAGCCCCCCATTTCTTGTCATTTTCTCCCGATCTGCCTCACTTCGACTGACTGGCAGTTGTCTAGTATTATTACATGCAAGGTTGAATAGGGGGGAAAGGGCTAAAGGGGGGTCAAAATAGGTGAAAGAGGATAAAGAGGGATGTGGAGGAGGGGGGGAGGGGGGGAAGCAAAATGGGTAAGAGCTTAAAAAGGGTTGGCTTTTTTTTTTTTTTTTCTTTTTTCTTTTTTTTCTTTTTTTTCTTTTTTTTCTTTTTCTTTAATAGCCCTTGCGATATCCCTCTATCCTGGCGGTGGTAAGAGAACCGTCAGAATTGAGGGCTTACCTGTCGGGCTGCTCCATCTATTGGTGGGGAGTCCCTTAAATACATCGTGAAGCATAAAGGACAGACTTTTTTTGTTTCCTGGGGCTGTGAATGTAACTGACTCATCCCGGGGCTCGAAATCCCATGGAGCTGCTAGTATCACCCTCCCCATTTTTGGAGCACCCATTATCCCCCTAGATCAACCTAAGGCCATGGGTTGGCTTTTTTACCCTCTACACTGCAAAAGGGGGAAGTATTAAGAGAGACATCAAGGAACACTGGGTTCCTATCTCCACGTCAAGCCGTTTGCAGAAATCAATTTCATTAAATCATTTAAATGTTATGTTCTTTTTTTCCCTCCAGAAATACTACAAGGAAGAAAACAAAAACTGTCAAAACATGCATTTCTAAAAATAGATTGCCAGTTTTGGAGCTTATCTCAGACAAGAATTATTGTCCTTTTTTTTTTTTTTTTTTTTTTTTTTTTTTTTTTTTTTTTTTTTTTTCTGTGTGTCTTTCTTGATTGAGGAGGGGTCATTTTTTTTTTTTTTTTTGAGGGGAAGGAGAGGGGTCATGCTGATCTTCTTCTCTGTATCATGATTCCAATTTTACTGGCAGCTGTGATGTCCCCAAGGACGAGATAAGAGTTGTGATCATGTACCCGCTTACTGTTTTTTTTTTTTTTTTTTTTTTTTTTTCACGTGCACACATTGCAGAATGCCGTAACGCGAACAAAAAAGAATATTAGGGAAATGGCTGCCATTGTCAGATGATGAAACTCCAGAAATGTCCCTGTCAGAGCATACCCTGGCCACCACAGGTGGGGTACAGACCGTACAGACCTTGCACCCTGCTCTACACAGGGAAGGTCCACTCTGACAGAGAAGGTGTGGAATGTCCTCCCGGTATTTTTTTATTTTTTTATTTATTTTTTTCCTCACGGTATTTAGGGCAATGCTATATTTCTTTCTCCGGAAAGATTAACAAGCGACAGTTTTGTCAGACTCAGCACAGAGATTTGAAATTTTCAATGCAGCTCTGCATAGATAGCTGGTTCTTTCGTTGCAGTCGTCAGACTGAGTCTGCAGTTGCAGAAGGGCAGGTCTTAGCAGCAGTAAATTTCTGCCACTCTCTCTGACACCACCGTACACGGGGAGCAAGAGTGACAGAGACAGACAGAGGCAGAGCCATAGAGCAAGGTTGTGTTTTGGTCATAGACGATGGTATATCAGGCCATGAATGAGTCGCTCTCGTTTTCTTGTGGAAAAAAAAAAAAGAGAAAAAAAAAGAATCATGCTATGAAGCTGCACGTACGCTGTGGTATAAAGGTTCCCCCGAATAGAACAAACACTGTCATACAGTCGTGAAATATATCTGTATTTGGGGAAGCTTTCAGTCCAGTTACAGGGATAAGGACTGTGCTTTCGATTCCAGGGAAAGAGGCTAGTCCTCCTATTTATGCTGTGTGATATAGACGCCCCACCTCCCTTGCGGTATACCACCGTCTACCCCCGAATGGATGGGGGATCAAGGGTTAGGCAGGAGGGAAGACATCACACAAGCGCATGAGGCAAGGAACAGACAACAACCAGGAGCATGGTCCCACTAGCAACCGGATAGGATAGAAAAGAGTTTGTGGCAGTTGAGTGACCCAAATCCTGCCCCGCAGTAATCGTGATCCCATGGTCAGTATTTTACATGTGTTACCCGAAAAAGTAAGGAGATCTTGGTTCCCTTCCTCCTCTCCTTAAACCACCAGTACTTGGGCAACGCCTTAGCGTTAACGCTACGAGAATTTTGGTTACCGTCGGGCCGTCGATAAATCGTATAGACAGCCCGCGCCGCTTCAAAGAAGGTGCGGTCGGCGCGGCGCGCAGTGCCCAAGTACTGGTGGTTTAACACTGGGCATGCCGGTGCAAAGGAGGCCTCCCGCCCAAATCTTTTCAATCTGTTGGGGGTATGGCCAACCCCAAAAGAGAGTGGGATCGGCCATAGGCCCATTGGATAGAAGATTTTCAGTATTTTGCTTGCTGTTGGGCAATTATCTCATTGGGTGGAGCCCTCCTTCAATCACGGAGTATATGGAGGGTGTCAGGATCACTGCTGACAGAAGTTGAGTTTATTCCAGAAAATGTGGCAGTTACTCTCTGCACTGTTGTTGCAACCACCACCATCAGATCATTTGTGATCTGATGGCTGGGAAGCACTCTGCCGTGATTTCAGGTGGGAGGTCTCTGTTTTTTTTTTGTTTTTTTTTTTTGCCTTTCTCCTTTTTTTTTTTTTTTCCTTACAACGGGCCCAGTGTCCAAGGCTGATATTAACAATAGAAAAGATTGAGGCTGGGGTCCTCACAGTCTACCCGCAGTAACCAAGCCGAAATTGCTGAGAATCTGATGATAATGATGATCGGAAGATTTGAAAGAAAATATCCACACTTCTGCTACCAGCACACATCTCCTACCAACAGAAACTGGAAAAGTAACACTACCTCTTCATCCCTTACCTGGACGCCAGATAACCTGTTTAAACTAGCAGTGTTAACTCTATAATCTATACCAGGAGCTTGGAACCAGGGCTGTTGCAGGAGGAGGGAAAGGAGCGGGGAATTCAGACAAAGGGCGCATGGGAATTGAAGCATCRATGGAAGTCYAGTCATMAAAAACCAGCTTGTAGTCTCTTTTCAAACCAGCAACATCTTCATTCTCAGCCCCATTCCAAGTGACACAACCAATTCTCCGTCTCTGGTTTCCGCCCAACCAATTCCGACTGAMTTTACGAAAGTGTCTTTGGATTTCTGCTTTATCTGAGAGAAATTGAACATTTTCCTTTGTTCRTTCCCATTTGGATAAGATGTCCGTTTGAACCTGTTGTTTAATAGTTTCTGTAAATTCAGGACCATCTAGCCTAGCCCCTTCCCATTCATATGTACATCTCCTTACCCAAATAGCCCATATCACCACTCTTCTTCCCATATGAAACAGATTTTCTATCAAATCGTCATCGTCTTTTACTAAATCTGGGTCGAGGCTCCAGGTTTCCAGAAGAATAACTTTCCAACCCCATGGCCAAGGAACCTGTGGGATTAACTGTGACCAAATTCTATCCCACCACCTCCAAAGCCATACTGAACCCGGACATTGCAAAAAAATGTGCTCTATAGTTTCAGCATATATTCCACTTGGGTAAGCTGTTTTGCATAATTTACACCATCTTTCTGCTAGTCCCTTTTGTTCTAACGAGGATCTGTCAATCAGCCAGTCATTTACTGGTAAGCATCTATGTTCAATTTGCCATTGGAGAGAAGCTATTTTGGCAGGTTTATCCTTGACTGTTTTAAACCATTTGACAGTTCTGAATTCCTCCTGACTGATATTAAGATGTTCCATCCATCTTGTGGAGACCTTGTCTTTAAGGTTGATTTTAGGACGAAACATTCGATATACTGATATGACTTTGAGTGTGAGAATCGCCATTTTGAATGATTTATTATGCCTTCCTGTTCTTATAGCCGAATTCCAGACCCAGTTAGCCGGGTCAAGAGGGAGTTCCGAAATGGGGCAGTCTGGTTTGAAGGCTACCCAAGAATCCTTATTTCTGATTACCCTTATTCTGAAAATCTGATATGCTTGAACCCAACAGGTATCCTCTTGCTCCTTAGGAGTTACTACATTTGTAGATGACAAAGAGAAATTTTGCAGAAAAAAACTACCATTTTGGTCTTGGTCCAGAATTAACCCAATAGACTCAGACTGGTCCTTGAAGGCTACCCAGTCATTTATCAATAATTTAGGGTATTTTCTAAGAATACGAAACCATTCAAGAGGGATGAGTTCAATAACTTTTTCAAGTGCTTCCAAAGAATGATGACAGTACCTATGCCTCGTTCTCAGTTTGGAAGGGTCAATCCACTCATTTTTATCTATGTCCCATATATCATTCACCCTCATAATACCATTTCTAATCCAACCCTTCCAGGGAGAATGCATATAATGAAGAACTAATCCTTGGGAATCACGAATCACCTGTCGAATCTGGACTGGATGGCCTTTTAGGCCTTTTTTATTGTCATTATAGTATTACGGGGAACCCCGTAGCAGCCACATCTGTGCTCAAGCCTCCAACGAGGGAACATGCGGGAGCTGCACCCACCAGCAGGTGCGATACCTGCTACAGCAGGTGGGCGATACCAGCCAGGGTTCAGCCGGTAGCATCAGGACCAAGCTTCTTCGATAGGCCGGTCACTGTGCCTCCCCTCCAGTCCCCTCCCCCTATGAGCATCAGCAGTCTCTGCTCAATGCCACTTCGGGGGACCAACGACATATCTCTAGGTGGCGGGCGCCAAGCTTGCCCAGGAAGGTACATGAGGCCAACGGGGATTGAACCCAAGACCTCCTGAATGCCACTTGCGTGCCTTACCAACTGAGCTAGGCCGCTGGATCTTTCTCCTTTTTTCTCACCCCAGAAATTCGTAATGAACCTGTCAAGCCGCAGCCACTCAGTGTGACACCGGATCGGCCACACTCCTATCCGACTGCTAATGGGACCGTGCTCCAGGAGACAACAAAAGGATAACTTGAAGTACCAAAAAACCCAAAACAGTGAAGAAAAAAACAAAAACCTGATGATGATATGCTGGGGGGCAAAAGGGAGACAAGAGGGCAGACAACACACCACAACTGCACGAGGGAAGGAACAAACAACATCCAGGAGAGAACAAAAGTACAAGTACCAAAGAACACAAAAAGGCGGAAAAAAAAAAAAAGGAAACCTGATGATGATGATAGATTGTTTTGTCCAGGTTGCACCGACCTATCAAGAGGCCGAGGCCTCAACAATCTCCGGAATCCCCATATCAAATGCTTTGGGCCATGAAACCTTTGGCACTCAATGAATTTCAAAGCGGACAGCCTGCAGCACAAGCACCAAGGCAACGATGCGGCAAGGCACCAGGCAGCGCTGACAAGGTAGCCAAACTACAAGGCCAACAGGTACACCGCATGGAAGACAAGGGAAGGAAAGAGGATAGCAGCTACCGTCTTCACCCGAATAGAACGCCCAGTCATTATAGCTGTATTTGGCACAACTTTCGGTCCAGATGCAGCAATAATGACCAGGCGTTCTATTTGGGTGAAGACGGTAGGCAACAGAGCAGCAAAGCACAAGGCAGATTAACAAACCATGGACAGCTAAGCTGCACGATCCACAAGCAAACTCTAGTCTTTTGGGATTAACAAAGCACGGACAGCTAAGATGTACGATCCACAAGCAAACTCTAGTCTTTTGGGACATCCATTAAAATTGGAACGATACAGAGAAGATTAGCATGGCCCCTGCGCAAGGATGACAAACACCAAAAAAAAAAAAAAAAAAAAAGCGAACTCCACGGAAAGACACGGCACGCAGATGAGCAGCAAGGTAACTGTTACAGCACAGAGCAACACATTTCAACGTCGACAAGACACCAAAACTACATGGCAAAGTTCTTAAAGAAACCGGCAGCAAGGAAAAACATGGGAAGCAGGACGGGCATCAAGGCAGCAGAGCGCAAACAAGACACTTGAAGACAGTACGTACTTCCAAGTTGATCCAACACATACCACATCAGTTCATCACCTATATTATTAAACCACCTATACTTGGCCCAGCTATCGACCGCGGAAAAAAATAGAGTAGAAGCGTTTCTACTCCGATGAATTTGGGCGCTCCTGTAGTGGTCCATACGTTTCCTAAAGTCACGACTTGTTTACGGGCGTGACTTTAGGAAGTACTCACCACAACCCCACAGACTGTTGGTTCCCAACTTCCCACCACCTGCTGTGCCAATAGGCTACCTCGATGGAAGTCCATCATCATCAATAGAACATATGCATCACAGACATCAGGAACAGAGCGGCCCCCATGATAGTGTTACACACACTCCACCATCGACTCTTTAGCACTTTTTAGAGGTGCTCGCTCAGACACAGTGTCACAGAGAATAAGGGGAAAAAATGGGAAGAAAGACGTCCACAAAAATGATTGTGTACGTGTGTCTTTGTGTGTGTTGAGAGAGAAAGAGATGGCCCTGGTGGACCCGCCAGCTCTCTCTCTCTCTCTCTCTCTCTCTCTCTCTCTCTCTCTCTCTCTCTGTTTTCAAAGAATCCCGAACTCTCTCTCTCATTCCATCCAGAAATTATCACAAACCATCCATAAAATGAAAAAAGTATCGAATCGGACAGGCAATTTTGTGCAACATGCAAGGTTGGCCATGTTTGTGTGGTTCAGCGCCAAGTGCCCACACACCAGTCTGCCACTGGATCGTCAAACTTGCACATATATATCGTCAAATAGAGATGCCCGGTAAACCATAGGCAGAGAGGGAGAAGAGGATAACAAACGAGGGCCTGTGACAAACTCTTTCGTCGGAGTTCCACCGACTCATCAGAAGGCTGAACCCTCAGATATATATATATATATATCTCTGCCTACGGTTTACCGGGCAGTTCTATTTGACGATATATATATATATATATATATAGTCAGATGAGTCGGTGAAACTCCGACGAAACAGTTTGTCACAGCCCCTCGTTTGTTGTCCTCTTCTCCCTCTCTGCCTACGGTTTACCGGGCAGTTCTATTTGACGATATATATAGTCAGACAGAGATGCCCGGTAAACCGTATGCAGAGAGGGAGAAGAGGACAACAAACGAGGGGCTGCGGCAAACTGTTTCGGTGGAGTTTCACCGACTCATCAGGAGGCTGAACCCTCAACAGTCCGCAGAATCCCCTAACTGATTACACTGTACGTGATAATCCACCTTAACCCGGGCTGTGCCCTCAAGGTACCTGTGGCAAAAGTCAAAGCAGACTATCACTCACCCACACTAGATGGAAAACTCTACGGACTGTCGGTTCACACCCCATCACAAGCAAGCAAAACACCCATAGCCCCCATATATATACATGGTAGCCGGCGTTCAGCTGGGGCTGAAAGGCCAAACCCGAAAATTTAACCCGAATGTTCGGGCACCCCTGTAGACACGTTCGGCCGTTTAGGCCGAACGCAAACCCAAAAAAAAACAAAAAACAAAAAACAAAACAAAAACATATCTCAAAGTTCTGAAAGATATATATGTTATGCAGAAAAATAAACTGAACAACATTTTCCTCAGGGTTACATCCAAATTCTACCAAATTTGAAATAAAAATAAAATACGAAAAACAAATAATAATAAGAAAAATAAGCAAAATGACGAGAGAACTAAAATCAGTGCATGGGCGAGCACATTTTAAACACCGCCATCTTTGGTGATTTTTATTTTTTTGTTTGACTTAGTCAAATGCCTTGAAAATTTAAAGATGTGTATCTTACATCATACAAAACGCATAAAAGATATTTCAAAAAATAATAAAACTGCGAGGCTCAAGGCGACGAGCCCTATTGGGCCCTGCTTTCCGCAATGTCGGCCGCCCTAATTGAAGGCAAGCCTGGACAAGGATGAGAGGCTTATTTTTCGGCTTCCACGCAACTGGGGAAATTCAGGCAGTTCCGCAGCGCCAGTTGGTTGAGAGCGCCCAGGCCTTGGCTGCCATTTTCATATGTAACTGAGGCAGGCCCTGGGCCAGATTCGTTACATGGACCGAACACAGGCTGCGGGCAGTTGAACACGGGTAACCGCCATAGGCCCTGGGAAAATATGAAAAATTGAGATCATGTAGATTAGATTGTGATCTTTCGAGGAAAAATATCAAAAAAATGGAAAAAAAATAAATAGATCGTGAAATAAATGCCCCGCCGTTTCGTTGCAGTTTTCATTTTTGCCATTCTGGCATGTGTTGGCCAACGGGAAAATATCCCAACTTCCACAATTTTTCGCGATCAGAAAGATGATTCCACAACTCTGCGAATTGAAGGGCCTATAGATTTGGTCGTGATCTTTCCACGAAAAATATTAAAAAAACAAAAAATGATATTTTAGATCGTGAAATAAGTGTCATGCCAAATCGTCTCATTTCCCAGTTTTGCCACTTTACCATGTGCGGGCCAACAGGAAAACTACTCCAACTTCAGCGATTTTTCGCGCTAAAAGGAAAACGTCAAGAAATCTGAAAATGGGAGGGTATATAGATTTCATAATGATCTTTCCAGGAAAAATATTTAAAAAATTAGAAAATTATATTTCAACTGTTAAAAAAACCACGGCGGCAATTTCATGCATGCAACTTCTTGCTGCTTGCCAGCTTTCCTCATTGTGCTACCGGCAGCCCTCATGAACTTGTACTACCGGTCCCCCCGAATTTCGAACGGCAGGGCTAGTGGTGGTTTAACTATTTGTTAGGGAAAAAAAATTCATAAGCACTTCTAAGGGGGTGCAGGGTTTATGTGTGGTGACGCATGATATGGATCCAAGTCCGAACTGTGGGGGGAAGGGGGCTGGCCCACAACTTTGAAAAACTACTACTCTACGACACACATACGCGGACACACACACACATTTAGGGCCGCATACACACAGACACTGGCGGATACCAGACACACACACACACACACACACACACAAATATACTCTAGCCAACATCCCTACACTCGCACACATACAGTCATAAGCACACACAAGCTAAACACACACACACACACACACACACACACACACACACACACACACACACACACACACACACAAAAAGTATTTTTCAGAAGCTTAAAATTAAAAAATTAAAATTAATTAAGTAAAGAATTTAAAATTGAAAATAAATAAAATAATAATAGTAATAAAATAAAATACAACATATTTTTACTAAAAATAAAAAATAAAAAATAAAAAATAAAAAAATAAAATATAAAATATATATAGGTATTAAAAATTAAAAAATGAATAAGAATCAAAACTAAAACAAAATAATATTAAAAAATAAGTAATAAAAACCAAGCATGACACTACACATAAACAAATTCGTAATTAATAAAGTAAAAAATAAAAACTGAAAAATAATGATTTTTTAA
>BFEA01000084.1:899519-912224 GCA_003427395.1 Chara braunii
GGGAGAAGGAAATGATGGGATATCACGTGTCCTACTAGTGAAGGGGCTAGCTGGTAGGATGGGAGTATGGTACAGCAGCAGCAGAGATGGTGGCTCTGCTGCAGTTAGTCTTGCCGGAGTGAGGAGAAGAGGTTTGATGGGGGTTTCTCTGAGTCGATTTCTGAATTTTTGTTGTAGTCACTTCAAAAAATTCTTAATCTGGCCCTAATTTCTTCGTCATTTTCGAGATGGTTCTTGATACTTTTGGTAGTCTTGAGAATTCTTTAGGACTCTGGATACTTCTTGCAAAGCAGTCTAGGCTTCCTTGATGCTSTTTACTCATGKATCTRTTGGTTTTTCGATGCCAGAACGACGCTGGCCGGTGCTGGGGGATTGCCCTGTAACCTGTTAATAGCAGGAGCGTGAGGCCTGGTAGAGAGATCTGGGGATGCTTTGGGCCGGGCATTCCAAGGGAAAACCAAGGGTTGCTGTCGGGACGACGCTGGCCGGAGCCGGGGTGAGTCATGTTGCCCTGTAACCTAGCAGGGCGGGGGCATGAGGCCTGGGAGAGCTCGGCAGGGAAGAAGACAGTATTAGAGAATTTTAGAGTGTTTTTGTGGGGGGCTTCCAGGGGTTCTGAGTTTTTGAAGGACTCCCACTAATTGCTGCTTGAGTAGCCTAGTAATAGGTTGGCAGGTTAGCTGCTATCCGGTGTTTTTCTTAATCTTTCCCGAACTCTTTTCATAGTTCTCAGATTGTTCTTAGCCGAAGCCAGGTAATGTCCTTGGCACTTCAAACCATTTGTATATTTCTATATGGGACGCTGGGCCCGGTTCCCAGCACGTGTTGCTCCCCACGAATAGACTGGAGCATTTGTCCCAAAAAAAAAAAAGGAAAAAAAAGACACTTCCTGAGAAACAAAAAGAAATTCCATGCATCTTTCCACAGAAGCTGAAAAGATACATTGGTTACTATAAATAGGAACATATGTATTTGCCTACTTTCTGTGAGAAGATTCACTCGCATTCTTTTAGTTTGCGGGAAGGCCCCTATATGGGTAGGTCCAGTTAGAGAAAAAACAGCAATTATTGACTTTTGGTTTTGCACCAATCATTACCATCTGCTCCTCTGCGGCTCCCAGCTGGAGACCAGCCCAGATCCGAATCCAGATACAGATCCGGATCCACACCCTGATACAGTCCTGATACGGACCTATATTCCGATTCAAGTATAGTCCATAGATGGCTATGCAAATATAACACATAGATGCCAATCCAAATATTATAGCACATACTATGCAGTAATAGACAGCAGCCAAAAAAAAAAAAAAAAAAAAACCTTCTCTTCCAGTAAGAGTGCAAAGACAATTGAGTTATATTAAAAAAAAATGAAAAAGACAATTGAATTTTAGTTCGGTTGAACTTTTGTGGCAATCATCACCATTTCCTCCTCAGCTTTTGTTTTTTTTTTTTTCCGGAAAGACTTTATTTCCAGACTGTGTTCAAAACGAGGCCGGGGATCCTCACAATTCGACCCGGAGGTTATCCCGGCAGCATCAGCCGGTACAGCACCCTGCCACTGCCAGTTTCAGCGCAGAGAAAAGTAGATCATGGGCTTTTTCCTCTTTCTCCCCCCTCTGAGGGGGTACTCACACACGGGTAGCGAAACAGCAAAAGAACAGCAAAATGTGCCTCGTTTCCTGCTCCCTGCTTGGGATTTTGCTGAGTTGCGCAGTCACACAGGGGTAGCAAATTGGAAAAGAGTCAAATGGCAATGCCCCGACACCCTGCCATTTAAGAAATTGCCCATTTGTGAGGTCACAAAACAAAAGTAGCGCAGGGATGCCTGCAATTCGCTTCCGTGAGCTCACAGATTCCGAAAAGAGAAAAAGAATTAGAGGTGCTGGCAAATCGCTCAACCCCACGGCCCTGGAGGCCGCTGACATTTGCTGCACCAATCCGGAATTTGATGGGTGGCCGGGCAAAGTGTGACTCCAAAAACATAGCAAAATTGAAATTTTACAATTTTCCCAAAAAACTCCCTAAGCTTCTGTGAGTAGGCCCTTGGACCCCAACAGCACCACTCATCAAAACTGAACATTGTCCGTGAGGTGAGGTCTCACGTCTTGAAAGGAGGCCCAAAATATCGGAGTCATCAAAAGCTGCTCAGAACCACAGAATGTAAGCAACTTAGGTTGCAACACGGAGTTGGGACGACACTGGCCGGAGCTGGGGCGAGTCGTGTTGCTCTGTAACCTAGCCAGGTGGGGTGTGAGGCCTGGGAGAGGTCGACAGGGAATAAGACAGTGTTGGACAGTTTTAGAGAGTTTTGTTTGGGAGTCTAGGGGTTCTGAGCATTCGAAAAGAGGTGAGTAGTCATTCATAGTTTTTTGACCTCTCCTTTAATTCTCTTGAATTTCTTCAATAGTTCTCAGATTGATTCTCAGCCGAAGCCGGGTAACGGCCCCGGCATCTCAAATGACTTGTGCAACTCTATATGGGACACTGGGCCCGGTTCCCAGCACGTGCTGCTCCCCACGAATAGACTGGAGCCAAAAAAAAAAAGAAAAAAGAAAAAAAAGGTTGCAACACGGAGACCCTATAGTAGCTGGGGAGGGAAACCAACCCTTACAGGCAGCGAAGAGGGTCAGTCAGATTCTGCAGACAAACAAGAGCCTTCCTGCGGATGAGATCCGCCGAGGTCTTTCTTCTTCTTCGAGCTCTGTGCCACCCACCAGTCTCAAAAGAGAGAAAACTGAGGTTACATCCGAACCCGGCCGACGTTGGTGAGCACTGTAGGCCCGCCTGCTCCAGTCACAATAACAAAAAAAGAAACTCGCCAATTTCCCATCCTGGTTTGCTCCAGTCTAGGCCCTCCCAAATTGTCTGCCTCACTTTGCTGGATCACAAAGTTACCTGTTCAGGGTGGTGTCCGGCGGTCCACCCATGTGGCAATCTGCAGGGTGCCGATTAGCCTAACCATAGCTAGCTGGTAGTGTCTAGCCCACTGCAGGCTTTAAACCACAAGTACACGGCCCCAGCCTTGCAGTCTGAAACTTGTCGCCACAAGAAAATGAGGCCGAAACGTCAAACGCTGGGCCCGCTGTTGATAAATTCGATCGGTAGCCTCGTTTTCGTTTCGCACCTCCAGAATTTGAGGTTTCAGACCCGCGGCCCAGGTGCCCATGTACTGGCGCTTTAAACCACCAGTACTTGGCCCAGCTATCAAGTCTGAGCCTCGGCTGACCGGTATGCCGAGCCTTGCCGAGGCTAGAACTACCGGGCACTAACTTCCCAAACGTGAGTGGAGAAGAACACGGAATAAAGAACAGAAAAAAATAATAATAAAAAAAAATGCAAAAAGCAACGACAGAAAAACGGGATTTACTCTAAAAAACTTGGGGAAAAAAAAAAACAGTTACTACCTCCTCGACATGCGCAAAAGACAATAATCAAGTTGGTGTACCTTTGCATGTTCTAGCGGAAGATTCAATCTCGTTTTCGGAAATGAGAGAGAGAGAGAGAGAGAGAGAGAGAGAGAGAGAGAGAGAGAGAGAGAGAGAGAGAGAGAGAGAGAGAGAGAGAGAGAGAGAGACACTCACGCCCGCGTTTCCATTGTCTATTCCGAAACGGGATGGGGGAAGATTCATTCAATTCATAGGAAAAACAGCGGCCACGCTGTTATTGGTGCTGGAAGACCAGACACAGTATAATCAGATACCAGCCTTTTCCATCAAGATACCTCACAATTGAAACTCAATAGATACCACAATAAAGCACGGTACGCGATCTCCGACGCGTTTCGCTGTGGGCGTACGCCTCAGACTCTTCAGGGAGAATCAAAGTATCCTGAACAAGCATCCTTGCTTGCTGAGAGGGTTAAGGCCATTTGCAAGGAAAATGGGCAATAGCGAGATGACAATAAGCAGATTGCACAATCATATTGAAGGCCAGATAGTATAACACTGTCCAGAAAGCAGAAATGCACCAATATAACACCAATGAAGATTCGTAACACTGAAAACCAATGTCAATGAGAGCTTGCTCTCGCCATCACCAACATGAGTGTCCAGGCCCTATCTCCCTACTTGGCGCTCGGCGCCCAGCCTACTTCCTACACAACTACTCTCTGCCTACTAATCGGCAATACAACTGTTGACGTCAGCAGCCTCCAAAGTGCTTGAAGATGTCGCCCATGCAGACCATCACCAATACTAGGTATGTGCCCTCACATCATCATCATCATCATCCTTCTCTCTTTCTCCCTCGTCTTACTCCCACGTCTTCCCTCTCATACACCCGAAGACCACCCCTGCGCCTCACTGTAGTCCAAGCCCAACCAGCTATGGAGGCTGGGCTATGGCACTGCCCTCAGCAGCGCCCTGCCCCCTGCACGACCGCACGCGCTAGCACCTCGCCTCTCAGCGCCAGCAGCAGCCCACGAGCGTCCGCTCCAGCAGCACTGCCACTAGCATGCGAGTGCCTGAATGAGGCTGCCCCTGGCGAGCTCTTTCCTATATGGAAAGAGCCTCCTGCCTTCGCAGCTTGGGTGGACTGGCCTGGGCCCAGAAGCTTCCGGTAGGCCCTAGGATGCTGCGCTTGTGTTGCAGCTACTGGGCCTCTTACGGTTGGGCCTCACAACTGTCTGTGTATGGGGCTGCGATTCTCGCCCAGGGCCTGCATTCTTGGAAAGACCCAGAAGGCCATGGAATGTGCTGCTGCTCAGCCTGCGTTTTCCCTCAACCAACTGGCGCGTCAAAACTACCTGGACCCCCAAATACGGAATTGACAGCTGAGGGCCTCTCGTGATTTGTTAGGCATGCTTTTACTTAGGGCGGGCACATCTGCAGTTGGGCCCTCTTAGGCCTGCCGAGGACCCAGATGCTCGCATTTCCTCCTCCTTTTCTTCGATAGTCCTCTGAGAAGTTCTTATGTATCGGGCTGCTTCCCTTTCAACTTTCTTTCGTAACTTGAGATGATTTGGGGAGCAGTCTTCATTAATTCCTCTCTTGTGAACCACCGGTCTTCTTGAGGATCAATGTGATGTCTGAACCTCACTCTATATTGCACCTGTGGCTTTGGCGGTCGACCCCTCCCTGGAGGTTTGGGTACGGGCATCAGCTTGTGCTCGACGATATCATCAATGTCCACGTGTCCATCCATGGTTGGGGGCAGCATTGATCTCCTGGAGGGAAACTGATGAGTGACAGCGAAAGGTGCCAACTTGGAGGCATGGAACACAGGGTAAGTACGCAACTGTGCAGGAATGCAAATCACGTATGATGGCCCATCTGGTTGATCTCCTACAATGTCTAAAATCTCCCAAGGCCCAAAGTACTGTGGCATTAGTTTGCGTGAAATCCCCAACTCTTGACCTAGCTCAGATGATTTGACCCAGACTCCCTCACCTACCTGGAAGTTAGAGGGCCTTCTATGCTTATTCTCAGATGTAATCATAGCATCCTAAGATTTTCTAATATGTTCGACGGCCTGCTGCAGCATCTGTTTGTACTCGACATCAAACTCTATGCTGCCAGGTGTTGCAGTGGGTTGTCTTTCTAGTAGAAGGAAGTCAAGTGCAAATTTGGGCTTCCAACCAAGGTGTAGTTGGTTGGGAGTCACTCCAGTAGTAGTATGCTCAATGTTGTTGTACAGGCTGGCGACGAGAGGGAACTTTTCATCCCAGTCATCCTGACTTGGCTTGATGTAATGTCTAAGCAGGTGTTGTACTACACGATTCATTTGTTCAGCCTGACAATTTGACTCAGGGTGGTTCCCTGATATCATTTGGAGTCGGGTGCCCATCTGTTGGGCTGCGCTTTGCCACAATTCGCTGGTGAATCTGACGTCCTTGTCACTAACTATAGACGCAGGTAGACCGAAGTCACATACCCAGTTATCCATAAAGAGCTTGATGATGTGGTCAGTTTTGGTTGTCTCAGGCATAGCAATTAGTCTTGCATATTTAGTGAATCTATCCACAATAACAAATATATGCCTTTTTCCACTCTTGCTGGTCACGAGAGTATCCATGAAATCCATGGACACACTCTGCCCAAGTCGAGCAGGGACAGGCAAAGGTTTAATCAATCCCAAAGGTGCCTGCGTCCTTGGTTTGTCACGTTGACAAACTTGGCAGGTCTCTACATATTTCTTTGCATCCTGCATCATTGTGGGCCACCAAAACTTTTGTACTAAGTTAGCTGATGTCTTTCTATAGCCAAAATTACCAGTTGCATCATGACGTGCCCCTTTAAAATAAACTACGTAAAGATTCACTACTAGGAGCACAGGCTTTTATTCCCTGCCTTTTCAAGAAACAGCAAGCCATCTACCATCGTAAATTCGTCAGAAATTACTTTATCCTTCTCTTTGAACTCACGGATGATCTCAGACATAATTGAATCTTGCTGATAGGCTTCCATCAAGGATCGAGTTAGACCGTTAGATATGCCAAATTCGGTCACTAGCGCGCTCAGATAATCCGCCCTTCGCGATAGTGCATCTGCCACTTTGTTGTACTCTCTCTTGATTGGATCAAGTTGATAGTCATACATGTCTATCACTTGAATCCATCGCTTGAGTGCGTCGGAGAGTACAGGTTGTGTCTTGATCCAGCGCAAGGTCTCATGGTCAGATCTCAAGTAGAAGAACTTACCTAGGAGGTAGTGTCTCCAATGGACCAGCACTCTGTAGCGGGCATAGAGCTCACGCTCATATGTGGACTTTGCTAGCTTTTGTGATGGCATCTTCTTACTCATATACTCGATGGGTCTCAACGGTAACCCCTCCTTCTGCGCAAGGACCTCGCCTATGCCATATTGGCTGGCGTCTGTGATCACAACAAATGGCTTATCAGGATCCGGAAGTTTAAGAACTTCTTAGTGTGTTAGAGCATACTTCATTTTCCGGAAGCTTGCTTCACACTCTTCTGTCCACTCCCAACGAGTTAGATCAGTTAATGAGGAAGCTATAGTACTACAATTTTTCACAAACGGACGATAGTAGCCCGTCATCCCCAAAAATGATCTGACCTCAGTGACAGTCTGAGGTATGGGCCAGTCTCGTATGCTGGCCACTTTAGCATCATCCGACCTCAAACCATCTGCGGAGATTTCATGACCCAGGTACAAGATCTTGGTGCGACCGCACTCGCATTTCTCCAAGTTAACCTTATACTGGTGCTGTCTTAGGAGACCTAACACTATTTTCAAGTGCTCAATGTGCTCCTCTACAGTCTTACTAAAGATAAGTATATCGTCGAGGTACACGACGATAAACTTGCCTAAGTACCCATGAAATATCCTGTCAATTGCATGTTGGAATGTACCAGGAGCATTGCATAGGCCAAATGGCATCACCACAAACTCGTACAGACCGTACCTGGTCTGAAAGGCGGTTTTGTGCTGCTCCTCAGGTCTAATGGCAATTTGATGGTATCCGGATTTCATATCTATCTTTGTGAAGTACCGGCATCCCTGCACTCTATCCAGTAGGTCGTCGATGCAGGGTAGGGGCTCCGCGTTCTTAACGGTGATGGCATTGAGGCCCCTATAGTCAATGCACATCCTTAGTGTACCCCCTTTCTTTGGGACAAATAAGACTGGTGCACCGTAAGGGGAGGTACTTGGCCGAATCCATCCCTTTTCTATGAGCTACTTGAGCTGGCCGCGGAGCTCATCCAACTCCGCAGGAGACATCCTATAGATTCGTCCTTCGGGTACCTTACTACCAGGGACAACTTCTATTGCATGGACCACCTCCCTTTCAACCACGCCTGTGGGCTCCTAAAAAGGGTCTGAATATTGTGCAACGACTAATTCTATCTTTGGGGGTGTTTTGACGGCCTTCCCTTTTTCAAAGACAAAAACTAGATACATGCCCTCCTCGCGATTCTGCTTATAGTAATAGAAAGAGGAGGCACACATACAACCGTAGTTTTCCACTAGACTGCTAGCCTTATACTTCTGCAGTCTAAGGGTCCTACCATCTGGCAACTTGTGTAACAACACCTTCCTATCCCAATCAAATTGAGGCTGAGCGACCTCGAGGTAGTACATGCCTAGTAGCATATCTAAGGGCAGTTTCGTCGCTAACGAGGAATAAGATTTTGTGTCTCACTTCCCCTCCTCCATAAGAGAAGGAACGTACTACGTCTTTGACATAGTCTTTAACTGACATTTGGTGCTTGTTGGCTAGCGTAGAAGCCACAGTTCTGCTAAGCCGCTACACTTGGTCCCCTAAGCGCAGTCTGTCCACACAAGCACGACTGATGAAATTTCGTGTAGAGCCTATGTTTGCGAAGGCACCTACCTTGCGGCCACCTACATTGACCTCTACCATGAAATGTTCACCCTTAGGACCTCTACTGATCATCGCCAAGAGTCTCTGGGGTCCTTCCCCGACCACTCAGACTGTAACTCCTGTAGGGACTCAGACACATCTCTCGAACAAAGCGTCGGTGGGTCTGAATGTGTCTGCGGGGAGATACGTGGGTCACTAGCCCTGGCAACGCATGAAGTGGAGACGGCAACGTACCACTTCAGCGCGAGTAAGAGCAGCTACAACTCCTGCTGGCCCAAGATGTTTCCCTACGAAGTGCTCGCAGAAGCACTGCCAGGGTTCGAAGATAGTCCCACCACCGTTGGTGAAACTACCTTCGTTAGGACTTTCTTACCTCGGCTCGTTCTGGATGTGTGGCCATAATTGCCACAGTTCATGCACGTACCCCTAGCAACTCGACCCCTCCACACCTCATACTCGAAACCAAGTTTCACCCATGCAGACGTTCCTTGGCCACCCTGACCCGTGGACCGTACTACCTTCTTCTTCCCGGTCCCCCTAGTCTTTTCTTTGATAGGTGCCACGACTCCCCCATTTGAAGTTTCATTGGCCCCATCATGCTCTGTCTCCTCCCCAAGATCTGAAAAGTCGTCAATTTCAGTCACCTGACCATCATGGTCGACGAACATTAATTGACCCTTCTTCTTCCAGTCCTGGGGAAGTCTCTTATTCCTACCATCGCCCTGACTTTGATGCGCTGTCCCAAGCTTTACCTCTATGTCTAAGGCTTTCTTTCTAAAAGAGGCAAAGTTGTGTTGTTCAACGTAGGCCTCATCCACCAGTTTATTCTTGACATCTAAAGACAGACATCTCAAATAATCCATGAGGAGTACCTGTGGGTTGTAGTGCCATACATGGGTGAGAAAGAGGGCCCTATCGGCGACGGCGTCACAGAGGGGCCCACAACCGAAGGGGGAGCAACACCATACTGAGGTTGTCTCATCATAGGACGAGGAGCCTGCACTGCAGCCAGAATTTGTCTCTGGCCTGCCACTAGTTCAGCCAGCAGTTCCTGCTGGACAGCCTGCGTTTCAGCCACACAAAGCAGGGAGTTACGCAGTGCTTGCATAGCAGGATCAAGTGTGGACTCATCTAATGCTACCTCAGCAGGACACACAACCGATTAATGCTCAACTCTAAATTCGGTAAGCCTAAAAAGAAGTAGACAAGTAGTAACCAGCAATCAATGTCAGGTCCTACAGGGAATACTAAATCTATTTTTAGATTACTCTGAAACAAATTGCATGCAGCAAGGATTTCTATCTATCTGCAATTGTCCGTTAGTTGTCAGTCAAGTCTGTAACAACTACATAATCAAAAATAAAAATAATGTTCCCTACAGAGCTGTTTGTTGAATGGCAGTTTACCTAATTAGTGCCACGGCGAACAGTTGTCGGAATCCAACCCTTTCCCTGTATTCCTCTTGAGTAGTCACTTTGTGTCAACGTTCCTAGGCATCTGGTTGAGCAGCGTGTCTGAAGGTGTGCAATCCGACCCACCCCTGTGTCCCAAGTCAACGCCAAACCTGCCAGCCGTTGCACCTTATTTATCCTCGTATGCAACGAACCTTACACCCGGTTTGATCTGGTTGATCAAGAGGCAGTTTAAGGACAACCCCCACGGTCTTCAGGAATTCTTCAACGTCGCAATCAAGACGACGATCACAGCTAGAGTCAACACCGAGTCCCCGCCAGAAATATTTAAAGACAATCTGGAAAGCGTCTGTTCAAAGGGATGACATGCCCTGCATAACCTCTATTGCGCAGCAGCAGAACCAAGGACTTGCGGCAAAGTATGCGTGTACTAGTCCCAGCGGGTTGGCATGGTGACCGTGACCTGAGTGCTTTGTCCAGGGCCCTTCAGAGGCATCGCCCGTCTCCCACCAGCTTGCTGCCCAAGAAGAATGTCGACTCTCAAGGTTGAGCGCTCGCGACACCTCACATTGAGAGGACTCTCAAGACAGAACTCACTTCCTCACGGTAAGAAGTAATGAAGAGGGTAGATAAGGAAGAGAGCAACGTACCTCATAATGCTGCCCCCAACCACAGATTTCTCACCGGCAACCTGATGTGCATTTATGATGACCGGTCTTTGCCCCGGCACAACGAACACCAGAATGGAGTTCCACCTCGGCTTAAATGCCACATCAGCGAGCTCTCATCATCCAGCGTACACCCCTAATGTCACCACATAGCTTCCTGGCGAGCCCACACGATCCTGGGCTGCCTACCGTTTAACGCCCAAGCCTTATCACTGCCCCACACCTCATGCGAAGCATCGAACAGCTATTTGCGAAGAACCAACGAGCGCAGTTCGAACCAGCTCCGATACCAAATTGCAAGGAAAACGAGCAATAACGATATGGCAATAAGCAGATTGCACAATCATATTGAAGGTCAGATAGTATCACACTGTCCAGAAAGCAGAAATGCACCAATATAACACCAATGAAGATTCGTAACACTGAAAACCAATGTCAATAAGAGTTTGCTCTCGCCATCACCAACATGAGTGTCCAGGCCCTATCTCCCTACTTGGCTCTCGGCGCCCAGCCTACTTCCTACACAACTACTCTCTGCCTACTAATTGACGATACAACTGTTGACGTTAGCAGCCTCCGAAGTACTTGAAGATGTCGCCCATGCAGACCATCGCCAATACCAGGTATCTGCCCTCACATCATCATCATCATCATCATCATCATCATCCTTCTCTCTCTCTCCCTCGTCTTACTCTCACGTCTTCCCTCTCATACACCCGAAGACCACCCCTGTGCCTCACTGTAGTCCAAGACCAACCAGCTATGGAGGTTGGGCTATGGCGCTGCCCTCAGCAGCGCCCTGCTCCCTGCACGACTGCACGCGCTAGCACCTCGCCTCTCAGCGCCAGCAGCAGCCCACGAGCGTCCGCTCCAGCAGCGCTGCCGCTAGCATGCGAGTGCCTGAATGAGGCTGGCCCTGGCGAGCACTTTCCTATATGGAAAGAGCCTCCTGCCTTCGCAGCTTGGGTGGACTGGCCTGGGCCCAGAAGCTTCCAGTAGGCCCCAGGATGCTGCGCTTGTGTTGCAGCTTTTGGGCCTCTTACGGTTGGGCCTCACAACTGTCTGTGTATGGGGCTGCGATTCTCGCCCAAGGCCTGCATTCTTGGGAAGGCCCAGAAGGCCGTGGAATGTGCTGCTGCTCGGCCTGCGTTTTCCCTCAACCAACTGGCGCGTCAAAACTACCTGGACCCCCAAATACGGAATTGGCAGCTGAGGGCCTCTCGTGATTTGTTAGGCCCGCGTTCACTTAGGGCGGGCACATTTGTAGTAGGGCCCTCTTAGGCCTGCCGAGGACCCAGATCCTCGCACATCCTTGTCCTCCTTTAAATACCAAAAATCGATATTTCACCCAATCTGCACGATGCCAACCTTCCGTCCAGTCCATCGAATCATGATCCCGAACCACTCGTTTGCAGAGGGTACCAACTTCCCTCCATCTTTTTTTTCTTCTTTTTTCTGTTTCCCAGCAGAAAAGAAACATTCGATTACACCACACCCTCATCACTTCGCATTCCATCATCTTTACCGTATTACAACCCATCTCAATCCTTTCGAACTGAGTACCCACCTTAGCGAGCAAGTACGAGACTCCCCTCACTCCGTAGCCACAGTAACCCAAAACCCGTTATGTCAATCTCCCCGAATACAATCCCGCATCCAAATCAGTCTTACCTTCACATAAAAAACCACAAACCTTCCCCATTACCGTAACAAACCACGCGCTCCAAAGTAATCGTGTCGATCTGCTGACGTTTGTTTTCACTTCCCGATCGACCTCCCTTCCCGGTGATACTAATTATCACCATAGCCATGTATAGCTTTTGTTCCTTTCTTGCGTGGCAGAAGCCAAGCGAACCGGTAGACACCCGACAAATACTACTAGTATTCTACACTTCACTTTGTATGTAGCATGGGTGGCGCATGTCCTTCCACTACCATCCTGTAGGTACCTCTATGATACCTATAGTTGCCTACCTGTCGATTCGTGGATACCGAAAAATACCATCGAACCTCCTACTCAGAAAAATGGCCCTTATTTTGAACCAGGCCTGCCTCCTCTTCGGGATACCTAGACCCGTACCCCTCGGGTAAAAACCAGCTCCCCCCAGACTCGATGGGAAAATGTTGCCTAAATTTTCTAAGAGAACAAAAAATACACCCAAAATTAAAAAAAAAAAACACCACTCATGCTACCTTAAGAACCTATGTAGGTCAGGGTAGATCTTGAGGAGCAAAGCCCCCCAATTAGAGAGAGGAGGGGGCGACGAGAGAGAGAGAGAGAGAGAGAGAGAGAGAGAGAGAGAGAGAGAGAGAGAGAGAGAGAGAGAGAGAGAGAGAGAGAGA
>BFEA01000084.1:918973-935307 GCA_003427395.1 Chara braunii
CCAGCAGGTGCTGCTCCCCACCAATAGATGGAGCGGCCCGCTAGGCAAAGCCTCAATCCTGGTGGTTCTCTTACCACCACCAGGATAGAGGTCTTGCACACCTGTCGAGAGGCCTTTCCCATCACAAACTTTTTATTGTCGAGGAAAACACAGAAGGGCAAGGCCGAGACTGGTTAAAAAAAAAAAAAAAAGGAAACCCCACAAAAAGTCTGTATATACCCGAGCCATGTCCCACTGGCAAAAAGGACTGGATTGAATACTTGAATCTGGATGTGTTTGTGGAAAGGTGCAGAAAATCGAGATTGAACTGCTTTTCTGCATCTCTGCTCTAAATCCATCCAGATTCAGTTGCTAAATCCAATCCTTTTTGCTGGCCGGACCTGGCCCCTGGGCATTCATGACCATAGTACTGATATAACAAGTCACAGTTGCAACTGCCAAAGCAGTCGTATACAATCCGATTAAAATCTGACATGGTGTGGCCTGAGACCATGTCCTGGACACCGGGTCCAGTGTCCCTTGGGCCTGATCGGACATTATAAAAGGGCCTTTACGATTCAGAACCGTAAATGTGTCCCCAACATGAAGGGGCCCCTCTCAGCCTGAACTCAGTTTCACGAGTCACACTCCAAAAGACAAGTTCCTGAGGCAAATGTCGCATCCATACTAAAATGAAAAGTCGTTTTGAGCAGTCACAAACAGGTCCCTAACGAACAGGTATTGGACACAGCTTTTAAGACTGAGTTAGGGTCATGTCTCCTCGATGGAAAGTCATGTCTGTTCGGCAATAACGTCAAAGGTCACAGTCCCAGTCCAGTCATAGTCCCACGAGTCTGTCCTGATTCAGACCAGGAGTCCAAAAGACAGGCCCGACGGCCAAAGCAGCAGCAGACCATGGGAAAAGATACTGGGACACACACTTTGCAACAACTGGTACTGGGCAGGAGTCGCAGGCACTTGGAGGCCGAGTTCAGACCTCGCCAGTCCAGTCCAGCGCTATAAAGGACTGGCCAGCCTCCTCATTCGGCAGATGCTCATTTCGCGTGAGAGTGTGGAAGTGTCGTGGCACTTGTGCGCTAGTTGTGTGTGAGCTGCGCTAGGCTGTGAGCAGCGCTAAGCGTGAGAGAGAGAGAAGAAGGGTGCTGGCTGGAAGGAAGGCACCCATAGCTGCGCCAGCGCTAGTTAGTATATTAGTAGGGATAGTCAGTAAGAGACACCAGTGAGTAGTATTCAGAGTAGATCCTCGTGTGATAGGGAGTGCTCATAGAGTGTGAGTAGACCAGGACTAAAGACAGAGGGAGAGAGAGAAGAAAGCAGATGAGAGAGGGGGAGGAGAGAGCTATGGTGACAATTACCTGTTGAGCGCTGTTGTTGACGATTGGCAGCTGGCGCTGAAGAGCGCCAGGCTTGGAACTCATGATTGATTGAAGAGTACTTGTAACTCTGTTCGGCGCTTTACATTTTTGGACTCACGATTTCCTCTCCTAATCTGGTTATGATGATTGAGTTGAGCTTCCTGGCTCTCATTCATCTTCTATTGAGCTATGTGTGAGATATCGCAAACTGTGAAATCTTGGTATATGCATGTGACTTGAAACACTCCAGCAAGTGATGAGCAGTCGGGTTCCTTGCAAATTTGGTATCGGAGCAGAACTTGTTACTCTTACTGGATGCGCTGGCATGATCAAGGCCGACGAGAAGGATAAGTTGGCGAGAGATGAAGTAAGAGGAGAGGTGAAGAAGAGTTGGATTGGGATAGAGGGGGAAGTTTGTCGAAGAAAAAGGGGCTAAGAAGGAGAACACTTACCTGCGATTGAAGCGATTGGAGTGTACGTGAAGACTTCATCAACGGCTACAAATAAGAGAAGCACCTCCTGCCCCACCTACCTTGTTGATTGTAAACCTGTGTGTTGTGTATCTCTTTCCCCCTTCATTTTGGTGGTCGCTGCTGCTGTCTGGACGAAACTTGTGGCCTGGTCTGGTCTGACAGATAGAACTAGAGGGTCAACATCTGGTCTTCGTGTTAGCCATCTGGTCTGTCGAGAGGTAGGGATGATAGGATTAGGCTAGGAACTGTGTACTGCCACGTCAGAGTGTAAGTGGCTGAGAACAGAGAAAATTGGATTTGTTTTTAAAGTAAGTTTAAGTATCTCCTAACTATCTTTTCTAACGAAAAGTGACCAACCAGACCATCGAAGGCATAGATCAGCTACGTAACTAAACAGGCAGCAAAAAAAAAAAAAAAAAGAGTTCTAAATAAGGAAACGTTGTATATTATTTGCATTATTAAACTTCGTTATTCTGAGGCAGCGACACCTAGATTGTAAAAAAAAAAAAAAAAAAAAACTCCCATCCACTCAAGTAGACTAGGTTCTGGGGTAGTTATTTGGTGGTCCAGCGGAGGTCTTCCCTGTGCTGTACCCCACCATGGATGACTATCCCATGTACGGGACGGTGGCTCTGTGTGTTCTTTTGGGGCCATTATTCCACTTCTTTTTTCCTCTCGGCTTTGGGAGGGTGTGCATCTCCCACATGATGATGAGATCCGGAACCCTGAAGCCTGGACTCTCAGCGGCAGAGCAGGAAGAAGTAGACCGCCGCTTAGCCAAGAAAAAGAAGGAAAAAAAAAACAGAAAAAGAACAGAAAGAAGAAGAGTTGAGGAAGAAAACTCAGCTAGAAGAAGAAAGAATCGAAAGGGAGTTGAAAGAAAAGATGGAAAAGGAATTGCAGGAAGAGTTGAAGACTATAGAGGAAGAAGAGGAACCAGAGAATGAAGAAGAAAGGTTTATCAGACGCCGGCCAGAAAGGTGCGAAAACAGCCATACAGGTGGGTTGAATATACATGTCAGACCTTTAAATTGGTATGACCAATATAGCTATTCTAGTGAAAGGATTGAAGAGACAGAGGAAGAACGGGACACGTTCATTGCAAAATTGACATCCATTGAAGATAAAAAGGAAAAGGAACTCTTGCTCGAGGAAAAACGAACAGAATTGCACAGCAAAATGTTAGTTGCAAGGCGACAAGAGCTGGAAGAGAGGAAAAAACTGCAGGCAGAGGATGAAAGGTTGCAAAGAGAATTATAGGTGCGGAAAGGAGAGCAAACAACAACCAAAGAACAACTTGCCCTCTTGAGAGAAAATGTTCTCCATACAAAGCAAGAGTTGACATCGATGAATAAGACCTTACAGAAAGTTGAAGCCCATCAGTATGAATTCGAGGGAGTCTGGAATACCTTCCTGCAGAGATCTGCGGCAAAAGTTGATCAACATGTGCAAGCATACATTGTAAAACTAGATGAGAAGATCAACAAAACTTTGACTCCCGCCGTGATTGAGAAATTGGTAAGTAGCGGTGGAGGAGATGGAGGAGATGGAAATGGTGATGGAGATGGAGATAAGAAGAAGAAGGGTGTGCTGCAAGAAGACGCAGGGGAAGTCAGGAAGATAAAAGTAAAAGTGAAGTGGATATATATCGGCAAAAAGGAAGAAAGTGTTTTCCATTGGATTGCAGCGGTTGAGTCCTATGTGTACGGGCAACGTATTCCGTATTGGGACATGGTTCTCATGGCCAGTTCGTGTATGGCTGGAGATGCAATGAGTTATGCAATTTCCCTGCAGAAAGAAGCTAATGTCAGTCTATGGTAGAGTATTCCCAACAAACCCGTATTAAAGATTTCTTTAAAGCGGTCCGGTAACGATTTGAAGATAAGAACTTAGCCCGGAGAACTGACATGTTAATCTTGAATATCGCCGATAGGAAATGGAAAAGTGTATCCGCACTTAAATCTACCATGGACGAACTTCTGCAATGCGCTGAGCATGGACTCACCCCAATGCAGATTCTTAATAACTTTGCTAGAGCACTACCTGATCCTCTCCGCACTCAACTATATCCTCGTACCAAGGAAGAGGGGATGACCTATGAGAAGTTCAGCAAGATCGCGTTGGATCATGCCGGTTTCTTGGCGGAGGCAAACTACTGCCATTATTAGAAAGATCTGCAAGCCGGCAAGAAATGGCAAAACCGTACCATATCAGGAAGTATTCCTGGGAAAGACAACCTACTTCTGACCTTTGAAGAAAGAGGGGTCGAAACTCTCTCCTACGACCAGACAGACTATGGTCTGAAGGGAGATGCACACAACGGATCGGTAGTTCAGGAGGGGGACTACGCGGCCGTTGCAGCCCGCGGGGAAGGGCGACAAGAAAGAGGCTGTGACAGAGGAAGAGGAGGCCGCGATCGTGGAGGAAGAGGACCCGACACCCAGAGGGGCGGTGGCGAAGGAAGCTACTACGTGGGAGGAAGGGGGAATGGTCCCTAGCAAGGTGGCCGAGGACCCAACTCCACATGGGGAAGAGGAAGAGGCACGTGGAACGGGAACTGGGATCGTCCGTATTTACCCCATCCTGGTCTCCCTGAAGGCAGACCTTGGGAAAAGTTAGGAATCACAGAAAAAGTTTGGCAAGAAATGAAAGCCGCTGATCAATGCCTCAAATGTGGTGACCCCAACCACATCGTTCCCTTCTGCCCAGACTATAAACAACCAAAAGGGAACAACCAGTAGGGGTTTCAGTTACCTCTACAGAAACTTTGGATGCAAGCAGACTGACATCCTCCCACTCGAAGGTTCCCGTGGCAGAAACTGAAAAGATAAATAATCCCCACCTAGTCTGTTGTCCAGAGGTAGTTAGTGTATGTACCTCTCTAGGTGGATCCCTCGCAGGCGTGAGTGATGTGTTGGCCACTCGTCGCAAAGCCTGGGTCGAAATGAAAAAACGGAAAGGGCAGCTAATTATCGCAGATTTAGAAGTCAATAAAGTAAGAGTAGGTGGTATGATTAACAGTGGATCCACACGCAGCTATATTAGTAAGAAAAGTCTGCAAAAGTTGTGTCTCGGGCTAAAGGTAAAACAGTTGGAAAAGGTCGTAGTAAGTAAATTAGCGAATAGTAGCGAGATTGTAATGGATAGATATGTTGCGGGGATTCAGACATACTGTCGGCTCGAGGCAGAGGGGAAGGTGGAACGCCTTCTCCACTCTCTGACTCTCTTGGTGGAAGATAGTCTCCCTTTTGACATTCTCTTAGGTTAGGTAAAAATTGGGGGGAAGCTGCAAATGCGGATGTGAAGTTGAGGGATCATGAGCGTTGGCTCCCTAGTCTGCAGGGTGGAAAAAAGAAAATCTGCCTATTTCATGACTCTAGTAATGAAAGCAGCTTGGCTCATTGTTGTATGAGTGCCCCCGCGTTCGCCCGTCATATATGTGCCCAGTGAAGAAAGGGGAAGTTAAAGAGGAAACAAAATCCCCAGAAGAGGAAACAAGCCCTTCTAAGTATTGCAGGCCTCACGCCCCCACCCTGCTGGGTTACAGGGCAACACAACTCGCCCCAGCTCCGACTAGCGTCGTCCCAGCGGCAACCCTCGGCTGTCCCTTGGGATGCCCACCCCAAAGCAACCCAGATCTCTTTGCCAGGCCTCAGGCTCCTACATCAGCAGGTTACAAGGCAACACCCCAGCACCAGCCAGCATCGTTCTGGCATCGAACAACTGCAGATCACTGAGTATAACAGCACCGAAACCGCCTAAGATGGGTTGCTAAGAGTCCCTAGAGTCCTAAGACATTCATAAGAACAGCTGACTTTTTTTCCACTATTTAGACTCTACCAAGTCACTAGAATATGTGTGTCAAAAAGCCTCCCAACCACGAATCAGATGGGTGAAACCTATTCAATCCACCTACAACCACCACCAGCATGGCTGTTTTCAGCACGAACCGAAGCTCTTCCAGGCCTCATACTCCCATCAGGTTAGGTTACAGAGTTGCACCACGACCCCCGATGACCACTGAGACTGCCCCCGCAAACAGCCTCCCAGAGATCTCTACCAGGCCTCACGCCCCCACTAAGCTAGGTCACGGAGTTGTGCCACCTGGCTCCTGTGCGGGCCAGCGTTGCTCCAGCATCAGTCTTCGAAGGCCACCGAATTTTCAACCACCCTTCGCAGGATCACAGATGACTTGCCAAATAGCACCTATTCCTACAACCTCCTCGAGAGGCAAACCAAATGGAAAGAAATAGTAAACTGGATGATAGACTTATTCGAGAGAGATCGCCCCTCCCTCCCCCTCCCCCTCCCCCTCCCCCCTCAGCCCTACACTGCCTCCACCGAGGTGAGTCACCCACTCTCCCTCGGCCCCAATATAGGACCAACCCTCTACCCCCCTTTCCCTAGGAGCACGCAATTCCCACCTAAAGCATGCCCCCTTGCCCCTTGCCCATTTCTGCCTCCGCAGGGACTGATGTTGACCCACACACCAGCCCCTGCCCCAGAATAGGGCAACCCCCTACTCCGCCCCTACTCTCTTTGAGACATTCACCCCCCACCTTGTGATGCCCCTGCAAGATAGAGCTCCCCTCACCCCCTTCCTACCGTTTAGCCCTCCGGGAACGATCCGATCCAGCCGACTACAGTTATTGATGACACACTTACCAAAATGCCGTTCGCAATTTGGAAAAGCAGGGCCTCTTCAAAAATATGCAATAACCCCGAAAACACCCTACATCTTTAAGAACAACCCACTGAAAAAGTGCGTGGCGCTGCCCCTTGCGCCAATCAACATCTAGCAGCTCCCACCATGTGCACATATCACCAATTTAAAAGAAACAAAAACTAGTTATCGGAGAGGTTCTGAAGGTTTCGGGTTCCAAGATTAGAAAATCATGGTAGAAACTTTACTTGGGACTTTTGGAAATGATAGTCGAAATTCAAGGATACGTAATTATAGAACAGATCCCTACGAATTGTGCTGGCAATTCAGAATGGACAATATATGGTTGTGTGAGCTACCTTTTTCCTTGGAAAGCCTTTGGAAGTTTTCCTTGGTGAGTCTGTCCCCCACCTCCAACCGCTTAACCCTTGCTCTTTCTGCCCAAATCTTTTCCTGCTCTATCTGCATGTTTTCCAGTTTATCTCTCAAAGAATTTATTGGCGTACCAGTACTCATCCCACACTAAAGAGCTGCCAACTGTTTCTTCCGCCCACTCGATTCTCGCTACGAGTTCCTGTTCCTCCACTTTCCGGTTAGTCGCCTTGATCTTTGAAGCAAAACTGAGCATGGAGGCTGCAGCTTTATTCCCAGCATCGAACCACTCCCCATCATTCTAAAAGTATTTTTTGTTCTCTTTCCATTTTTTCAAGAAGTTCCTGATAGAGGCCGCTAACAGTCAGTCTGCCAACACTGCCGTGTTAAGCCTATAATATCATTTCCCCCTTTGGATTCTGCTGTCTGGAACGACGGAAACTAGAACAGGTCGGTGGTCTAACAGGGACTCGAATGGCATGGCCACTTCCATTACCCATTCCACTGAGCTACCTTTCAGTAAAAAGAAATCTAACCTAAGCTTAGTATGAGAACTGTTCGCTCTAGCTTTGCTGACAACCCATGTGAATCGTTTCTCTGTCAGGTGTAAGGACCTGAAGGGGTCTGTGAGCTCTTGACTTTCTCTAAAACAGTTAATGACTCTAGAATCCTGTCTAAGTGAGTTCCCTGCTGAAGAGTCCAAACTCGGGTCCTGGATTGTATTCCAGTCCCCGCCAATGACCAGATTATGTTCATTAGGTAAAAGCATAGGCAGAATTTCAAAAAATCAAATCTTTTCTCTGGTTTCCACAGGGGCATACACAGACACAAAAGAACATAGCTTATCCCCCAACTTAAGTGAGATCCAGACCCACCTACACAGCGAGTCACAATACACAGAGTTTTTCCTTCCATTTACGTAGGTCCATCAGGTTCAAGCTAACCCAAAAAAAAAAAAAAAAAAAAAAAAAAAGGATTCGAATTTCGAACTTAGGTCTGGTTTTCAACAGGTCATGGGTGTACACACCAACTGAGCTAAGGGGCCTCGCTCCACTACGCTGGACTCCCAAAGTCTCAAGAGTAATGCCTCGCTCTACTTACTCTAGACTGAAACTCATGACAACACCCTTCGAGAGCTGTCAGGAAGCGCTCTCGAAGGGGGGCACTCTCAATTTGTATAGAGTTCACAGCCTGCAGTGCTCAGGTTTTCTAGCGTCCTCCCTCCTACCCCCGCTTGGGCCTCTGTTTTCGCGAGTGTGCCTCCTGCCCCGACCATCAGAACGAGCTGGCGCTGTCATCTATCTAGCGCTGTAGAAGGGCTGTCATGTTCGGTTGATGTAGCTCAGTGGTTAAAGCGCCGGTTGGAAATGCGCATTGTGGTATGGGGTTGCGGGTTCAAATCCGCAGCCTCACGCATGGACACTGGCAGGGCATTAGAATGACGCACGGCTGGACACACCCCCCTTGGGCTGACGCATGGTAAGCTATTACAGACACTGCCTGCACACCACCCAGGGGACTGCCCATGGTGTTGTATGTTGGGTCCTGGCCTATGAGGGGTTTGCCTGATACAGTTAGCAACTTAGCAGTCTAATGAGGATGCAGGTACAGGTTTGTGGTTAGACTGCTCATGTGTGTTGGTTACCTTAGGCTCTGCTTTGGGGGGGGCAAGGACCTGAGGTGGGATGGGGTCCCGTTTGGGGGGAGGTTGGCTTGGGACAAGCTCTGCTGGAGGATATCGGTGGGGAACCTACAGTAGGGATTGTCTTAAGGGATCCCGGTAGGAGGGGTGTTAGTAGACAGACTCGGTGGAGGAAATCGTTCGGGAACCTGCACGAATTTTTTCGTGAGTCTAGTGTAGTGGAGTGAGACCCAAGGTCGTTGGTGAGCTGCAGAAATTTGGGGTTGGCAACTCACTATTTTCTACAAGGCCTGTGGGCAGTGTACTCGCAGTCGGAGACGTCCAATTAATTAATAAAAGGAAAGGGCAAAGATACTACCACCTGAGAATAGAAAAGGAATACCTTTCTCGGCCTGTTGGCTAAGATCAAGTGTAGTATCTGTTCTGGTCAGTTGAATATCTCATCCGTGGTCCACCGGGCCACATATAAAAAAAAAAAAGGTGATGTGACTGAAATGAACCTCTCAAGATTCAATCTTAGAATATAACATGCAAATTGAGAGCAATCAGATGAAGTTCACACAAGCTGGAGTGATGTCCATGAACAGTGCAAATTCGAAGTTCCACTCAAGGTGCAATAATATACAATTGGAAAAGTTTGAGAATAAGCGGTTTGAACCGCTGCAACAAGCCTCAGGTATGTAACCAACTTCCTCCTCCCTCGGCTGCTTCTCTTCTCTCTCTTTCTTTCTTTCCCTGTCTCTCTYGATAGTCTCTTTCTCTCTCTCTCTCTTGCACTGTTCCTCCCTCACTGTTCCTCACTGAYTGTTCCTCTCTCGACGTCCTAGATCTACCCTGAATGCTACTACGGTGTGCCTTACTGATYCTGGGTGGCTATGGCCACCGGGGARCCTCTCCCCTCTCGCCTGGCTATGGCTGACTGTAGCAGCCAGGCACTGCGCACTTCTCCCCCTTGTGCTCCTTCTTCGTSCAGGTCGYTTGATCGCACAAGCTCTCGCAACGCTTCCACAATTCTGCGAAATGAACAAGTGCCCCTTTTGGCACTGTAGTCCAAGATATATAGTTGCAGTGGATTGTTTCATTCCTGCTTCAATCGGTACTGGCCTCCTTCGGCCTCTGCCTTGCCAAATTGCTATTTTGGGAAAGTTCCCAACTTTCTTGTGAGGCTGCTGCAAAATTGTACTTTTGGGGACTTGACATGCTCCTACAGGTACTNCTTGCCAAATTGCTATTTTGGGAAAGTTCCCAACTTTCTTGTGAGGCTGCTGCAAAATTGTACTTTTGGGGACTTGACATGCTCCTACAGGTACTATACGGTACTGTAGCCAACCGGCCTGCGACGCCTGATCCTTCAGGCCCTAAGATTCTAATCGACGGGGGCCTGGGACTGGGATGATGTAGGACCTGTAAACGGGACTGGGAAAGCTTGCAGTGTGAATCCATTCACTCCCGCCGGCCTAATTTCGAGGTCCTCGGAGAAAAATAAGAACTTTAGCGATCATAGATGTTCAATCCTCTGCGTGCCCGCTCGTAGTAGGACACTATGTGAGGGGCTGTCTGAACTAACTCATCCCTAGTGAACCAGCGATCTTCGTTGGGATCCTGATAAGCAAATCTGACCTTGTATTGTCTCTGTGGCCTCCCTCTACGACCTGTACGGAAGGTGTCCTCAGCCACAAAAATCTCGACATCATATCTTCCGTCCATATCAGGTGGAATCATAGATCTGTGCGAGGGAAATACATCATTAGTCACACAGGGAAGGAGCTTAGAAGCGTGAAAAATGGGATAGGTATGCAGATGGGGTGGAATCTCGATGGTGTATGACGGTCCATCTGCGTCACCTTTGACATCTAGCACTTGCCACGGCCCTCTGTAGGCAGGTAGCAACTTCCGCGAAATCCCTTCCTCGTGAATAAACTCTTTAGACTTGACCCAGACAAGATCACCTATCGCAAACTGTGACGGACGACGGTGCTTGTTCGCCTGTTCCATCATTTGATATTGGGCCTTCCGGATGTTCTCAGCCACACGTTGCAAATCCTTTTCATACTGAATGGCAAACTCACGTGTGCCAGGTGGCAGTCTCTGGATCTGATCTGGATTCAAACAGTCTATGGGACGTCGGGGACTCCAGCCTCTATGGAGCTCGTTCGGGGTCCGCGAGGTAGCTAGGTGAACCGAGTTGTTATACACACTAGCTACTTTGGGAAGATGTTCATCCTAATCTACCTGATCTGGTATAATGTACATACGCAGTACTTGCTGTAGAATCTTGTTCATCTGCTCAGTCTGGCCATTTGTCTCAGGGTGGCGACCAGATGACATAGCTAACTTAGATCCGTAGACCTTCATTAACTGCTGCCACTGTTCCCCTGTGAACCGGGTATCTCGGTCACTAACTATGCTCAACGGGTGACCGTAATCCTTGACCCAATGATTAAAGAACTCTTTGATGACCAGATCTGTCTTTGCTTCAACAGGTAATGGTACAAAAACGGCGAATTTACTAAACCTTTCAACTACGACCATGACCTGACTCTTCCCACTACGACTCTTGACCTTAGTGTCCATGAAATCTATAGATACAGATTCACCGGGACCAGATGGGATAGGCAAGGGTTTCAACAGTCCGAGGGGAGGCCGCGTGGAACTCTTGTTCCTCTGACATACTTGGCAGCCTTGGATGTAGGTGATACAATCATGTTTCATGCCTGGCCACGTGTAGGACCTTAGTAGGGTAGCATAGGTCTTCCGCCAGCCAAAGTGGCCTTCAATATCGTGGCATTCCCCTAGGATCAGACTGCGTACCTCTTCATTACACGGTATGCATAGCCTATCATGCACATCAGTCTTTTCAAACAGCAGTCCATCGACCATTCTAAAATCAGCGACTTCCTGAGGTGTGGTCTGCACCTTCTTTATCAGCGTACTATACACGGGATCATCAGTGTATGCAGCCTTGATCTTTTGCTGCAGATCTGCGCCAACGTCTAGGTAAGTCGCTATTGCACCAAAGAAATCTGCACGTCTGCTCAATGCATCAGCAACGACATTGTACTTACCCTTGACTGGTTTCAACTCAAAATCAAACCGATCAATCTCCCCAGCCCACCTAGTCAACTTAGGAGTCATGCGGGTCTGGGTCTTCAACCAACGCAGAGTTTCATGATCTGAGTATACCTTGAAGTGTCGTCATAGCAGGTAGTGTCGCCAATGGTCTAAAGCCTGTCTGAGGGCGAAGAGCTCACACTCATAAGTTGATGCTGCTACCTTGTCACTAGGTAGCCTGGAAGACATAAACTCAACGGGTCTGTACCCATCTCCATCATTCTATTGGAGAACAGCGCCAATGCCGTACTGGCTAGCATCGGTAGTTATAACAAACAGTAAGGATGGATCAGCTACTTTAAGGACCGGGTACTCGATAAGGGACTTCTTCAACTTCTTGAAGGCTGATGTACAGTCCTTGTCCCAATTCCAAACAGTTTCCTTTCGCAGCAGCCGACACAAAGGAGCAGCAACGGAAGTGAAGTTACGAACAAACTTCTGGTAGTAGTTGGCCAGTCCTAAGAACGACCGCAACTCAGTCAACGTGTGCGGGGTTGGCCAGTCACGAATTGCTGCTATCTTGGCGTCCTCCGGTCTCACTCCATCTCCATCTACCACGTGTCCCAAATACAGGACTTGGCGCTTGGCCCACTCACACTTCTTCGGGTTAATCTTAAAATTAGACTCGCGCAATTTGGTCAATATCTGACGTAGATGATTCTGATGCTCCTCCAAACTCTTGCTAAAGATCAGAATATCATCTAAATAAACTACAACAAACTTATCCAACCAATCTCTAAACAGATCATTCATGCATCTTTGGAATGTTGCAGGAGCATTGGTCAACCCAAACGGCATCACAACAAACTCGTAGTGACCATAGCGAGTCCTAAAGGTCGTCTTGTGCTGGTCCTCCGGCTGTACCTCAACCTGGTGGTACCCGGACTTCAGATATATCTTGGAGAAATAATTACATCCCTGCACCCTGTCTAAGAGGTCATCAATCCGGGGCAACGGTTCAGCATTCTTGACCGTGATAGCATTCAATCCTCGATAATCAATGCACAACCGCAATTCACCCTCTTTCTTCGGCACGAATAGAACTGGTGCACCGTATGGTGACGAACTGGGCTTTATCCACCCCTTCTCAATCAGCTCATCTAGTTGCCTGCGCAGTTCATCCAGTTCCTTGGGAAACATTCTATAGACTGGGCCCCTGGGAATCTTGCTACCGGGCTCTATTTCAATCCGGTGCTTGACGTCCCGCTCTACTACTCCAGTTGGGGCTTCTCCAACATCAGCAAACTCTCGCAGCAGGTTCTCCACTTGGGGCGGCGTCTTGTCTTCACCCTTACTCTCTTCACTCACCGGTTTCACATAGGCCACAAAGACCTGATCTTCCAACTTTTCCTTTGTCACGTGTCGGGCGAATGCAGGGGCACTCATACAGCAAACGGATAAGTGGGACTCTAGACCGGACTCATGGAACAGCCTCATCTTTTTCTTGCCCCCGGTGGGGCTGGGCAGCCAGCACTCATGCTCACCCATCTTGACATCTGCCATGGTTGCTTCTCCCCAGTCTGTCCCTAAAATCAAGTCAAAGGGAAGGTTGCCTTCCACTAAGAGGGTGAGGGAATGCAAAACCTTTTCTACCTTCCTTCCCTCCTCTAACCGGAAGTATGCCTTGATCCCCTCGACATATTCCTCCACACGCATCTCACGATTATCGGCCTGTCTACTCGCTACCGGCTCGCTCAACTTCCGCACCTTCGTTTCTAAGTGCAACTTCTTCAGTCCTCTTCTACTAATAAAACTACGCGTAGAGCCACTATCCACTAAGGCTCCTACTCGCGTCCGACTAATCTCTACATCTCCCAAAATTAGCTGTCCTCTTCTCTTCTTCATTTCAGCCAAACGGGGCGACGAGTGATCAGCTCATCACCAATGCCTGCGAGGGAACCACCTAGAGAGACCCTAGCACAAGCGGTCTCTGGACAGCCATCTAGGTGGGGGCCTGCATCAGCTTCTGCCATTGGGCTCTTCAGACAGGAGGGTGCCTGTTCAGCGCGCGCTTCTATCTGTCTGTCTAAGTGTGAAGGCCCTGTAGGAGCAGCTGCCACCCCTACTGGCTGCTCCCTTTTGGGTAGTGGTAGTCGGGGCAAAAACAGACAATGTGATGAGGATCACCACATTTCAAGCATTGATTGGCGTACAGCCTTTTCTGCCACACTGTCTGGTCAATGCCCATCTCCTTCCAGGGCTCGCCATCAGCAATCCCGGGATGGGCTGGCCATGGCTTGCGCCCTCTACCTCTTCCTCCTGTGAAGGGAGAACCATGTCCACCTTGCGGGGAGCCATTACCCCTACCTCCCACGTAGTAGCTACCTTCGCTGCTACTCCCCTGGGTGTCGCATCCTCTACCTCCACCTCTTCCTCGGCCTCCTCTACCTCGGCCTCCTCTACCTCCTTGTCGACCTCCCCCGCGGGCTGCAACAACCGCGTAGTCCCCTCCCTGGGCTAATTGGTTGCTGTCCGGGTCTTCCAGTCCGTAATATATGTTTTCGTAGGGTAGAGCCTCCACTCCCCCCTCCTCAAATGTAACTAGAAGCCCGCCCTTCCCCTTGATGTTACCGGATATGGTCTTGTTCTTCCATCGGTTCCCTTTCTGCAAATCCTTCCAATAATGACAGTAATTTGCTTCTTGAAGGAAACCGGCCTGGTCTACAGCAATCTTGCTGAACTTTTCATACGTCATGCCCTCTTCCTTTGTCTGGGCGTACAATTGGGACTTCAGAGGATCGGGAAGTGCCCTTGCGAAGTTGTTCAGAATCTGCGTGGGAGTCAACCCGTGCTCGGGACACTGCAACAGTTCGTCTATTGTGGACTTCAAAGCGGACACACTCTTCCACCTGCGATTACCGATGTTGAGAATCAGGTACTCTGTATGCCGGGCCAGGTTCTTGTCCTCGAACCTTTCCTTGAGAGCTTTCATAAAGTCCTCTATGCGGTTGCGTTGGGAATACTCTACCATCGACGAGCAACCTGCTGCCTTTATCAAGGATAAGCCGAAGTTGGCAGCGTCCCCTCCAAGACATGAACTGGCCATCAACACACGGTCGTGGCAAGGGATTAACTGCGCATACAGGTATGTGTCCATTGCTGCCTGCCAACACAAAAAGTTCTCTTCTTTCTTCCCATTGTAGGTCCACGGGACCTTAACCTTCATCTTCTCCCTCCTTTCTCCTTCTTCAGTTCGCTGTTCATTCCCGTTCCGGTTCACATCTCCTTTTCGAGCTCCTCCTCCTTTTCCATCGTCCCCCGGATCTCCACCATCTCCTCCTCCACCACCGCCACCTATCTTTACTGCTGCGATGGTGTTCACAAGCTTGTTGGTGAAGATGTCTGCTAACTGCTGAGCATAATTGGCAGTCCTATCGTCAATTCGGTGAGTGGATGCGCAGAGGAAATCGTCCCATGTATCCTTAAATTTTTCTTGGTGCCGTTCCAATTTCCCTACGGTCTTCTGCAGTGCGGTCAATTCCTGGGCGGTGTGCAGCAGGGCGTCGGTCACGAGCGTCAAAGCCTCCTTTGTGTCAGTCTCCTTGCCCCTCTGCTCTTTCAACCTTCGCTGGAGCGCTTCTCCCTCCTCCCTCAGCTTTTTCTTTTCTTCAAACTCCCGCCTCTTTTGACTTGACAACCGCTGATGGAGGAGGTTATCCCTCTCTGCAATTAATAACCCTCTCTCCTCAGGCTCGGCCTTCTCCAGCCTTGCTTCAAATTCCTGCTTCTCCTTCTCGTCCTCATCGGGCATTTCATTGCGGAACCCAAATCTCTCCATCCATTCCCCCTCGCCGCCTTGGTGGATTTGTAAGTGGCTTGCCTGGCCACTTTCTGCACCGTCACCCTTTTGTCTTCTCACCAAACGTTCTTCTTCTTCTTCTTCTTCTTCTTCTTCTTCTTCTTCTTCTTCTTCCGCCTCCATTTGTTTTTTCATTTCCTCCTCCTTCCTCTTCATTTCTTCCTTCATTTTTATTTTCTCTTCTTCTAACTTCTTTTTCAAATCCTCCTCCTTTTGCTTTTTCTTTGCCTCCTTCCTTTCTCTCTGCTCCCTCAACTTCTCAGCAATTTGGGCCTCTTCTGCTGCTGAGTATGGCTGTGTGGTCATACCGGATTTGGTCGTGGTACAATGTCTAACAGTCCGGTAGAATCCCAGCGGAAAAACAATGCGGAACAGTGGCTCCCATACAACGGAGAGAGCCAAGAAGGCGAACATGGGATAGTCATCCATAGCGGTAATTCAGCACAGCAAGTAAGTGTGCTCCACCTCCTCACCACTTAGACTTACTCCCGACACTTATCCTTACCTACTTCAGGGTCTGACTCGAGCTTGACGGGGTTGTCGCTACAGTGACACCTACAGTACTGACCTGCAGCAGCCGTCACCAAGAAAATACGTGGAAATTTCACCAAAAAAACAGCAAAAAGATCGAGCAGGCAGGGCTAAGGGCAGAAAGCACTTCACTTGGGTCTTCACGATGCTGCTCCCCGCCGGTCTTCGTCTTCTGCAGGTGCGTAGATCTCGTTCCAAACTTGATTTAGCACCTTTTTCCTTCTTCTCGCCTGCTACAGTGAAACCCCGACACGCACACACCCGCCGGCCTTATGCCTTGCCGGCTTTCTTCCACCACCGCAGTGCAACGGGTTCCAGCTCCGATACCAGTGAAATGAACCTCTCAAGATTCAATCTTAGAATATAACATGCAAATTGAGAGCAATCA